>MU968382.1:9999954-10295743 GCA_034641835.2 Pinus albicaulis | reverse complement strand
TCCAACATGGTATGCTCGTCTTGACGGATATCTATGTCAACAATGGTTCAAGAAAGGTACTGTTGATAGCAATCTTTATGTACAAATAGATAAAGATAATTTAAAAATCGTTGATGTCTATGTGGATGATATAATATTTGGTAGCAATGATGATCGACTAAGTAAGAACTTTTCTACAAATATGCAAAGTGACTTTGAGATGTCTTTAATTGGTGAGCTGACATACTTCTTAGGGCTTCAAATATCTCAGCAAGAGAAAGGAATATTTATATGTCAAGCCAAGTACATCAAGGAAATGCTCAAGAAATTCAAAATGGAAGATTGCAAACCTGTCCTTACTCCGATGGTAACAGGTTGCAAATTGAGCATAGATGAATCATCTAAGGATGTGTATTAGAGGTTGTACAGATCTATGATTGGTAGTCTTCTATATGTAACAGCCTCTCGGCCAGACATTATGCAAGCAATTGGACAAGTAGTAAGATTCCAAGAAGCACCAAAAGAATCACATATTATTGCCGTCAAAAGAATTCTTTGATATATAAAGGGCACAAAAGAATATTTTTTATGGTATCCCAAGGGTAACAATCTCATTATTCAAGCCTTTACAGATGCAGATTGGGCAGGAAGCGTTGATGATCATAAGAGTACTAGTGGAGCAACATTCTATCTAGGTGGTTGTCTTGTATCATGGTTGAGTAAAAAGAAAACTTCAATCTCGTTATATATAGTGGAAGCAGAATACATTGCAACAACATCATGTTGTACTCAAGTCCTTTGGATGAAACAAAATTTGCAATATCTTCAAGTACAATTCAATGAGCCTATTCCCATATTCTGTGACAACACTAGTGCCATCAACATCTCCAAGAATCCTGTCATGCATTCAAAAACAAAGCACATTCTGATCAAATATCATTTTGTTAGAGAACAAGTCGTGGAAAAGAATATCAAACTTGAGTATGTTTGTACAAAAGAACAAATTACTGATATCTTCACTAAACCTTTACCTCATGAAGCATTTGAATATCTTTGTCAAAAGCTTGTGATTCTCCCAAGTTCTCATTATATTACAGGTCTAGAGGATGGTTGTGTGTCACCAGGAGTGGAAGTGTGTACAGCTCCACAGGATGGTTGTGTTTCAGGGGGAGTTACCCTTTGCCATTGATGTCAAAGGGGGAGAGAATGTTGTAAGAATAGGTTTCATGGTCACAGGGGGAGTACTTGTGTTGCCATCAATGCCAAAGGGGGAGATTTTTGATCAGCGGTTGTCATTGATGTCAACCCAAGCAGCACCAGGGGCTAACCCAATATTGCATGGGAATTTTGACCTACCAAATTAATATATTATGGGTCAATAATGATTTGTATGGTTTCTAATTGTTGAGATGTTTCCGTTGATATATGGAGCGCCATGTAATTCTTCATGGTTTGAGAGATATTCATGTTTGAAGTTTGTACCCCCAGTTAGTGGGCTAAAACCCCATGGGGTTGGGGAATGGGTCATTGAAAAGTCATAATTAATAATTTTTAAGCTCCTAAAATCCCTCCCACATTCACTTGTTGAAGCCCCTCTCATATTTATCATTTATATAAATTGTGATCTTCATTTCCTCCTTAGGTAAGGGATTTCGCCATCTGAAATAGGTCATTGTGGAATTTTCACTCTAACGTTTTTTCTATGAAGGTTCAGATGCTGAAATTTGTATTAGGTGAAGCCAAAAGCTTGAGGAAGCTGCTATAAAAATTTCAGATCAAGGTGCACAACAATTTTGGAGATATGATTTGTGGAAGTCAGGGTTTCTGCAGGCTCCTGAAATTCATTTCAAAGAAGTGACCTTGGTAAATTCGTCATAACTCTCTCTCTCAGTATCGGATTAGAATTCTGTAAAAAGTGGCAGATAGGGCACAGTATTTAATTTTCTTGCTATCAATTTTAGAACCAAATGAAGAAACAGTGAGACGTGGCATGTCGTACAAGCGCACTCGGCTGAAACGGTCCATAATTAGGGCATTGTGAGAGATTTGGTATAAATCTCTCTTGAAGAATCCAAATTGGGTCAGACATATGGCATTGGAAAGAAAACTCAAAGGAATACTATAGGACAGAAAATCAGATATTGAGGATCTGAAATAATAGAGATACACTAGATTCAATATCGAGTTCCTAGAAGGCAAGAAAAAGCTATATCATGTGTTGTCAAGGGTTGCAAAGGACCAGAATTTCTACGGCAACAAAGCAAAGCAAGTTGCAGTAGAGGGTAGCATGACAAGAGAAGAAACCAAGGTGCATAACAGCAACAAGAAGTTCATCATATGAATTCCTCAAGTGGGCAGCACTGCATATAATCATTGTAAAGGTATCATTGTACTTACTTATTGTAAATACATTATTGTATAAATTGTACTAGTGCCTATCTTCCAAGGGTTAAAGAGGTAGTGTTGGGAGGTCTAGGATTGTCATTAGGTGCTTGTGTCAAAGTTGGGGTTATGGTCTAGTATGTATTATTCTTCTACATTATTCTATATTATTGTAAGGTGGACCATTTTCCCTGGTATGGGAGTCCATTCTTCTTTTATTCTTCTATAGGGTGGTAGGGTGGTGCTAGGGTGAGTTGTAGCTCATTGGGTGTTGGGGCATCCATTCAGTTGAATACTGAAGAATCTCAGGCGTTGGAGCGTCCATCCAGTTGGAGCTGGAGAAGAATGCTTTTCTAGATTCTAGGAAGTTGGAGCTTTATTTTCAATTGGATTTGAATATTAAAGAATTATTAGAAAAGCATTAGGTGTTTTTTGTCCCGGAGTGGGTTTCCACCTTAAAAACTGTGTGCATTTGTGTTCCTCTTGTTTGCTACTATCATTATACAAACACTGATAAAAATTGAAGATTAAATAATGCTCTAATTGAAAGGAATACTGATTCACCCCCCCCCCCCCCCCCTCTCAATATTTCCAACAGTCCACTTGCATGTCCCACCAACCGACCTTAGAACTCGAAATTCCTTCAGCTAACTAGTTTTCCACTTCAGTTAACTGAAATCAAATGCTTAAAGAAAATAGATTAATATTTATTGTCCAATTATTATTAAGAGATAATAATAACATACATGCATTCTATATTTAAACACGTGATCCATAAATAGACTTCGCACATGCATCTAAAAATAGAAACTCATCTATAAATGTAATTTGCTCACCATTCTAAAAATAGACTCCCACTATAAATATGATTTTCTCACCATTATAAAAATAGACATACACCTAAAAATATCATGCAGGCCCCAGCTAGTGTAGGTGCTTAATTTTCACTAGGATCATCATCTTGTTGAATCTCAACACTTAACCCCCTCGTGAGATACAATATGACCTAGATATTCCACCTCTTTTACTCCAAAGAAAAATTTGTATGTTTTTTCATATAATTGTTTCTCCTCCAATAGTTTGAGCACCCTGTCAACATGTTGAACATGATCCTTCCAAGACCTGCTATAGATTAGTATGTCATCAAAAAATTCTAGCACAAATTTTGTAAGGAAGGATTTGAAAATGGAATTCATCAACCTTTGAAATGTAGAAGGTGCATTGGTAAGGCCAAAGGCATGACCAAAAATTCATAATGACCCTCATGAGCTCGAAATTTTATTTTTGGAATATCTTCAGTCTTCATTCTAATTTGATGATATCCTGACCGAAGATCCAACTTGGTAAAATAAATTGCTGCATGTAATTCAATCAATAATTCATCAATCACAAGAATGGGAAATTTATCTTTAATAGTGAGATTATTGATCTACCTATAATTTGGACACATGCGCCATGATCCATCCTTCTTGTGCACCAATACTACTGGAGCAGAGAAAGAACTTTGACTAGGTTGAATCATACCAACCTCTAACATTTCTACAATCATACGGTCAATTTCTCTCTTTTGGACATAAGGATATTTGAAAGGCCTAATGTTGGAGGAAAACTTCCTGGAATCAAATGAATATCATGATCATGATCACGAATAGGTGGTAGTCCTTTGGGAGTTTCAAACACCTTGGAATGATTGTCCACGACTTTTTGGTGATCTAGAGAAATAGATTATTTTGATGTTGGAACTTCTAGTGAGCATAATTGTGAAATTACACCTCGTTGTTCTTTATTCAGAATATTTTTCATGACATTAGAGCTTATTATCTTTTTCGGCTTCCCTGCGATACCTCGTAATTCGATTTCCTTTCCTTTAGAAAAAAAATTTCAAGAAAAGTTCTTGAAAATTGAAAGCTACCGTCCCCAAAGATTGTAACCAATGTACTCCCAGTACAACATCAACACGTCCCATTGGAATGTAAAGCGTTGGAATATTCAATACATATTCCCCCATGGTTACCTTGATATTATGGTATTTTCCAGAGAAATTTATAGTTCCTCCATTTTCAACCATCACTTGACATTCTAGTGTTGGGTATAGGAAACAATTCAATTCCTTGGCTACCTTACCTTGAATAAAATTATGGGTACTACCCTAATCAATCAACACTATTACCTTTTTCTTCTTGATATGTCCTTCTATCTTGAGATTTTGAGGAGTAGTAATTCTTGCCAATGCATTACACGATATGGTCAGATTCATTTCTTCTTCTTCTAGGGTTGGTTCCTGGTGTATATCCTCTTCTTTTGAAGTTTCTTGTTCATTTTCTTCACCTCTTTAGAATCTATGTAAAATAATTTGTTCTTAGCACAATTATGACCTTTAATGTATTTTCTATCTCAACTATATCAAAGCCCTTTTGCTCTTTTTATTCCAACTTTTGTGGTGTCAACCTTGTAGGTTGTGGAAGTCTAGGAGTAGCAACACTTCCATCTTTATAAATGTGAGTGGTAGGCTTCCTTGTCGCCATAATTTTTCATTCAATTTTTCTTGCCAACCTGAATGCATTCTCCAATGAATGAGGTTCCCAAATGTGAACTTCATGTTGGATATTAATCTTTAAAGTACCTTTGAAGACATCAATCCTATGTTCCTCTGGAATATCAGTTACCCTTATATTCAATTTTTGGAAGTCCTCAATATGCTCCCCCAGTGAACCGTTTTGTTTGAGATTTATCAATTGGATAAAGAAGATGTTGCTATTTGTATCCTCATAATGTGCTATAATTTCATCTGTAAAAATTGACGAAGTGAAAAAAATTTTACAGGAGAAAAGACATCAATACCATACAAATGTATTTTGTAATAAATGTAAAGTTGCAATGCATAACTTTTGTGTGTTTTGCACATTATTGAGATAAAAATATTGCTCCATCTGTAGCAGTCATGTTACAGGATCCTTGGCATCAAACTTCCTCATATCCATCTTTGGAATATGGTGGTTCTTCCATCCAACATTAGAGTTTATGAAATCATGATTAACATTTATTTTTTTCTCATCATGAGTTGCCTCTACTATCTTTTCACCATCAGGAAACATTTCATGTATCAACTTTGTCAAACCTTCAATGTCTGCTTTTATATCATTCTTCATGTTTTCCATGTTTTCTTTCATTTTTTCTTCCATGTCATCCATCTTAGCTTCCATGCCTTTCTTCAAACCATAAATATTAGCTTCCATGCACTTCTTCAAACCATCCATCTTAGCTTCTACGCCTTTCTTCAAAACATCCATTTAATTTTTTGTTGTTGTTTGCGAGAGTGAAATTTGGTGCACTTGCTCTTGTATTTTTGATATATCATGTTGCACTTCTTCATATTCATGAGTCATAGTAGAGTATTATGAGGCGTTAATGGGTTTTGAATTATTTTTAGGGGGCATTTTAGAACCCAATACTGATATCTATGCTTCAATATGCTCTTGGAATTACTTCAAACTGATTTTTCAAACAAGACTTATGCAATTTGAAAAGAAATACACACCTTTTTCTTGCTTTTGAGGAGCTCGATATTGAAACTGAATTATCTCTGTGATTTGTGATCTTCAATATCTAAAATTCAGTCTTGTAGTAGCCCTCTAAATATTATTTCCAATGAAATAGGTCTGACCTGATTTGGATTCGTCAAGGCAAAGTTATGCCTAATCTCCCACAATGACTTAATTTTGGATTGGTTTAGTAGAGAAAAATTGTACATCATGCCATGTGTCACTGTTTCCTCCTTCGAATTTGAAATTGATACATAGGAGACCACAATTTGTGTACTTGCGACAAATTTTTACATAATTCAAATCTGATGCTCATAGAGAGAATTATAATGCTTTTCCCATGGTCACTTGTTTAAGATGAAATTCGGGATTCTGAAACATCCCTAACTTCCACATACCATATCTCCGCAAATATTGCGAACAAAGATCTGAAATTTTTACACAACGTTCCTCAGGATTTTGGCTTCACTCTTTAAAAAATTCTAGTTTTGAACCTTCACAAAAACAAATTTATAGCGAAAATTCCACGATGACCTATTTAGGTGAAATTCAGGAGCCTGAAAAAACCCTAACTGCCATAGATCATATCTCCGAAAATATTGTGAACCAAGATCTAAAATGTTTACACAACTTTCTTCAATATTGAAGCTTCACTATGTAAAAATTTCAGCTTCTGAAACTTCGTAGAAAAAAAGTTAGAGTGAAAATTCCATGATGAGCTGTTTGGAGCAGCAAAACCCTAGAATCCAAAGCTCTAATACCAAATGTTATGAAACCAACTCCAAAAATAGAAGAAAAGAGAGATCAACACCTTAGAAATAAGTCACTTCAAGGGGGAAACCTCCTTCACATTACATAAATGAACAATTCTTGGATGATACAAATGACAAAACCTCCTTCTATATATAGGAGTCCATGGGGTCACAATATAATCCTAGCCGACCTAACAATAATAATGTAAGAGCACAATAATAACAATACTGGGGTTACAGGGGTACAAAAATAACAAAAAGGGGGTTACACTAACAACAATAAGGGACTATACTAGTAATATAGGGACCTAACAATCTATGTGTCCGCACATTAACCTGTGTAAATTGACCTAGATCTGCCTGGTTAGGGTTTATGGTTAGGGATTCTATTACGAAGGTCATACCACTATTGTTATCGATATGAAGACATCCCCATCATTTAATTCTTTCTCAAGGTGTAGAAACCTAGTTCCAACACCCCCCCCATACTGTTTCAGATGAGACTTTGACCTGCGCAAGTAGGTCACTACCGAAAGGGCCAATAGTAAGAGGGTTTTGTTGGTTAATATTAACTCTGAACCTGGGTCAGGACCCCTCAAGCCAACATAAAACAACATAACTTTTACAATCATTTTTATATACTTCTACATCGTCAAAGATTCTATCTCTTATCCTAGGTGGTATAATTCATTGACCAAAACTAATTTGAACTACATACATTCAAAATTTATCGCATATACTTACAAATAGGATATGTTTTCCTTGTCACTAATCCTAGTTTAAAACATCAAAACCTTAGAATAATTACCAATAAACTTTACACACAACCTATAGGATAATTTACAATCTATTTACATACTCAAAACTATTACTAGAAGTCAAAAATTTGAATTTAAGACAAAACAAGGCTAATTTTCCAGACTTCCAGTGCCATTAGGCAGATTCACAAAAAATCAATGTGACTTATAAGATTTATATGGTTGCAGCCTCTAACTGACAAAATGAAGCAACTAGGTATGCCTCAAAATTATCCTGTGATGGTTATGGTCCTCCTGAGCAAGTTTTAAAACACATGTAGACCTCCCTTTGGCTCTTACCTCACTTTTGCAGCACACTATATGTTTTCGTAACAAATTTATAAACTAAAAATTTGATGACCTTTTCCTCCATGTGAAATGCTAGAGACCTCAGAATAGGTATTGGAAAATTCATTCAAATTCCTAATGAAATCAAAAACCTTGACTTCACTATGCTATAGCTATCAAATTTTCATATGGAAAGTGTAACAAGCCCTCACTACAATTATTATATTTCACCAAAACTGATCGTTGAGCCAAAAATGAAGGTTTCAGGGCTAGGTTGAAGCTTCTTGCTAGATTTTTATGTTTGTACTAGCCTCTTCCAAGAAGTCTAACTTAACTCTCTTCCTCTTTCTTCTGGCTTCTCTAACTTTAGTAATCATTTTCTTCCAAACCTGGGTCTTCTTTTCAGGGCCAGATTTTTCACATACAAATTCTTCACTTGCCTATGTAGAGGTAAGTTCCACTTTATTTTATACCTCGCTCTATCAATAACTATCATAAAAACCTCTACCTCTTTAGACAAGGTCATATTATCCCTATGGTATTTCTCTACAAGTTTATCTACATGATGTTGTACACCTTCAAGCTACTCTAGTAGATTCTCATATTCCTTTTGTTCATAAAAAACCACAGGTTGCACAATATCCTTTTCTTGTTCATGTACCTCGGCAAAAAACCTAGTCTTAGGTCTCCTTGAATACTAAATTGTCCCTTTCATCTTTTCAACATCAATCACCACTTTACCCTTGCCTTTGGCATCATGTGTCAATGCTTCCTTTGATGAATCTTTTATTCTAGATTGGATAGTTTATTGAGACACTTTATGTCTAAGATCCCTGTTCTCCTGCTGCAAATAAGCTATTGTCACATGTACCTTATCTAACTGATCCTGTAATTCCCTAGTTTGCTGGTGTTTTTCATCATTGTCCACCTCTCTTTGTGTGCTTTCTGATTCCATTAGATGAATAGGATATGATTGAGGTATCACAGGTAATCTCTTAGTTGTTGGCATTGTTCTTGGCACCCTTACCACCTTCTTTATCTTAGGGATAATTTTAGTTTCTTAGCACTTTTCTTACCATCCAACTTTCCTTTGGTTGAAGGTTTCTTGACTGAGCTTGTTACATTTGAAACTTCCTTAATCACAACTGAAGGAGTGTCTTTCTTGGTTCTGTGACTATTTGAAGATTGTGCTTCCCAACCTGAAGAGACCAAGAACTCCTGCCATGTATTCTCTATCCTCTCAAGCTCCTTGAAGACTAAAAACTTAGTCAATGCAAAATGAAATAAACTGGATTCCACTTGACTTCATTTTGTATGAACTTGATCAACCATTTTATGTAATAATGAATAAATAAAATGGAAGAATCATATATTTCTTTCCAGTGAAGTGCATTAAGAGCATGATGTGGTAGTGATAAACACTACTGAATCTTCCCTCACATGTAAAATAACTTTGGATGACTTCTAGTAGCTTGCCATGATGGTCCTGTAAATAACTTCTAGCAACAGATGAACCATACCCTTTCTTGTGTTTAGGCTACAGAAAATATTTGAAGGAAACCATATCAAAATCCATTCCTTTGAACCACTCCTCTCCACCTAAAGTAATCTCAGTGGCCACAGATATTTTTTGGGCTAAAAATAGAAATTTGAGGCTTCCCACCTTTACCTTTACAGCATTAAAACCTTTAGAAAATTCTTTATTCAACTGTAAACGGTGTAAAAATTATATAAATTATGTGTTATATATCCAAGATTCTCCTAATCACACACTATTTGACTTCATGCACAATACAGAATCTATTCCACTATTGATCATCACATGCGGAAATTAAATCAATTGCAATGCACACATGAAACCACAAAAAATCACACACATTAACACAATGATTTAACGGGAAAGCCTGAAGCTAAAAACCCCAAATATATGTATATAATATATTTCATAGAGATCATGTAAAAATCCTCATACAAAGCTGATCACATCAAGCTCTCAGTACAATACAATCGCTACACACTAATCAGGACCGATATTGCAAATCCATGCACTGATCTCTGCCACCTTCTAGCCTGCCTCTACTCTGCAATCCTTGCTGAAGAATGGCTCTGAATGAAATCGAATTCTCTAGCCTTGCTCACACAATCCTCATAGGCATCCCCATTGAGTGTTGGATGCAATCAATGCATCAATATAGTCACAACTGATAGTCACACTTGCTCTTTCACCTATCTCTCCACTTGTCTCCACTGAAACTTCCATGCACTGTAGTTAACTGATGTATTATTCAGTTGATTAATGAGTTATTATTTAGTGAATTAATTAACTAATTAATTCACACCACTCTCACAAGTGTATCAATCAGTTAGACTAGATACAACTAGCTCAACTGAGTCTAACTGAGTTAAACTAAATACAACTCCACCAACCACTTCTCCAAATCCACCAAAATCTGTCACATGAGTTCTAACTAAAGTCCTGCATGCAATAGCTCCAGTAAACCCTCAAGAATAGCGTAATTCCTTCTGTCAGCTGTTGTGCCACATCTGTGCACTTAACTGAAGTGCTCCAAGAGAATAAGATAATGTTTAGAGTCCAAATATTATTAAGAGCTAATAATATTCGACATATCTATTTTTAGACTGGCAATCTAAAAATAGATTCTGCCCAATATGTCTAAAAATAGAAGTCCATCCATTTTTCTAACTTGACCAACCATCCAAAAATATCATCTTGCAACTCATAGAATATGATCGACATGTCTAAAAATAGACTTTGCGCAAAAAATCACTTGTGTGGGCCCCACCTAGTTTAGGTGATTATTTTCCAGCTAGCATCAAGGATGATGTTTCAGGATGCCTCCTTCACTATTTCTTGTTGCAATATTCAACAAACTGTATCCCTAAATGCTTTCCAAAAATCTCATGCATCCTACCAGCTCAAAAGCCACCTTGATGGTTGGGTCTGCATTGATGGCTGAGATTTCTTGAGGTTCAAAATGCACAATGACTCCCCCTTTATGTTTTTTGTCTTTTGGTGTTTCCATATTTTCACATTTTCAGTGATGAATTTGGTAAATTTACTAGGAAACAATGAAGGTGTTTCTTGGCTTTCCAAACCTTGTGACCATGTTTTATAATTAAATACAACAATTACATCGAACTCCAAAACTACATGAACTCTCAAACAACCCTACAAAACTCAGAAAATTGATGACTACTGACAAGTAATTTGACTAGGGACAGTCACAACACAGAGGTTCAAAAATGCAGTGCATAGGGTAAAAAACGCGGTGCGTAGAAAATTTTTGTTTTTAACTTATTTTTGGGCCTAAAGTTTGAGGGGAAAACTTTGGTAACTGTCCCTAGGATAAAAAATAATTGCTTGCAAGGTTTACAAAACAAAATAGTTGAATTGACAGCTTAGAAGATGAGATGTGATTCATTGTGTGGATTCGCAGAGCTTCAGGATGAAAGTGCAGCGCAAGTTTAGGAGAAAACATAGCAAACAACATAGAATTCGCAATGCCAACAAATTTCACTCTATTTAAAAGCTTTACTGATATATATTGGCTTATAATCACAATTGTAGAATTGTTTCAAGTCTAAATCATAAAAAATAAAAAATAAAAATTCACGTGAGCACAAATTTTACACTTGAATGCAAAAACAATGGCACTGTATGAACTCGCAGCGCCCCTGCAGACTTTGTGCATTGAAAAAAATAAGTGTATTGGAGCCTCCAATGGAATTATTGAAGAACCAAGCACTAATGGGTGAATATGTTAACCAAATTGATTATGCAAGATAGATTGGAGTGGGTAACAATGATCTTGATCACAATTTTGAATAGTCAATCATGAAAACACAACACATGCTAGGATTCACATCGCTTGGGAAGAGAGAGTTATTGTAGTCATTACCATTAGCTCATTTGATAAGATCATTTTTCTACTATTGAGAAAACTTCAAAACTGACTCATCACCGCCTCCAAATCTGTGCCCACTCCCTTGTCATGATTATTTTGATGTAGAATTGATTTTCATGCTTGGATTACGATAACCAAAGTTTAATTACAATGACACCTTGACTCTTTTATCATGACAACTGACCTTTTTTTATTGCAATTTCGAATCATGAATTCTTTTGACCATTACATTTCAAAATATGGAAATTTTTTTTTTTTGACTCCATGGCACTTTGACAAATCTAACCTTTTAATGCCATGAAACTCATGAAAACAAAAACTAATCTACTAACATGAACTTATAATCATGACCTCAAGTGACATATCAAGAATATCATAATCAATATTCCTAGACCTAGGACACTAACATAGGCTCCAATGGGGATGGCATCCTCCCTGTGAGGTGCCAAGTACACCGTAGGCTAGTAGCCTTATCCATTGGGTGCTTTATTTGATTCTTAACCAACTAAAACTGACTTGACTGACTAAAAATTTATTACATATGGTAGAAAATATTTATAAACTCAGGGCCTTCAATCCAAGCTTTAATTTCTGATGGAAGTCACCCACACCTGCAGTACTAAAAATAAATATGATATCTACAATCATGTGTTTAAATCAATTGGACTTAGGTTAAGTAATGTTTGAGTATATTGTCATTAAAAAACCCTCCAATGAGTAATTCCCTTATTATATCCTTCAACAAATATGCATCAGTTGCACAAAAAGCTTCAATTTTATATGGCCCCTACCTCAAACTATCAAAATTTCCATGTTTTCCCTTTTCTTCATTCATGAGATCGAATTTCAACACAAGGTCATCAATTTGAAAGTCATCAGCTTTCACCCTCCTATCATGAATCCTTTTGATCTTATCCTGGATTAGCTAAGTGTTGTTGTAGAATTCTTCTCTAGTCTTATGCAATTGTATCATTTGATTGATCCTTTTGGTTCTACTTCTATTTCCTGATATAATTTCAACACTAGAATGAAGCAGGAAAAACAACATCAACTCCATAAACCAATTGGAAAGGTGACATTCGAATGGATTTTTTGGTACTTACCCAATCTGCCCATAAAGCATTGATTAAATTTTTATGCCATGACTTCTTGTTCTGCTATAACAAATTTTTTATGATATTGACTAAACTCTTGTTAGAAGACTCTCCCAAGCCATTTCCTTGTTGATAATAGCAAGAAGAATGTCCAAGCACTATATGATATTTATTGTAGAAGTCAATCATATTTTTATATTTAAATGTAGCAGCATTATCAATGATGATATTATGAGGACAACCAAACCTAGAAAGAATATTGCCTTCCATAATTGGATAATTATTGTATTTGTGGCCTACCTAGTTGGAACTTCTTTTATCCATTTAGTGAAGTAATTTTTGGTTGTTAAAATCCACTTGTGTTGAGTTGAAGAGATTGGATGAATTTCCCTGATGAAGTCCAGTCCCCACTGCTAAAAAGGTAACTCTACTAAAATAGGATTCAAAAGCAAAGGTAAATTTTTCTTCTTCCCTTCAAAAATTTGACACTGGTGACAAATTGAGACCCTTTTGTGCACATCAAAAAACAATTTGGTCCAATAGAAACCATCTCTCAAGATTTTTTTTGTTGTGGTTGTCCAGAAAAGATGCCCTCCACAATCAGGGAGAATTTTAGGGGCTAATATTTGCAAGTGGGACAATATTCCATGCTTTTTCCAAAAAAAATATTCGCCAATTTCCATTTTTTGTAAAAATGAATTCACCCAAATTTTATAGTATAAAATAATTTTGCCTTAAAAATTGCCAATATTAGACAATATAAAAAATTACAAATATAGATTTTTTTTAAAAATTATCATCAAAAATTTTAAAATTTTGATATTAGGGATTAGTAAGATTCGCCAAGGTTGCTAAACTTTAATATAAACTTCCACCCTTAAAATTTTCCCTGTCTTCCATTATCCTATCAGCCTCGTCTTCTAACAAAAAATTCAGTAGTATTCCTCCTGCATCTTTCCAATATAAATACTGATCTAGAATGCGGAATTTAACAACATTTAATTTAAGAAACCTTTTCTTTATCTTAGTCAAACTAGGTGGAGCTTGTAAATGTTGCAAAACATAAATGATATATGTATAATAGGGGGAAGAAATAAAACTTTCTGATAATTGTTGGACTAATTCTTCTTCACTGTCATGAGCAACAATGAAATATATGTCTAATGCATGTACATTTGATTCAACCATCAATTTAGCTAACCCATGACCCTTAATAAGTTTAGTGGGCTTGATTGATAGGTGAACGAATGACTGCCAAAATGAACCGTAGTGTTTTTTCCTGCAACCCTCTACTCCACTCCGCCATCAAGCCTTAGAGCGGAAATGCGGATCACGATGTGTAGAGTTCAAGTTCACCCTGGCCTCCACTCAGGAAAAATGTTGAGCGCGGCCATGCTGCCGACCAAAGGAAGAAGGCTTGCACTAGGCTCAAAAATGACTGCCCACTGTCTGTTGCATATATGGAAGTGAAAGCATTGCGCAAGACAATGGTAGTCAAGAAAATTATATTGGGATGACTCCCTACCCTGTCAGAAATATGAATAATGCTACGAATATGTGCAGCATTTTCCATCACGTAGGGCAACGAGGGTACTAGCCTACCCATGCTCTCCATCTACGCACTGCTCTAGTGTGCGACCCTTGACCTAAACAACCAGATCGGCCTTTACACCAATGGTAATGGAAAATGCAAAGAGAATGTCTCGGGCTATAGTGAGTCAAATAAGACAGCCAAATTGGCCTCTCAAATGCGCTCTGGAAGCCAGAGTGTCCCAAATATCTCACTCCCTCTTTTTCAGATAAAGATCTCGCTTCCTTCTAGAAAAACCATGCTCCACTAGGTGTGCTCAATGAATCTGCTATAGAACCTCTCGCATGCCCTTGAACACAGGCTGTGAATTCCCTCATATTTTCAGAGATTCATACATGGAGTTAAACAACTAGAGGACTCTCTTCCCCTATCATTTTATAATATTGAAAGAGATGCTTCTATAGTTTTGACCGTTCGTCAACGAGGGGGAGAAGCCGGGCAACCATCTTCTGCTCCAACTTTCTCTTACAAGGATGTTGTCCATGTACAACCCCCCAAGAAAGCTGCTCAACCCTCTGAGGCTCCCAAGACTTTTTTGGTTGATAAACTGGAGGAAGCCACCTCTATATAAATTTACCGTCTAAATCTTGAAGATTATCTACAAAATTATGCAGAATCAACAATTATTTTCTGCTTTAATGGACTATGGACTCGCACAATATATCTCTACCAATGGGTTCATTCAATGTGGACCAACAACAATAAGGTTTTCTTTTTCTCAAAGGGTTTCTTCATAGTTGTGTTTTATTTCAGCGAAGATTATCAAAAAGCCCTAAATAGGGGTCCATGGTTTTGGGGAATGAAAGAGCTATTCCTCACCCCCTGGTTTCCAGACTTCGATCCCTCTATGACAGTCATTAACAAGATTCCTATTTGGGTGAGGCTTCCAAAATTACCAGCATATTTATGGCATTACTCTATTTTTCAAGGAATTGGAAATACCCTGGGCCTGTTTCTAGCAACGGATCCATCTAGGGGGGAGAAAGGAATATACACATATGGCATAATTTACATTGAAATAGACATCAGTAAAGGTCTGCCCGATCTAATCAATCTCAAAGTTGGTGATTTCCTGTGGACTCAAACCCTGTATTATGAGAACACCACCTTTCGACGTCGCCACTACCAGCAAACAAGACACCTTCAAAACTCATGCACCACATTCCTCGCCCAAAAGAAGAAAAGAAACCACAAATCAAAATCTAAAATCTGGAAACCATGCGATTCACCCTCCATGGATGACATTGAGTCCTTCAGCTCAGATAAGGAGGAGACTGAAGAAGTGGAGGCTGCAAAGCAGACAAAGGATACACCCTCGGCTAGCCCTAAGGGACCCACTATTTCTTCGAATACATAAAAATGCACTCATGAATCCTCCTCCTCTAATTTGGGTAAGGAGACTCTCCCTATAGTAAACAACAGTCTTCAATTGGTTCTTTCCCACCCGTTTGAGGATAGATGGGTCAAATTTAACAACAAGAAAGGAAAACAATTTCGTATGGAGGATTCAACCCATTCTGGGTAGACTCCATTGATTATCTCTTTTTGTTTCCTTGTTACTCCTCTTGATCCTTTTTGCTTATTTCTTGGTTACTTATGGGACCGAGGTTTATAGTTCATTATATCTGGATCCCTACTATCTAGCTTCTCTTGATTGTAACTTCACTTCGTACCATATTATTTCTTAATAGAATTAGTCTAATTTACAAAAAAAAAATAAAAAAAAATTAGTGGGCTTAATTTCAATATCATACTCCAAAATAACAACTACCCACTTACCTCTCTTACCTTTTGGGTTAGTCTGAGTGAGGATGTCCATTACCACGACACTAGGAACAAAAGCAATGATGTGAGAATGAAAAATTTACTCTCTGAAATATTTTAAAGCCATCTCTAAAGAAAAATACTATTTTTCCATGATGTTATATTTCAAGGAAGCATCTCTTAAAACCCTGCTAAAAAATGCTATGGGCTGCTCATGATCCTGCCATTTTTTCTGCATTACTCCTGCTGCAATTGTGTGCTTTGAGGAAAAGGATAAAATAATGAAATCTTATATGTAGTCAAGAATATCCAATACAATATCATGGGTTAAGGATGGCTTTACATCATTGAATGACCTTTTTTCTTCAACAGTCCACTTGATCTCACTATCTTTCCTCAACGTATTGGTGATAACTCTTAAAATTTCATCCAAATTTGGAATAAACCGCCTTAAAAAATTAATTCTTCCAATTAAAGACCTCACTTCATTTTTGTTTCTTGGGATACCAACCTTTTGGATAGCTTCAATTCTACTTGGGTCAATTTTGATACCATATTTGGAAATTATATGTCCAAGTAGCTTACCTTCTTCCATCCCAAAGATAGACTTCTTTGGTTCAACGAGATACCCTGTAATTTTCAAAGACAATTTTCAAATGCCGCAAATGATCTTCATTAAATTTAGAAAACATAGTGATGTCATGAAGATAAAAAACAATGAACCTATCCTTGTCATCTGCGAAGGAAATTTACATATCCCTATGAAAATTTTCCCCTCCATTCATAATTCTAAAATGAATTTTCACCTATATAAATTTCCCCCACGGTGTTGTAAAGGTTGTTTTGTCCTGATCATCTAGATGCGTTAAAATATGGTTGTACTTAGAAAATCCATCAAGCAATGAGATTATGCTAGAACCAACTACCCACTACAATATGTGATCCATCTTTGGAAAGGGGTAATTTTCTTTGTGAGAAACCTTATTTAGGTTCTGAAAGTCCATAAATAACCTTATCTCTTCTGTTTTCTTCCTCATTCTTACTAGATTTGACAACCACTTATAAAATCTCAAAGGGACAATAATCTTTGCATAAAAAATATTTCTTACATCTTTCTTGATTAAGGGCAGCAAAACAAGGTTAGTCCTTCTTAGATTTTGCTTGAATTTTTTTTTATCTTCTTTGATATGTATATTTTGTTGAATGATACTTTTTTCATAGGCCTTCAAATCCTCGTATCCCCATGAAAAACATAAGAATATTCCCTCATTAAATCAATGTATTTATTCTTTTCTTCTGAAGGTAAATAATTGGAAATTTTTACAATTTTTGGTTTTTATTTAGTGCCTATATTAAATTCCTCCACCTCAGACATAATAGGTTGTATTTTGGGTTTTTGAGCCACAGCATTGAAATCAAACAACTCCTCCAGTGGGACCAAAAATATAGGAATCACATTTTCCTTTAGATGCAGAATTTCAAGATCTAATTAATTCTTATCATAGATTTCAATGATTTGATTCATTTTAATTTCCTCTCCATCATTAGCAATACTATTTCCCCCATCAATATGCAGATTTACAAATCCTTCTTTCAAATGAAGAAAATTATCTAATTGTTTGTCATTGTTAAAAACTTGCCAGTATCTTATGTTATCTGGGAAAACAGGCCTATGTTTAACTTCAACTTCATACTTCCTATTTGGATGGAATTAAATCTTACATGTACTTTCCTAGGTGGCCAATGCATCAACAATTATATTTTTATTTCTAGGAATGACTAACAAATTGTATTTCGGAAAATGTTGCAGAAAATCTAGAACAAAAAATATATATGCCATAATTCTTGGATGTTTAGCTAAATAATAACCTTTGATTTTATTGATAATTAGTTCTAAATATCCATTTCCATAAATAATTTTTTCTCCCACCCTTTTCAACAACTATAGCCCCAAAATTATTGCCTCATATTCCACAACGTTGCTGGTAAATTTGAAAGCTAGTTTGTAGGAATAGGTATATGGTCTTCCTAATTTCGGACTCATAAACCACACCCCAGCTCCAAATCCTTCCTTGTTTAATTCCACATGAAAATACATATTCCACAATCCTTCTCCATCAATATCATTCTCTGTTTTAGCCTCCAATATTACACCTTCCTTCTTTTCTGATTTGTTGTCCCTATTTTGAGCTTCATCTTCTAAACACATATCATTGTATAGAATGAATGAATCCATGTTTGAATGTACATAATAAACATGATATTTATTGGGATTATATTAACACATTACTATGTACTTCATGATATTTTCTCTATACAAATTTCTTGGTTATCCAAACACCGAGATAGTTACATATGACATGTCCATTTGCAACGAGCCTTTCAAATTTGCACCCCAAGACCTTGATAACATAATACCATACTTTTGTGGGATGTTAGCAACAACCACATCCATAGCCACATTCTTGGCTAGAATTTGTGTGAGAGTGACACGCCATTCTTTAATAAAACCAATACATTTTACCTTGATTGAGTCAAAATAAAATAAGTCATTGTATGACCTAGTTATATCTAACCCAAGCTTGTCCATAATTACTTTAGGAATTAAGTTGTGTGAAGATCCTGAATCTAACATGGAATTATGCAATATCAAATCATGAATATTGAGGCTAACATATAATGGTGGCACATTACCTTCCTAAGGACCTCCTCCTTCAACTTCTGGGCAAAAAAGTAATTCTGCGTGATCATCATTTAAATTGATTGTCTAACATTTCTCCCACCTTTAATGCTTTCAGAATTTGACTCTTTTATGGATCCCTTTTCATCAAATAAACTAATGGAACATAAATTTTAATCTTTTATATCTTATTCTCAAGACTAAACTATGATTGATATATTTATATCTCCTTAACAATTATGTCTTGCTTTTGAGGATTTTATTTAGGAGGATCAACTTTTGTTTGACATGTAGAAGGTATATCAACTTGAACCTTTTTAGAATGCTTTTTTGGTGTGAAACCAACTCCAAAAAGAGAATAAAAGAGATATCAATGCCTTATAAATAAGCCACTTGGAGTGGGCAACCTCCTATACATTACATGAATGAACAATTCTTGGATGATTCAAATTACAAAACCTCCTTTCTATATATAGGAGTCCATGGGGCCACAATGTAATCCTAGTTGACCTAACAATAATAATTTAAGGGCACAATAATAACAATATGGGGGTTACAGGGGTACAATAATAACAATAAGGGGGTTACACTAACAACAATAAGGGACTATACTAGTAATATAGGGACCCAACATGCCCCTCTCCTTCAAAAAAGTGTTGTCCTCAATGCTTGAGTAGCTCTGGGTGCTTCTGTATAAAATTCTCATCCTCCCATGTAGAATCTTCAGTGGGTAAGTTCTTCCACTTGATGATATACTCTAAAATTGATCGATTCCGTAGCTGTCGAGTTCTTGTTTCCGTGATCGCTTCAGGTTCCAATATGATTTTTCCTTCCTCATCAGGTTTTGGAAATATTGTTTAAACCGGAATATTTTCACCTATAACCTTCTTTAAGCATGAAACATGGAAAATTGGATGCACTTGTGAAGAAGCAGGAAGCTCCAATTTGTATTCCATAGTAACAATATTTTGCAACACCTTGTAAGGACCAGAGTACTTTGGCGATAATTTATTATCCTTCTTAGCTTGCTTGAGGGACATTTGTTTTTATGGTTGTAGCCGTAAAAATACCCAGTCTCCTACATCAAAACTTCTCTTGCTGCGATGTTGATCTGCCTGTTGTTGCATTCGATTTTGTGCCAAATTCAGGTTGTCCTTTAAGTGTTGGAGAACTTCTTGTTGATGCTTGATGTGATCTTCCACTGCTTTAACCTTCGATTTTTCTCTTAAATATGATGTGATGGATGGTGGATGATATCCACAAAGTGCCATGATGGGGTCATTTTTGCTACAGTATGGAAGGAAGTGTTATACCACCATTCAGCTAGAGGTAACCACTTGACCCATTGTGTTTGTTTATCATATGCAAAACAACGAAGATATCCTTCCAAACATTTATTTACTATCTCATTTTGACCATCGGATTGAGGATGATAAGATGAGATATGAGCTAATTGAGTACCCGAACAAGAAAATAACTCCGTCCAAAAATTTCCAGTAAAAATGGGATCTCTGTCACTCACAATAACCCTTGCGTTTCCCTGTAGATTTTGAATTGTGTCCATAAATGTAGTAGCAAATGTACTTGCTTTAAATGGATGAGATAATGCACAAACGTGTGCATACTTGGTAAGTCTATCAACTACCACCATGATGACACTCTTTCCTTCGGACTTAGGTAAACCTATGATAAAATCCATTGGAATCTCCTCCCAATGTTGACTTGGAATGGATAAAGGTTGTAGAATACTCGGGGTCTTAATTGTCTCAACTTTATTCTGCTGGCAAACCAAACATTCCGCCACAAACTTTTGAATATCAGATTTAAGGCCATCCCAAAAAAATTCTTTCTTCACCCTGTGGTAATTTTTAAAAAATACTGAGTGTCCTCCTAAAGGAGAAATGTGCAATTCCAAAAGATTATTTTGTTTTAGTTGGGAATTCTTACAAATATATAAGCGATCTTTGTACCATAAGGAATCATTTTTCCAACTAAATGTATCAGATGTACTAGGATCTTGCTGCAACTTTTGAATGAGTGTCCACACTTCTTCGTCCTTCTTCCATTCATCTCTTGCTTTGGTTATCCAATCTGGTTGGATAATAGAAATGTTACAAAGAAATGCTTCCACCTCTGCATTCTTTCTTGAGAGTGCATCTGCAACAAAATTTAGCTTTCCTTTTTTGTATATTATTTCAAAGTCATAACCCAACATCTTTGTGACCCATTTTTGCTGCTCTTCTGAAGATAGTCTTTGTTCCAAAAAGAGTTTAAGACTATCATTATCAGTTTTTACCTTGAAGTGTCTTCCCATTAGGTAAGTTCTGCATTTCTTTAGTGCATGCAGTATTGCTAACATTTCCTTCTCATAAATAGGTTTCTGTAAATACTTTCCTTTAATTGGACGACTTTCAAAAGCAATGGGTCTTCCTTCTTCCATTAAAACAGCACCAATTCCATTTTCTGGGGCATCACATTCCACAATAAATATTTTTGTGAAGTCTGGCGTAGCTAAGACTGGTGCTAGGCACATTGCCTCTTTAAGATGTTCAAAGGCCTTAGTTGCTTCAGGAGTCCATGAAAATGCATCTTTCTTCAATAATTTTGTTAGAGGTGTTGCTTTTATCCCATAATTCTTAACAAACTTTTGATAATAGCCTGTTAACCTGAGAAATCCTCGCAACTGCTTTATGGTTTTTGGGACTTTCCATTCCTTAATGGCTTTAATTTTTTTAGGGTTTACCTTAACACCCTCATGAGATACAATATGACCCAGATATTCCACCTCTTGTACTCCAAAGAAACATTTGGATGTTTTTGCATATAATTGTTTCTCCTGTAATAGTTTGAGCACCCTGTCAACATGTTAAACATGATCTTTCCAAGAGCTGATGTAGATTAGTATATCATCAAAAAATACTAGCACAAATTTCCTAAGGAAGGGTTTGAAAATGGAATTCATCAACCCTTGAAATGTAGAAGGTGCATTGGTAAGGCCAAAAGGCATGACCAAAAATTCATAATGACCTCATGAGTTCGAAATGTTGTTTTTGGAATATCTTCAGTCTTCATTCTAATTTGATGATATCCTGAACGAAGATCCAACTTGGTAAAATAAATTGCTCCATGTAATTCATCCAATAATTCATCAATCGTAGGAATGGGAAATTTATCTTTAATGGTGAGCTTATTGAGCTCCCTATAATCCGGACACATTCACCATGATCCATCCTTCTTGTGTACCAATACTATAGGAGCAAAGAAAGAACTTTGACTAGGTTGAATTATACCCGCCTCTAACATTTCTGCAATCATACGTTCAATTTCGCTCTTTTGGAAGTAAGGATATCTATAAGGCCTGATGTTTGGAGGAACACTTCCTGGAATCAAATGAATAGCATGATCATGATCATGAAAAGGTGGGAGTCCTTTGGGAGTTTCAAACACCTTGGAATGATTGTCCAAGACTTGTTGGAGATCTGCAGAAATAGATGATTTTGATGTTGGAACTTCTAGTGAGCATAATTGTGCAATTACGCCTCGTTGTTCTTTCTTTAGAAGCTTTGTCATGACATTAGATATTATTATCGTTCCCGGCTTCCTTGCAATACCCCGTAATTCGACTTCTTTTCCTTCTAAAAAAAATTTCAAGAAAAGTTCTTGAAAATTAAAAGCTACCGTCCCCAAAGATTGTAACCATTGTACTCCTAGTACAACATCAGCAACTCCCATAGGAATGGAAAGCATTGGAATATTCAATACATATTCCCCCATGGTTAGCTTGATATTATGACATTTTCTAGAGCAATTTATAGTTCCTCCATTTGCAACCATCACTTGACATTCTGGTGCTGGGTATAGGAAACAATTCAATTGCTTGGCTACCTTGCAATGAATAAAATTATGGGTACTACCTGAATCAATCAATGCTATTACCTTTTTATTCTTGATATGTCTTTCTATCTTGAGAGTTTGAGGAGTGGTAATTCCTTCCAATGCATTAGATTTTATGAAATCACGATTAACATTTATTTTGTTCTCATCATGAGTTTCCTCTACTATCTTTTCACCATTAGGAAACATTTCTTGTATCAACTTTGTCAAACCTTCTTTTCCATATTCTCATCAATCTTAGCTTCCATGTCATCCATCTTAGATTCCATCCCAGATTCCATGCCATCAATATTAGATTCCATGCCATCTATGCCATTCCTCAAACCATCCATCCTAGATTCCATGCCTTTCTTCAAACCATCCATCTTGGTTTCCATGCCTTTCTTCAAAACTTCCATGTCATTTTTTGTTGCTCTTTATGAGAGAGAAATTTGTTGCACTTTCTCTTGTAAATTTGATATGTCATGTTGCCATTCTTCGTCTTCATGAGTCATAGTAGATATTTATAAAGGCTTAAAGGATGTTGAATTATTTTTAGGGGCTATTTTAGAATCCAATACTGATATCTATTCTACAATATTCCCTTGGAATCAATTCAACTTGATTCTTCAAACAATACTTATGCAATTCGGAAAAAAAATACACACCTTTTACTTTCTTTTGAGGAGCTTGATATTGCAATTGAATTATCTTTATAATTTCGGATCCTCAATTTCTAAAATTTAGCCCTATAGTAGCCCTCTGAAGCTTCTTTCAAATTCCATAGGTCTGATCTAGTTTGGATTCTTCAAGGCAAATTTATGTCAAATCTCCCACAATAACCTAATTTTGGACTTGTTCAGTAGAGTGAACTTGTACGACTTGCCACGTGTCACCGTTTCCTCCTTTGGCTTTGAAATTGATAGACCGAAAACTACAGTACGTGTAATTGTGGCTAATTTTTACAGCATTCCAATCTGATTCTCAGAGAGAGAGCTATGAATATTTTCCCACGATCGCCTCTTTGAGATGGAATTCAGAAGCCTCAAAGAGCCCTAACTTCCATAGATCATATCTCCGAAAATATTGTGAAATAATATCTGAAATTTTATGAAGATGTTCCTTGGGATTGTGCCTTCACACTTTAAACATTTCATATTATGAACCTTCATAGAAAAAAATTTATTACAAAAATACCACGATGACCTATTTAGGTTAAATTCAGGAGCCCGCAACATGACCTAACTTACACAGATCATATCTCTGAAAATATTGTGAACGAAGCTCTAAAATTTTGCGATGATTTTCCTCAGGATTTTGGATTCACACTCTAAAAATTTCAGATTCTGAACCTTCGTAGAAAAAAATTTATAGTGAAAATTCCACGATGACCTGTTTGGAGCAGCGAAACCCTAGAATCTCAAACCTCTGATACCAAATGTTGTGAAACCAGCTCCAAAAAGAGAAGAAAATAGATATAAATGCCTTAGAAATAAGCCACTTTGAGGGGGAAACCTCCAATACATTACATGAATGAAAAATTCTTGGATGATTCAAATTACAAAACCTCCTTTCTATATATAGGAGTACATGGGGCCATAACGTAATCCTAGTGGGCCACAATGTAATCCTAGCCGACCTAACAATAATAATTTAAGGGAACAATAATAACAATATGGGGGTTATAAGGGTACAATAATAACAATAAGGGGGTTACACTAACAACAATAAGGGACTATACTAGTAATATAGGGACCTAACATTTGTTGGGACTTTCCTATTCCTCAAATTGTATTGTTTGTGGACTTCCATGATAGAATTATGATAACCCTTTTTATAATATTTTGATTATGCAAATATGTCCTCTTGTTATGATTGTAGAAACAAATATTGTTCCTCCTTTGTCAAGAAAAGAGAATCTTATTTTTCCTCACCAAAGAGATTAATTTGATCATGTTCATGTTCCTTTGTCACCTCTTGCTCTTCTACTACATAATTCTCCTAAAAATGAGGTCTAATCGGTTGCTGATCTGCTGGATTTCTTGGGTCCCTTTGCTTAATTTGGATCTACTATCTTCTAAAGTTCAAATTTCTGATTTGAGGACCTCCATATGGCTCTCTTGCAACTACGCTCTATGACAAAGTCATATTCTCCATATTTTTTACCAAAGTATCTGATTTAATGTCATATGATGTAGAAGTCTCCTCCTCTATTGTTACCCTCTTTTCAGTCTTCATTTTGGCTTTCTTGGCCAACAAATTTGATTCTACATTGACTACAGTTTTCTACATATATTCTAAGGTAATTGGACTTCTTTCTCATAGTTGGTAGTCCATGTCAACATCGAATCCATCCAAATAACGAAGCAAGGCAAAACCTAGTGGACATTTTATTTATGTAGGAATAGCATTGTAAACATTGTTGAATCTATTTGAATAGTCTTGGAATGATTCTCCCAGAGCTCTCTTCAAAGTCTCATATTCTGAAATAATTTTAAGTGGATTCTTTTTTACCTCCCACCAAGAAAGGAAAATTTGATGAATTTTTTGAATATTTGCAACACTGCCTGCTACTAATCCTATGTACAATTTTCTGACTTCCCCTGCTAAGATTTGGGCAAAGAGCCTTAGTTTCACATCATCATCTTCAACTTCTTCAAGGTCTGCAAAACCATTCATTTTTTCTATATAATGATGTGATTTAGTAGGCCCAGTTCCATCAAATTGAGGTATGTGTTGTCCATAATTCAGTGGCATAGCATTAAACGGTGCTTGAAATTCTAAGGGGGCATAATGAACTACCATGATTATGGTCTGAGAGGTAGATGTACTAAATGTTGTGTTAAATGATGAGGGAGGAAGAGGTGGTGAAATTGTAAGTTGCTTAGTTGTTTTAAAATGAGGAGTATATAAAATAGATGAAATAGGAGCTAAACAATGTGAAGGGGTTAAAGGAAATGTAAATGAGGGGAAAAAACAAGTAGTGATAGTTTTTCAGTAGCCTTGTGTAGTTGATTGACTAAAATCTCAAGTTTGTGAAAATGATGCAAAATATCTTTATCAGACTTATAAATGCCAATTTTATATGATGGGACATATGGTATTATTTTAGATTCATCAAGGATTGTTTCAGCGACAAAGGTTTCATATTTAGATCTAGACAAGTTATGCTCAAAAGGAAAATCAAATTTGATGTCCTCAACTATTAATAAGCTTTCAGGAAGAGTATGAGATATTTGAAAAGGGTTGTTACTTACTTGACCTTATTTATCCTAATCAGCCTCTCAGGATCACTCACAACTTTAAGGGATCAGGATCTGAATGTGATCTTGTATGGATCTTTCTAAAAACCATATTTTCAAGAAATATTATCACAACTAGTTTTAATCACAATTTTTGGTGAAGATTTCAGCCTAATTATTTTCTAACTCTCAGTCACATATAGAAACTAGGATTTAAACTTTTTAATTTAAGGTTTTACTAGGGAATATTTAACTTTAGATTTCCCAGTATGGTCACCAGAATGTTAGCACTCTATGATTTTCCTAGGTTGAGGAGAAAAATGACAGAGTTAACCACAAACTACTTTAGGCCAGAATCTATCCCTTCTAGCATGGAGAGGGATATATCACTTAGGTTGTTCAACAAAAAGGATATTAGGCTAGCTAGTAAGCTCAATTTTTTTTTTTTTTATAGATATGTTGATGATAAAAGGAGGAAACCCATTGAGCATGGAGTCATGATCAAAATATGTTTTGTGTCTAGTGAGATGATAGGAAAATAGATAGTTTTCTCCACAGGGGAGAGGTAGGCATATTTGGTGGTGGTTTTATATCAAAAATTTGTGGAAAGTGGAGAAAGAAAAATTGAAGGACAAGAACATTAGAGCATCAAATAATAGATGAATTCTAAAATGATGTTCTAAAGTTGAAAACATGAATAACTTGGAAAACTAATTAGAGCATCAATTAAGGATGAATTCTAAAATAATAATATTGATTTTTCCAAGAAAGAAAGATGTACATTAAAGGGATGAAAAAACATAAGATAACTCAAAAATAACAGGATGCATAAGCCACCAAAATTCTGACACAATAATCCTTGCAAATCATCTGTTATTTCATTCATTCACTGGAAAATTTTCTTCAAAATTACAATGCATAAAAAGTCTTATCTCTCTGTTAGGGTCCCATAATTTAAAGGATCTCAAGGTGATTGAGTAATTCGTCTCAATAATATCATATTATAAATAATTTTCAATACACAAATGATTTCAAAAAAATATACATAAAAGAAAAATGAAAAAAGGGTATATCTAAAAAAAATGAATAAAGAAGAAAAATAAAGAAAAGTTAAAAAAGAATAGAAATGAAATCAGAACCCCACAAAAGAAAAAATAGATAAATTAACACTGAAAGAGCTACAAATTCAAATGCTGCTATTGATAGATATTTTTCTTTATGTTAAATGAAATAAGGTTGTGTGCAACTTGTTTAAAATGCCACCATGACTAGCTATTTTTTCAAACCATACAGCTTAATAATGGTTGAACAATTTTGAATTTTTGTAAATTAGGTTAGAGAATAAAGATTTTCCAAATAGTCTAATATTTTTAAATCAATAGTTAGGTAGAAAATGATATTGATTCAACTGTTTAATCCAAATCAATAGGAGAAATAAGTGATAGAATAGAATAGATTTTTCATATAAAAAAAAGAAACATGGGTTGGCTAGTCTAAAAGTAACCCTAGAAGAAATAAAAAATGTTAGTTTAGATAAAGAATGTGAAATGGAAAGGGTAGGTAGAAGTGTTTTGGGATTTTAAAGCATAAAAAATTATTATATCGTAAGTTTTTATTTCAATATGCATTTGGCGCATAAAGGGGTAAGTGAAAAAAACCACTTTGTCCTAAGTTTGAAAGTGTCAAACACATAAAGTGATATGTTTAATCTATTCACGTCTTATCCTAATTTTTTGAACCAAACTTAATATTCACTACTCGAAAAATTGTGATGCCATATGTTATCAAAAATCTGTATTTTTCCGCCATCTTATCTTCCTGCTCCCCGATCAACGACCCTCGTTAGCCTTTGCCCCCCCCTCTCCATCCTAGCTTTACCACTAGGGGGGGGGGGGGTCTGAAACAATCAGTTGCTCATCTCAGACCCACTACTACGTGGCCTCTTCTCTGCTCTTCGCACCACCCCCCACCTGGCTAAACCACTAACCACCTAGTAACCCCCCTAAAAACCACTTTCCCCTTGTTTCAAATACCACGGTCCTGACCCATTACCTCCACCATTACTACTGCGCCACGTTGTTAATCCATTGCCAATAAAATCAATTCCCACAATGTTTTATCTGTTAAAATTTAATTAAAACTGGATGACCATTAAGTCAACAGACCCACACCATTTACAATGGAAACAAGTTGTTGCTATAAAAACCCTGTAATTTCATCCTCTTCACCTTTATTGTGCTTTTATCTCTACAAATCCAATTATTTTACAAGTTTACAGTGTGTCAGTATTTATCAATTGATTTTTCTGTGACCAAAATGACAATGCTTTCTTTTCCTCTTCAACCAATGAAACAACTGATGTGCATTCCCAGTAACCCTATTTATCTAAATACCAGTCGAATTCCTCAAAATTAATTAAATATGCCTCCTAAAAAGAAAAACCAACAGGAACCTTTCAATCCATTGGCCCATCCTCCCATAGAGTTATATCATGTTCCTCTAGCTTATAGGGATTACAAAATAAATGAAACACTGTGTGAATTTGAGTTATTTGAAATGTGTTAGCCACCTATAAATTTTGATATATCAAACAGTGGCTAAATATGTTGTTGAGCCTTCAAGAGATATATTTCCTCTGAAAATATCTCATTCTTGAAGCCTCCATGTGTCTTTTCCCTTCGAAGAGCCTTCATTTCCGTTTCCATTAAAAATTCCTTTCTGTTTGTGAAAAAGAATGCTTCAAAAATCCTCTGAAACCGCCCATTTTGACTCATTTCCCCCCATTTACATAAAGCCTCCTTTTCCTCTTTAAAACCTCCATTCCCCTCCGAAAGACCTCCAAGATCCTCTTAAGCTTATAAAAACCCCTTGTTTCAGAATCAACTCACCCTTTTCCCCTTTACCAAAAGCCAAGAAAATCCCTAAAAATCCCTGTTTTTTGGCTTAAAAACTCATTTCTGCACTAAGGCCTTAAGCCACTTTTTCGGCATAGCCCCCAAAACCACTTCCCCACATGACCCCAGCGCTGAGACCAAGCGTTGAACCCGCAGGCACTTATCGCAATCAGAGGTCTTGCGGCGAGCACATTTCTTTGTTACTCCGGAAATCTCTGATGCGATCATTTGTTGGTCTGTGGAGCGCGGGTGTAATACCCGCCGTCAGTCTATACAAATCCAACGGCCCGGCACTAATCGCATCGTGCCCATTGCTTCTCCCCTTTCCTCCCTCCAATTACCTACCGACCGTCGATCTACCACCCTAATCCGATGACTATCGCGCACTTCGTTCCAATCGCAATCGAAACTTCTTCCCATGTCCCCCGCTGCCTCCCATTCTTCTCCCCTTTCGATCAGTCTCCACCATCGATTCACTTCTGATCCAATGGCTATCGCATAATCGCATCCCCACTCCGATCGTAATCGTAAACTTCAAATCGAGCCACCTTTCTTCCCTCCCGATTGCGATCCTCCGACGCGATCGCAGCCGTCGATCCCCTCCTGAGATCCGATGGCCCTGAGTGAATCGCCCTCCACCCATGGCTGGGTCCCACCATTCAAACTCATTCCATACGTTTTTCATCGCTTTTTCATGCATTATATTCCAAGGTCCGAAGCCCATGTTTTTCATTAAAACATTAGATCATTCCGCCCTAACATTTAGATTTTAATGTTTTACATTAGAGTTTTCATTTCGTCTACTTCCACATTCATTCTCGCCGTTTCACTACATTTTTCCCATAGTAACCACTGCATCCACCGCATCCATCACAACTGCACTGCCTTCCCCACAAGCCTCCACAACATCCTCCCTCCACCCCCATGGATTTTCTTAACGAGTTTATTGGTTTTTTAGGTGTCAAAGGATTGCGGCTGCGCTTTGTTACATTAGTCGCAGAAAGAGTTGTACAGTGGCGTAGAATACCATTTTCAGAGCTAGGTTTAGCAGAAAGAATGTCTGGAAAGGTTTTTGAATGAAAATATTTCATTAAAGGACCAGTGTTTAACTTTATCAAACCATCCAGTGCCAATGAAACTGCATTTTCATAGAAAGAGACAGTCAAAGAAGCGGCAAAGAGTATTAGTGAAGGCTTAAAGTGATTTAAAGCCTATTATTGAAGATTTAAAGCCTTAAACCAGTGTTAAAAGGAAAATGTATAGATTGAAGACCTTATGAATGTCACAGAAGGCATATGAGGCCTGAAGCACATGAAACAAATCCTATCAATGTTTCACATCAATAGAGGGTTCTTCCCCAAGAAAGGACGAGTTCCCATAACATTCTATTTCCCATCGACATTCCTGAGAATATCACCACCCTAACAGTAGTCCTAATTAGCCAGAGAATTTGTTACATGGTATGGCAGGCCTAAAATTCATTTATCTTCCTTACTTGTCCCAGAGTACTACAGAGTACAAACATCCAAAAATTACATCAAAGAGCATACCTATGAAGTTATTATCAGCCTGTCAAAGACCAATATTTCATCCTAAGAAGTACTGAAGGTCAATGAGGGATATTAAAACAGTATGGGTCTCATGCACACTTCCTCCCTCTGTTTTAAATGATTAATTTAAATTTCATATCTACTACACTTCCTCATTCACCTATAAAGACTCTTCGAAGTCTCAGTGTAAAAGGTTGGCATTTTGTGTTTTCTAAAGTAATACATATTGCTGCTTTGAAGAAGCTTTGGTGTTCTGAAGGAGTGTGAAGATCTGTGTTTTTTTTTTGATGAAGGAGGCTAGACCATCGGATCCATGAGCTTGGTTTTGTTGATGTACTTCTTATTGTTGATGTTATTTCCTGCGTTTTCACTTTGTTCCACCATGCTTTTCTTATAGTAGGATAAAAATTTTAGGTAGAGAAATGTATCTTAGAAGCACCTGTAACTTGTTTATTCTTCACTGTTTATATGTTTTTTGCTACTAAATGAGACAGGGTAGTCTAATAGCTCTCTTCATTTTCAGTTTGTTTTACTTCAGAAATGATAAATTCGGTTTTGTTAAAGATTTTTTAGGAGTTCCCTCTTTCTTTACCACTGAATATTATATATGAAGTCTTTTGTTGACTACTAATTCTTGCATTTTGACAGAGGAACTTGTTACAATCATACCCTCTGTTCATTTTTGTAATTTTTGTGTCAAAGGTCCCTATAATTGCAGTCCTAGATGTCTAAGGTGTTCCCTCTTCTTTGAATGCAATTGTATGTTATTGTTGGTTAAACTCTCAAAGGTGAACTTGTAGGAGGAAATAGGGCATTCCCCGAATCCTATAATTCATTTCGAGAGTTTAGTCTACATTTCTCCTTTCTTTAAATGTTATACTGATTAAGTCCAAAGAAGTGAGCTTACTGGAGGAAATAGGGCATTCCCCGAATCCTTTAAGAAATTGTGATAGGGTTTGGTTTGTTGTTCACTCTTAGTCCTTAATGTCCATGCCATTTCACCTATATTATTCAACAGATCCTTGACTAAGTTAGATTTTCCCTTTGGTTTCCCTTCCTTCTCAGTCATAACTATTTGGACTTCACATGACTCCATTACCCAATGGCTTGTAGATTCCCATGCTCTATCCATACTTCATGAAACATACTTGTCCAACCAAATAAAAACAAACAACCTTGAACCTCATAACTAGCCTAAAATCAATTTCTAAACCTTTCAAGACACATCGTTATAAACATATTGAGAGATCCCTCTCTGAGACTAGGAGGGCTAGATCCTAGAAATCTAAAGTTTGGTTTGTATGTTGCCTTGTCTTTTGGTAAGCCAATCTATCAAAACATAGGACACCAACATAATGGTGATCACGGTGGGACGTATTGAGTATATGATAGTCTAGCAAACTCTTTTAGGCTCAGTAAGTCCTTAAATAACCATATAAACTCAGAAAAACCCAAAAACATTTCAGATTGGCTGCATAATAAGCATGGTGGTGGAACCATAACACACTTTACCTTCACAAAAGCTAAATATTTTCCACCTGGCGACTCCCCAGTTCCTAAATACCAAAAGACTCTGCTGGGAGGCCAGTTGTCACTAAAACATCATCAATTTCAGAAGAAACACTTGGGAATAAGCTTCTTTGTTAAGGGACAAACATACTGGCTTCAAGAACAGTCCATACTAGAGCTCATCCTAATTTAAGCCCACCTGAGATAGTTGAAAACCCTGAGAGTTTTCTTAGGAAGCCTTATACATATAGGGATCCAACTATTTCCAGACACATTGACAGAGCTAACTCAGCACCTGAAAACCTTGTAGCTCTATCAAATTCTCAAGATGACTTAGACTCACCAAGTAGTTTACCAAGAACTATGTCATTCAATGGTACAGAGAAAATAGACTTTGAGCCTCCAAGCTCACTGCCACATAGTGGTCAACATTTTAGTGACAGAGAAACCCCTCCATCAACACCCCCTGATATTCACTTCGTTCATAACTTGGGTCTCTCTTATCCCAAATCTACTCAACAGTTTGTTGCTGGTCCAAGCAGTGCTGCCATCCAGATACCTGCTACTCAAGCTAATCCTTTACCTCCACAAAACACTACCATGGCATCATGGTATGTCCCACTGGTGCTACCACAACCTTTGGTCCCCTAACCAAATGATTATCAATCCAAAATTCCACACTTCCCTGGAAAAAAATCCACCACAGCTCGACAACATGTAGATGAAATGGGAGATGCATTCGATTACATGGAAATAGATGATGAGACCGTTAAAATGAGAATCTTTGCCTAGAGTTTATGAGGAGAAGTAAAGAAGTGGTTTAAAGGCTTAACTCCTAATAGCATCCATGACCTTCCCTCATTACATCAAGCATTCGTAAACAAATGGGAAGCCAAAAGCAACCCTCTCCAGATATTAGTAGAGTATCATAGTCTTAAAATAAATCAGGGAGAGAGTGTCCATGATTACTCCACCAGGTTTAACAGTGTTTACAATGCCCTTCCTCCTCACATGAAGCCTCCCCAAGGCATGGCCCTAGTAAAATATCCCGAAGGGTTTGATGCGGATATGGATTATCAGCTACGGGAAAGAAAATATTTAACTCTAGAAGACATGCAAACAGGAGCTGTGAGTGTAGAAGCGAACTTAACTGAGAAGAGAGCTAGGCTAAGATCAGAGAAGAGGGTAAATTATAAAGATGACACTACACCTTCCACATCTAGCTCAAAAATGGAAAGGATGATGGAAGAGAGGATGAAAAGGATGAGTTTACTTGAGAGAGCACCAGCAAGAGAAAACTAAAACAACCCCTAAAATCGAAATAGAAACCAGAACTTTAGAAGAGATAACAATCAAGGTAGACAACGAGATGATGACCAGCAAGTTAGAGCTCCTTTCCAACAAAATTAAGTAGTTCAAGAGGAAGGAAGGGAGATTGAAAATTTGGGAGAAAACCATGTGAACCTGATTGGATCAGACAGTGAGGATGATGCTTTCCTCACTAAAGAAGAACAAGGTTTCTTCTCTTCATAACTAAAGGAAGATACGCATGAGGAATCTGAAGATTATAGATTGGGGTTTTAAAATGCCATCATGGAGGTGAACAGAATTTATGATCTAATAAGCAAAGGGAAAATAGATATCCCAAATGAAAAAAGCATTAGCTTTGCCGTTAAGAAAAGCACGGAAAATCAGACTAAAAAGCAGCAAAAAAAAATATCACAATAGCCAAGAGGGCTGATTCAAACAAAGAAAAAGGTAGCTAGCCTAATGTTGAACAGAGTTTCCCTAGTACTTCTGCTAGTGGCCCTGATAAAACAACTCAGATTGACGATCCAAATAAAACCCAGAAAATCAATATCGCTGAGAAAAACATAAGTGAGAAAACAGATGTAAATACGACAAAAGCGATAGTTCCCTTCAGCCTAGAGGGAGAGATTGCAAAGATTAAAATTAACATACCTCTGGCTGAATTAGTGACCCAAGAAGTGTACAAAAACTAGGTCCTAAAAGCCCTGAATATACATGTTGATACTGCTACCTTGAACTTAACAGATGATAATCCAGAGTTGTTGTTTGGTCCGAAAATTGAAGGAAAATATCAAGAAGGGGATGTCCCTCCCTTCTATGTCAGTCTAAACATACATGACAAAATTTTACACAACGCCATGCTAGATTCAGGGGCATCACACAACCTTATGCCTAAGGCAGTAATGGAAAGCTTAGGCTTAGAGATTACTAGACCCTACAAAGACATGTACTCCTTTGATTCCAGAAAGGTCAAATGCTTGGGATTAATTAAATATTTGTGTGTTAACTTATCCCAAATTCCTGCTAAGAATCTTGTAATGGATGTAGTAGTAGCTGACATTCCCCCAAAATATGGTATGCTTTTATCTAGATCATGGGGAGCTAAGATCCAGGGCAGCCTTCAAATGAATATGTCATATGCCACCATACTTGTGTTTGGTCAAACCAGAAGATTGTATAGGGAAACCCTTATGAAATGCATGGTGAGTAGCAAGGACAAACCTCACAACACCCCTATTTATTCCACCCATTCAGATTTAGATTCCTTCATTTTATACAACGAATATGAGGTCACCCAAATAGAGAACGAAGTCGAGCAAGACATTAGTTCACCAAAACATTCAAATTTGTCTTCCTCTCAACCTCTAGATACCCCAACCCCCAGCAGCCCTGAGCAACACAAAACAAATGAAAATGAAATAGAAACACTTCAGAAAATAAGTTTTGATGGCTCTTGCAGAAAAAATAGTGTATGGGTTGGTGTATGGATACACAACTCAAACAAAGGACATGCCTACAAATTAGAATTTACGTGCACTAACAACATCGCATAATATGAAGCCCTGCTCCTCGGCCTGCATATAATTAAAGATTTGAAGGCCAAAAAGATATCAGTACAAGGAGATTCTGAGTTGATCATCAGAAAAATCAAAGGGGAATACACAACCAAAAACCCTAGACTCAGAAAATATAGGAACATTGTTTTGGGCCTCCTGAAAACTTTCGAAAAATATGAACTGGTGTTCATACCAAGAGCCCGAAATCACCAGGCAAACAAACTTGCTTTTGCTACCAGTAACTGCCAGATACTACAAATTGAGGAACATATCATTAGAATGGTAAAGAACAGACAAGCAGTTCCTGATAACGAAGACCATTGGCAGGTTTTTAACAATGACAAACATATAGAGGACTTCCTGCAATCAAAGAATGAGTTTGCCACATCTTCACCAAGTTGTGGCCATGAAAAAGAATGTTCATATGGGGAAAAAGTTCCTGAAACAGAGCCCCCCTCCCCTACTGATATGAATCAGTTTGATCATCTATTCAAAGAAAATTTATCTAATGATCCAGACCATAGGGACCTTGAAGTTCTAGAGTGTAAATGTGATGCTATACCCAAAGGCCTTGCGCCGCTAGAACAACTCTTTGATTTCAATGATGTGGCTAAAGAACCAAAGACAAAACCCGTGGAAACTAATGTGGAAGAGCACAATATAGGTAGCCCATCTGAGCCTAAAATGATCAGGTTATCTAGCACCTTGCCTGCCCACAGCAAAAAACAATACATAGCACTCTTCAAAGAGTTTATAGATGTTTTTGCATGGGAGTATAAGGATTTGAAATCGTATGACACTAGCATCATTCAGCACAAGATCCCTCTGAAGGAAAATTAGAAACTTTTCAGACAGAAATTGAGGAGGATAAACCCTGTTTTGTTGCCTGCAGTAGAAAAAGAAATTAAGAAGATGTATGATGCAGGGATCATTATTCCTGTCAGATACTCAGAATGGGTCTCCAATCTAGTATCTGTCAGGAAGAAGATAGGGGATAGCAGGTTGTGTATTGACTTCAGACACCTGAATAGAGCCTCTTTCAAAGATAACTACCCCTTTCCAAAAATGGACCACATTCTATAGAGGGTAGCTGGGTCAAAAAGGATATCTTTACTATATGGGTTCTTGGGTTACAACCAAGTGTTAGTCCTCCCAAGTGATCAGCATAACAGAGCCTTTACCACACCTTGGGGGACATTCATGTATGTCAAAATGCCATTTGGTTTGATGAATGTAGGAGCCACCTTCCAGAGGGCCATGGACATAGCCTTCTTGGAATACATAGGTTATTTTATAATCATTTACCTTGATGACATTACCGTTTTCTCCAAGACCGATGAAGAACATTTGGAACATTTAAGGAAGCTTTTTGAGAAATGCAGAAGATTTGGCTTGTCTTTAAATCCCAAAAATACACTCTTTGGCCTCCAAGAAGGAACTCTTCTTGGTCATATAATCTCTGAAGAAGGGATCAAGATAGATCCTAAAAGAATTGAGGGCATATTGAATATCAGTCACCCTAGGAATCTCAAAGAATTACAGTCTTTCATTGGAAAGATTAATTTTTTGAGGAGATTCATCCCCAACCTTGCTGAGCTATTTAAAAACATCACTGACATGCTTAGGAAATAATTATGTGTCAAATGGACAATGCAAGCTAAACAATCATTCGAACTGGTAAAGAAAGCCCTCACTCAAGCACCAGTCCTCATCAGTCCTGATTTCACCAAAAGATTTTTTTATTTTTTCCTTTGCATCGGAATAGACAATAGTTGTGGTTTTGTTGCAGAAGAATAAATTGGGGCAAGAACAACCTGTATCCTTCTTCAGCAAAGCCTTAAGAGATACCCCACTCAAATACAACATCATGGAAAAGCAGGCCTTGGCATTGGTTAAAGCATTGAAGGATTTCAAGGTGTACATCTTACATTCACACATCATTCTCTTTGTGCCACACACCATAGTCAAAGATATTCTAGGTCAGGATGGCGATGGTAAAAGGGGAAAGTGGATTGCCACTGTTCTGGAATACGACTTGGAAATCAAGCCTACCAAACTCATCAAGGCACAAGGATTAGCAAAACTCATGGCCGAGTCTAATTTCAAGGTTCTAGACATGAATATGGTTGATGCCTTAGAAGAGATAGAAGAGTTCCAAACACCATTTATTGAAGAAACATTCATGAATTCCCCATGGTATGCCGATATTATGTATGTGCTGCTTTACTTAAATGCTCCTCCTACTTTTTCGAAAACAAAAGCTAGATTTGTGAAACAGAAGGCTTTAAACTATTGCATGATAGATGGAGTTTTATATTGGAAGAATGTTGTTGGGATACTACTAAAATGTTTACTTAAGAATGATGCAGGAAAAATCATGCATGAAATGCATGAAGGAGAATGTGGAGGGCACTTAAATTGGAAGACCACAACAAAAAAAATCCTTAGATGAGGTTATTATTGGCCCACCCTTTTTCCAGACACCCACAAACTAGTGATGTCTTGCCATAAATGCCAGATTTTCGATGGTAGGAGAAAGCTCTTCCCTTACCCTTGAATCCTATTCGTGTTTAAATACCCTTCCAACAGAGGGGTTTGGAATTTATAGGGGAAATCCATCCACCCTCCTCAGCCCAGCATAAATGGATCCTCACAGCCACAGATTATTTTACCAAATGGATAGAGGCCATACCCACTAGGGATGCTACCGACACTGTCATTATTAGATTCCTTGAGACCAGCATATTGTCCAGGTTTGGCTGTCCTAGGAAAATAATCACAGACAATGTTGCTGCCTTTAAATCCAAAAATATGGTTGATTTCTACCATAAATATCAGATCACCTTGGGCCACTCTACTACCTATTACCCCCAAGGAAATGGACTTGCTGAATCTTCCAACAAGAGCCTGATCAACATCATCAAAAAGTTGCTGGAGAAAAATAAAAAAGCATGGCACGGTAGGCTTGTTCATGCTTTGTGGGCTGACAGATTAACCACGAAAAAGTCGATCAATATGTCCCCCTATCAGCTATTCTATGGCATGGATGTTGTTTTCCCAACGTACTTGGGAGTTACAATCATGAAACTCCTTCAGGAAGTTCAAGTTGAAGAAAATGATATGCAGAGAAGGATCAATCAGACCATCCACCTACAGCAGACCAGAGAGGAATTTTACCAGAGAACTCAAGCAGTCCAAGAAAACATCAAAAGGTAGTTTGAAAAAAAGACTAAATCGAATGACTTCCAAGTCGGGAATGTGGTTCTCAAATGGGATTAAGGAAGGTAAGAGAAAGGAAAACATGGTAAGTTTGAAAATCTGTGGAAAGGGCCCTATATTATTCATTCCTTAAGAGGGAATAATGCATTTTTCTTGCAAGAACTGAATGGTGAAGAAGTGTTAGGAGGTCCTATCAATGGCAGGACTCTTAAACACTACTTCTGTCAAGAGTCTTAAGATTACAAATATTTTCATCCATTGTACATACCGTTTTCTTTGAAGGAAAAAAAAAAAGAGAAGTAGAAAAGAGGGCAGAAACAAAACAAGAAAGGTATAGCCCCATACCAAAAAGAAAGAAAATCTAAAAGTGTGCAAGCTCAAATGCCACTACGTTAAGGAACACTGTTGTCCAATCATACAGCCTAATCATGATTGGGCAGATTTCAATTTACTGTTGGTAGGATGGCGAAGAATATCTTCCAAACTGTTCAATCTTGGCCTATCAGTAGAATAGATTGGGATAGAAGAAAAGAGAACAACTCTAACAAGATCCAAACCAGAGCTAAAGTGAAGAAATAAAGGTGACTCTAAGAAGCTCAAAATCTGAGTCACAGCAAGATGGAAGAATGTGTTTGAATTCCAGATCTTTAATCCTTCCAAGTTTCATTTAATTTCTACTATTTTTAGTCCATGTGTAGCTATTTTTATGCCATGGACCCATAGCAAACCAGACAGTCTAATCCTGGTTTGACTGTGTTTTTAGTTTCCGTCTTAGAATATAGAGAATGACAACCTACCAGACTGTTTAATCCTGACAGGTATTAGATCAGGTAGAAAATTAAGAGTCCAACTGTTTAATTTGGGCTCTTGGAGAAATAAGGGTAGCATTAGATAGGTTTATTTTTCTGTTTGCAAAATAAAATGCTGAAAGAGAGTTTTCCAGTCCAAGTGCACTCAAAAGAAGAAAAAATGCTAGGACAGTAGGAATGGGTAGGTAGAAGTGTTGTTAAGGAATAATGGATTTTGATTGCTGCAAGGTATCGGATGAGAAGACTAATCAGGAGAGAGATAAGCGGCACTTGATAGGAAGACGCGGTCTCCTTCATCTAGCAGATTACTAAGGTTAATTTTCAAAGGGAAAGTCCTCCCTACGTGGAGCCCTTTGACAGCCTTCCCCTATCATGAGTATGATATACCAAACGGTGGCTAAATATGCTGCTGAGCCTTCAAGAGATATATTTCCTCTGAAAATCTCTCATTCTTGAAGCCTCCATGTGTCTTTGCCCTTTGAAGATTCTTCACTGTCATTTCCATTAAAAATGCCTTTCTGTTTGTGAAAAAGAATTCTTCAAAAAGCCTCTGAAACCACCCATTTTGACTCGTTTCCCCCCATTTACATAAAGCCTTCTTTTCCTCTTTAAAACCTCCATTCCCCTCCGAAATACCTCCAAAATCCTTTTAAGCCTATAAAAACCCCTTGTTTCAGAATCAACTCACCCTTTTACCCTAACTGAAAGCCAAGAAAATCCCTGTTTTTTGGCCTAAAAACTCATTTCTGCACTAAGGCCTTAAGCCCCTTTTTCGGCCCAGCCCCAAAAACCACTTCCCCACATGACCCCAGTGCGAAGAGGGCGCTGAACCCACGGTGCTTCGCGATCGGAGAGCCTCGGCGCGAGCGCATTTCTTTGTTACCCGAAAATCTCCGTCTACGTCATTTGTTGGTCTGTGGAGCGCGGGTGTAATACCTGCCATCGGTTTATACAGATCCAACATCCTGGTGCTAATCACACCGTGCCCATCACTTCTCCCCTTTCCTCCCTCCAATTGTCTACTGACCGTTGATATACCACCCTAATCCAACGACTATCACGCACTTCGTTCCAATCGAAATTTAACTCGGTGTTCCCATGTCCCCTCCGCACTCCCATTCGCTCCCCTTCGATCGATGCTCTACCATCAATTTTCTTGATCGATGGCTATTGCATAATCGCATCCATAGCTACGTCACAATCAAAAACTTCAAATTGAGAGCCACCTTTCGTCGCTCTGATTGCGATCCTCACAGAACGCGATCACGGCCGTCGATCCTCTGTGATCAGGCGACCCGAGGTAGATCACCTTTCCACAATAGCGGGTCCCCTTGTTCAAACTCATTCCATATGTTTTTCATCGCATTTTCATGCATTATATTCCAAGGTCCAAAACCCATGTTTTGCATTAAAACATTAGATCATTCTGCCCTAACATTTAGGTTTTAATGTTTTACATTAGAGTTTTCATTTTGTGTACTTCCACATTCATTCCCCGCCATTTCACTGCATTTTTCCCACAGTAACCACTGCATCCACCATATCCATCATGGTTGCGCTACCTTCCCCATAGGCCTCCATAGCATCCTACCTCCACCCCCATGGATTTTCTTAACGAGTTTATTGGTTTTTCAGGTGTCAAAGGATTGCAGTTGCGCTCTGTTACATTAGTCACAGACATAGTTTTACAGTGGCACAGAATACCATTTTCAGAGCCAGTTTTTGTAGAGAGAATGTCTGGAAAGGTTGTTAAACGAAAATATTTCATTAAAAGACCAGTGTTTAACTCTATCAAACCATCCAACGCCATTGAAACTACATTTTAATAGATAGAGACAGTCAAAGAAGCGGAAAAGAGTATCAGTGAAGGCTTAAAGTGATTTAAAGCCTATTATTGAAGATTTAAAGCCTTAACCCAGTGTTAAAGGGAAAATGTATAGATTGAAGTCCTTATGAATGTCATAGAAGGCATATAAGGCATGAAGCACATGAAATAAATCTTATTAGTGTTTCACATCAGCAGAGGGTTCTTCCCCAAGAAAGGATGAGTTCCCATAACATTCTATTTCCCATCGACGTTTCTAAGAAGATCACCACCCTGACAGTAGTCCTAATATAGCCAGAGCATTTGTTACATGATATGGCAGGCCTAAAATTAATTTATCTGCCTTACTTGTGCCAAAGTACTACAGAGTACAGATAGCCGAAAAGTACATCAAAGAGCATACCTATGAAGTTATTATCAGCCTGTCGAAGACCACTCTTTCATCCTAAAAATTACTGAAGGTCAATTAGGGATATTAAAACAGTATGGGTCTCATGCACACTTCCTCCCTCTGTTTTAAATGATTGATTTAAAGTTCATATCTACTACTCCACTTCCTCATTCACCTATAAAGACTCTTTGAAGTCTCATTGTAAAAGGTTTGCATTTTGTGATTTCTAAAGTAATACATATTGCTGCTTTGAAGAAGCTTTGGTGTTACGAGAAGGGTAGAAGATGCGCGAAATATGAATAATTTGCTGAATTATTCAACGATATTATCCTGGTCACATACTATTTGAGCTTCATACATAACACATAATCTCTTCTACGCATTAATCATCACATGCGGAAATAAAAACAACAAGCGGTATTGAAAACATTCACATGCGCACATAGAAATTCAACACATATAACACAATATGTATACCGGGGAAAGCTTACAGCTGAAAACCCCCTACTGTCTGTATATTATAATGAAGAATAATCATGTAACAATATCAGTACAATACTCCTCACAAGTACTCAGTACTGTCTCCAAAAGTTACACACAAACTAGCTCAGTTTTGAACAAGTCACGGGTTCAAAACTCCTCCACTGTTTTCCTGCCTCTACTGTGCAATCCAAGATGAGAGAATGAATGGAATGAATTCGAATTCCCTTGGCTTTAACTGCACAATCCTCATTGGCAATCTCCTCCAATGATTGTGAAAATCTCATGCACACTATAGTCACAACTGATAGTAGACTCCACCCTTTCACCCACCTCTAACACTGGTCTCCACTGAACTGTCCATGCATTGCAGTTAACTGATGTGTTCTTTAGTTGATTTATGAGTTAATAATTAGTGAATTAATTAATAATTAATTCACACCACTCATCACTGGTGTATTTTTCAGTTAGACTAAATACAACTAGTTCAACTAAGTTAAACAGAACACAACTCCACCAACTGTCTCATCAACTCCACCAAACTCTGCCACATGAGTTCTAACTGAAGTCAACCATGCAATAGCTCAACTAGCCCTTAGGAAAAGCGTATTTCCTTCTGTCAGCTGCATGTGCCACATCCAAGCATCAAACTGAAGTGCTCCAAGAGGATAAGATAATGTTTATAGTCTAAATATTATTAAGGGTTAATAATATTTGACTGTTCTATTTTTAGACAGGCAATCTAAAAATAGACTTCGACCTGTATGTCTAAAAATAACTGTCCATCTATTTTTACCAACTTGACCAATCATCCAAGAATAGCATCCCGCAACTCCTAGACCATGCTCCATATGTCTAAAAATAGACATAGTCTAAAAATAGACTCTTCGACAAAAATCACATGTGTGGTCCCCACCTAGTTTAGGTGATCACTTTCCAACTAGGATCAGGAAAGATGTTTCAGGAGGCCTCCTTCACTATTTATTGTTTCCATTTTCTGTGGAAAGTCGCATCTTTGTAGAGGTTCTGATGAAGGAGGCTGGACCATTGGATCCATGAGCTTGTTTTTGGTGATGTACTTCTTATTTTTGATGTTATTTCCTACGTTTTCACTTTGTTCCACCATGCTTTGCTTACAGTAGGATAAAATTTTTAGGTAGATAAATGTATCTTAGAAGCACCTCTAACCTGTTTATCCTTCATTGTTTATATGTCTTATGGTACTGAATGTGACAGGGTATTCTAATAGCTCTCTTCATGTTCAGTTTGTTTTACTTCAAAAATGATAAATTCAGTTGTGTTAAAGACTATTTAGGCATTCCCTCTTTCTTTACCACTGAATATTATATCTGAAGTCTTCCGTTGACTACTAATACTTGCATTTTGACAGAGGAACTTGTTACAATCATACCCTCTATTCATTTTTGTAATTGTTGTGTCAAAGGTCCCTATAATTGTAGTCCTAGATGTCTAAGGCGTTCCCTCTTCTTTGAATTCAATTGTATGTTATTGTTGGTTAAACTCTCAAAGGTGAACTTGTAGGAGGAAATAGGGCGTTCCCTGAATCCTATAATTCATTTCGAGAGTTTAGTCTACATTTCTCCTTTCTTTGAGTGTTATACTGATTAAGTCCAAAGCAGTGAGCTTACTGGAGGAAATAGGGTGTTCCCCGAATCCTTTAAGCCATTTTGATAGGGTTTGGTTTGTTGTTCACTCTTAGTCCTTAATGTCCATGCCATTTCACCTATATTATTCAACATATCCTTGACTCAGTTAGATTTTCCCTTTGGTTTCCCTTCCTTCTCGGTCAGAACTATTTGGACTTCACATGACTCCATTTCCCAATGGCTTGTAGATTCCCATGCTCTATCTATACCGCATGAAACATACTTGTCCAAGCAAACAAAAACAAACAACCTTGAATCTCATAACTAGCCTAAAATCAATTTCTAAACCTTTCAAGACACATCGTTATAAACATATTGAGAGATCCCTCTCTGAGACTAGGAGGGCTAGATCCTAGAACTCTAAAGTTTGGTTTGTATGTTGCCTTGTCTTTTGGTAAGCCAATCTATCAAAACACAGGACACCAAAAAAATGAATTTCTAGTTGGAAGATAAATTTATTGATAAATCATATGATATTGGCCTCTGGGAGTCCAATTGACCTCATTATATCTCCCCTCGCACATTCAATGCCCCTAAATTCATCTGAAAGTGCCAAACCTATTACTTTCCTAATCAAAGAGCCATCATTGCCCCTACTGGTGAAATCCTTTTCACCATCACTGCCTAGTCAATTGACCAAATGATGCAAGCTCCCTCTATGGAAAATACCACCCCTTTCTCCTTATAAGCCCTTAATTAACTATACCAAAATCTCAATTGTGCTAAAAGAGCTAAAATCTTTGACATATTTCTACCTGAAAACACTTAATTTCCAAAGAAAAACCCTCCATGCCCTTCCTCCATATTCCCTGATAATACTAAACAGATTATAACAGTAATTTCATACCTCCTTGTCTATTATTATGATCAGTAGGTAGATGAACCCATTTTAGGCTTCCTTTCTATATTTTCCACAGACATCAAACCATCAATCATTTCCAATTTCATCCAATTCTTGACAGACAACATCCATGAGAAATTTATCAAGTTTTAGACTGAAGAAGTGTTTAAATACTCTTCTATTTTAGTATATATTTTTGTATATTATCACGAATATAGATTTAAATTTACCATGCATAAGCTTGATGAAGAAGGTAACCAACAATCAGTGATATTCTGGACATCTTTGGTGATGAAAGAACAAAAGGAATTTTCTTACAAATAGTTCATTGAATTGTTTGTTCATCGAGATATGAGTGTTCTGAGAAATACAGCTGAACCTAGGATAGGTGAAGACATTAAAATGACACTTCATTTGTCAGATCATGCCAAGACAAGATACTAGTACTTGTACCATAATTATACTGAGATTAGAGTCTATGGATGTGAACTTGCACCTTATAAACTCTCGAAATTACTCCCCGTGAGGATTTTTTCTCTTGATTATATCAAAAGGATGCTTAATGCATATCAAATTCACTTTGTATCAAACAAGAAGAAGTCCAAATTCAGGATCAAGACACAGATTGGGCCCTTTATTTGCAATAGCAGGTCAGTAAGGGAAGAAGCAGATAAGATATTGAAAGAGATGACCAGCCTGAGTTTCACTTGGTCCTATGATCCTCTGGGAATCATTTCAAAGTTGAGAGTAGAGAACAAAACTACTCCCTATATTCATACCCAGAGGCTTGAGATAGAAAGGTACATGAAACAGTAAGTATGGGTTAAAAAAACATTGCAGGAAGTTGAGGAACAACTAGTATCAACATTGGCATCACAGACTCGTCTCACAGGAAAAATAAGTGAAAAGGAAAAGAGAAGGAGAGTCACCTTCAGTGACTGATAGTGTAGATAAAGAATTTTAGATAATGTACAGAAAAGTAGAAAAGTTGAAACACCATCCTCTTCTGAAGTAGGTGGCCAATCCACTGCTTCTCCCATAACTTCTTCAATATCTCATGACCAACAAAAAGTTATTCAAACAACTAAGGTGGTCCAAGCTGAGAATGAGAAGAAAATTTTTAACAGTTTTAGGGTGATAAAGCTAAACAATAAAATTCTTAATAACAACACCTATGCCCAATTATGGAAGCAGACTTCTAGTTGATGTCAGTATTTGATTCAGAGAAGGGTACGATGTAGATGGCCTTCCTTGAGGCCCAAATTCCATAGCCAAAGTCAACATCCAACTACAAGAAGACAACCTTTGAATTTGATATAAAGGATATCCATCCCATTGATCAAATGGAGATGCACAAGCAAACATGTGAAATGATTTCTTCAACTCTGACTAATACTGCCATGAATCTTTCCAAATTGCAGGTTTCCTTGTCAAATATCCAGTCACAATTGAAAATGGAGAAGATTTCTTCTCTTGCTAAGGATACAAGGATTAAATCCTTAGAATATTTAGTGGTCAAGATAGGATATGATTCCTCAAATACGAAGGCAGCAAAGGAGATAATTAAGAAGAAGAACATTGACATAGTAGCATTGAGAAATTAGTTGAAGCTGTCAACTACTGAATATCATCTTACCAAAGATATTGAGGCGACAAAAACCCATAATACTGACATGATGAAGCTCATCATGGAGAAGAATGCAGAAATAAGACAGATGGATACTGAGATGGAAAAGATGATCAAAGAGAAGGAGAAGAATGTAAAGCTATCCATGGTTCCATTGGATGTTGTTGCTCTTATAGCTAATCCTACAGCTACAACTTCTACTCCACAGACTACACAGACAGTAGATGGTGCTAAACATTTGACTAAGGCAGTTGAAAATATGTCCATCCAGACAAAAGAGATTAAGAAACTGTAGGACCAGGTTAAAATGTTACAAGACCAGAGGACAAGGAGTGAAGCTTCTCATTTAGGAGAAGCACAAAGAGCTTATATGTTGATTGAAATATTACAGAACTCAAAAAGAGAATCAACAGTAGGACAGACCTTAGCCCAAGCCAAGAAAATTATCTGGACATACATCATGAACTCCATTGCTAAAATATGGCCCTGCATCAATAATACAAGGAAATTTTCACATAATTCATGTGGTGTACTCACTGGTGATGTTTTTTCTTCTATAAATGTGTTATTCATTGTTTTCCCTTTCTCTGTATTTTTGAAAATCTTAATTTCATAACAAAAAATGTGACGAATAGGATATGTTACTTAGAGCACTCTATTCTGGTTGTTTGCAATTTACATGTTTTCTACTGAGGTAAAATTGAAGAATACTTCATTGCTCTTCAATTTCTATTGAATTCTATGTTTCTTCTATTTTCATAATCCACTTAAAATCCTAAACGATCCAGTTAATACAACCTAGACTGTCGTGTGAGACTCCAAAAATTGATGCATATCCAATTAAATATTTAGACTCCATAGCCCAATGGAAATATAGAAATTTAATCAACCAAACAATTAGTACAGTAATAACTAGCCTAAAATTCACTCAAAAAAAAGTTAAATCTTACAGAGAGATCCCTTTCTGATGCTTGCAGGGCTAGATCCCAACTTCCGAAAGTGGTTTTGATGTTTTCCTCTGTGTTTATTCGCACCATCTCATAAATTACAAAACGATAAAATAGTGGCGACCATACCGGGGAACAAATTGAAAATATTGTAATTTTCTTCGAATTCATAACCCTTGTTAAAAAAATGTATGATAGGAATATTTCGATAGATAGTTTCCTTTTCATTTTTCTAAATAATAAGTGTGTATGTGTGCCTTATATTTCAATTTTGGCTCCCAAAAGAGCTTACACTAGATGTCATCATGATCCAAATCCTACACTTATTGTTGATGACCCTGAAAAACTACTAGAAGAAAAAGTATAGCAGAAGGCCAAGGAAGTAGCAATCTTCCCCATAGAGCAGATTCTCTCCCAAAAGATTTTGTTACCCTACAAGACATTGAATTTGACTTACCTTTTGAACATAGTTTGTTTAGAACTAAGTTAGCCAACTGGGTATATTAAACAGTGGTAGACCAAGCTAAATTAAGACATCATTATTTTGAAGTAAAGTCAACCCAACCTGATATTTGCCTTCAAATTATTCAATATTTTGATAAATTGCAAGGTTTAATTTCACATCTTGACCTTTCTGTTCATGAGGCATATTTCCAACAGTCCGTTGAACTCTTTGCCCTGACTTATTTTGCAGTTTCATCTACTTCATCACAATATGTGCATCCCGGATCATTTAGTCCTACCCCTTCTGTAATTTCCACTACTAATCCTGTAGTTTCTCATCAAGCAACTCAAAGCCCATCTTCTCCCCAATCTTCAACCAAAATCCAACCATCACCTTCACCAAAACCTCAAGTTTTAGTTCAGCCTCCACCCTTGATTCAATCCCCACCTCTCATCAAACAACCACCTTTGATCAATCCACATATTGTTCATCCTCATATACCTATAATGGCAGCTGGATATGCTCCACTTGTTCTTAAATCTCCTTTGGAAAATATGCCATAGGACTATCAAATGAGGATTCCACAATTTGATGGAACTGGACCTATCACTTCCTAACAACATGTAGATAGGATGAATGATAGTTTTGAACTTTAGGAAGTAGATGAGGAAAATTTGAAAATGAGGTCGTTTGCACAAAGTCTCATTTGAGAAGTGAGGAAATGGTTTAAAGCTTTCCCTCCTGGTAGAGTTAATGATCTCCATGCATTCCATCAGACATTCCTTAATAGATGGGAAATTAGAAAGAACCCTCTTTAGATTCTATCATAATATGAAAGCATTAGCAGGGAACCAGGGGAAAGTGTCCAAGATTATTTTACTAGATTTAACAGTGTATACAATGCAATTCATGCCAACATTAAACCACCATAAGGCCTAGCCTTAATAAAATTCCCAAATGGCTTTGAGGTAGAAATTTCTTACGAGATTAGAGAGAGGAATTACTCAACATTAGAAGAAATTCAAAGGGATGCAGTGAGTGTAGAAGCCAATTTGTTAGCAAAGAGGGCTAGGATAAGAAATGAAACAAAGGTGACCATGAAATAAGAATCCTCAACTTCTTTTGTTGATGAAAAAATAGATTCATTAGTCAAAAAGTATAAATAATGATGGAAAGGATTAATATAAATGAAAGGGTTGCTCCTAGAGAAAATCAACCGACACCTCAAAATCGTAATCAAAATCTTAGAGGAAATCCTCCCCAAATCAAACAGAGGGAACAAAGGGGCCCAGATCAACAAATTAGGCCCTCATTTCAGGAGAATTATGTTGATGATGGGTAAATAGTAGAAGAGGTAGAAGATAACCAAATAAATTTGATGGGTATTAATGATGATGAAACAATTTTTCTCACTTAAGAAGAACAAGAGCTTTTTCAACTTTCCCAAACTGAGCTTGATTCAGAAGAATCAGATTATTACAAATAGGGATTTGAAAATGCTATCATGGAAGTCCATAGGAAATATACCCTTAGTAGTAAGAAAACTTCAGATTCCCCAAAAAAAAAAGAATTATGAGAATCTTGCTAAGAAAACCTTTGATACTGTTGTTAAGAAAACCCCAGACAATTCTGCCAAGAAAACTACTGATAGTTCTGGAAAAAAGACAATAGAAACTCCTTGCAAAAATATAGCGGAGAACACACTTCCAAAACCACTCAAACTAATATCTGAACCACCAGTCAACAAAATGAACCTGTATCAAAATGTTGATAATGCAGAAAGATGATGGAGCTTAGTGAAATGAAGTCGCCTTCACTAAGTGGGCCCGCAGGCAAATTTTGGCGCAAAATCTATTTTTAGACTATGTCTATTTTTAGACATATGGAGCATGGTCCAGGGGTTGCAGTATGTTATTCTTGGAGTATTGGTCATGTTGGTAAAAATAGATGGACCTCTATTTTTAGACATATAGGTTGAAGTCTATTTTTAGACTGCCTATCTTAAAAATAGAAAAGTCAAATATTATTTACCCTTAATAATATTTGGACTCTAAACTTTAGTTTACTCTCTTGGAGCACTTCAGTTCGAGCTACAGAAGTGGCTCATGCATCTGACAGAGGAATTACGCTATTCCTAGGGGTTTGGTGAGCTCATGCATGGTTGACTTCGGTTAGGACTTCAGTGGCAGAAGTTTGGTGGAGTTGATGAGACAGTTGGTGGAGTTGTGTTCGGTTTAACTTAGTTGAACTAGTTGAGATTAGTTTAACTAGCTAATCAACTAGTAATGAGTGGAGTGAATTAAATATCATTTAATTCACTAATTATTAACTCATTATTCAACTCAAGAACACATCAGTTCACTACAGTGCATGGACAGTTCAGTGGAGACCAGTGGAAGAGGTAGATGAAAGGGTGAGTTTGCTATTAGTTGCGACAGCAGTTGTGCATGAGATTTGCACAAGCATTGGAGGATATTTCCCATGAGGATTGCACAGTTGAATCCAAGGAGATTCGAACTTGGATCTCTCATTCAACCAACTTGGATTGCGCAATAGAGGCAGGCAATTAGTGGATGAGTTTTGAACCTGTGACTTGTTCAAAACTGAGCTAGTTTGTGTGTAACTTTTGGAGACAGTACTGAGTACTTGTGAGGAGTATTGTACTGAGATTGTTACATGTTATATTCTATTATAATATACAAAATAGCTGGGGGTTTTCAGCTATAAGCTTTCCCCATTACATATTGTGTTTATGTGCGCATGCGACTGTTTCTATTTTCGCAAATTGTTGATCAATTGTAGAAGAGGTTATGTGTTATGCATGAATTCGAATTAATGTGTGACTAGGATAATCTCAGTGGATAAATATTCATTATTCAGCAAATTTCTACATGGTATCGGAGCGAATTGATCATCGGGATCTATTACAGTGATTACAATTTTATTTCGGTAGACAGAGTCTGTAACGGGCCAGGTAGCCTCTGGATCCATCCTTTCTCTGAAAGGTGATATATCCAGTAAATTCCCTTACATTCGATCTCTGTGCTAGAAATAATTTGTTCTCACAGATCCAGAAGCAGTTGAGTTTTTGAGTTTGGAATTCGAATTTTGCAGCAGTTTGTTTTCTTGGTGCCGAAGTTGAAAATGTCTTTCAACGGTTTGCGACTCGAATATGCTCTTGAAGGCAGTTCGAATTATGTTGCATGGAAAGATCGGATGGAGGCAGTATTAGAAGATAATGGGCTGAAGGAGTTCGTAGATATGGATGTCCAAAAGCCTACTGATCCTGCTGAAGTTGAGGCTTGGCAAAAGAAGATGGCGAAATGTTGAAGGATTCTGTTGGAGGGCGTGAAGGATCACATTGTATCCAGCCTGCATGGAAAAGCTTCTCCATATTTGATGTGGAAAGTGTTGAAAGATCTATTCAAGAGCAAGAGCGACCAGAGGAAGTTGGCGCTCAAGGATAAACTCAGAAACATTAAGATGGAGAAAGGTGACAGTATCGCCAAGTACCTCACGAAGTTCACTCAATGCAGAGATGAGCTGGGAAGTGTGGGGGTGACTGTCGATGAAGAGGACTTGGTGGACCTAGCTCTCCTTGGTCTTCCGAAGGCTTGGCATTCCTATCAGGACTCTGTCAATGGTCGGGAGAAGTTGTCGGGATGGGAGCGACTTTGGGCGGATCTCATGCAAGAGGAGATAAGGAGGACTACCAGGGACGGATCTTCATCAAAGGTATCTGATGAAGAAAATTGCGCTTTGGATGCCAAAGCAAAGAAGGGGAAGAGCAAGAAAGCTTCTCAGTCTGGTGCGAAAGGCAAGAAGCAAGACATGTCCAAGGTGAAGTGTTTTCACTGTCACCAGCACGGACACTATGCCACAAATTGTCCGCAGAAGAAGAAAAATAAGAAGGCTGTTGGATCTGCAACGGGAGAGGCATTGGCTTCTCAATTCGAACTGGATTTTTCACTGATCGCATGCTTGGTTTCAAGTGTGGTGGGATCAGTATGGTTCTTGGACAGTGGTGCGTCATTTCACATGACCGGAGATCGAGATCTGTTTTCAGATCTGGAGGAAAAAGATCTTGGAGTGCACATCGAGATGGGCGATGATGGTAGATACGGTGCGACTGGTATCGGTACCATTTCCTTTGAGAGGGAGTCTGGTAAACCTTTCATATTGAAGGAATTTTTGCATGTTCCAGGATTGATGAAGATACGATCTACGTAATAGAAGCTGGAGGCAAAAGGTATGATGTGGTCTTCAGCGAAGGAAAAGCCTTCCTGCGCAGTAAGACTACTGGAGAGACACGGAAGATAGGGGTTCGAACTCAGAACCTTTATCAGTTGCAGGTAGATGACTGCGCAGCTATGGCATGCAAGGCTGGAGATGTGGTGAGCCGGGATGATGAGGGCGAACTATGGCACGGGAGATTGGGCCATCTTCACCATGGAGCTTTGAAGATTCTGCAGCAGATTTCTACTGGACTTCCTAAGGGCACCCTTGCGCAGTCAGATCAGTGCAAGGGGTGTACTTTAGGGAAGTATGTGAAAGCCACCTTTCACGCGAAGGATAGTCGCGCCACGACGATCCTTGAGAGAGTTCACACAGACGTGTGTGGTCCTTTCTCTGTATCTTTGAGAAAGCACAAGTACTATGTGATATTTGTTTATGATTTCTCTCGTAGGTACTGGATCTTCTTCATGCGAAGAAGAGTGAGACATACTCAAAGTTCTGTGAGTTCAAGGTGTTGGTTGAGAAGGAATCGGGGAAGCATGTGAAGGCTCTTAGGAGCGACAATGGTGGTGAATTCATCTCTGGCGAATTCAAAGACTTTTGCAGCGCAGAAGGGATTCGAAGAGAGCTCATAACCCACAGCAGAACGGGGTTGCTGAGCGGAAGAACAAAACGATCGTGGGTGCTGCACGAGCGATGTTGCATGATCGGGGCCTGCCCCTTCACTTGTGGGATGAGGCATCTGTCTGGGTGTATGTGCGAGAGCAGATTGTCCTCAAAGATGCTAGCATGGGCTGCTGGAGGAGCGTTTCGGCAAGGGCGACATCTCTCATGCGAGGATTTTGGCTCACACAGTCTACGTATGTGAAGGATGCCGGAAAGAGGCAGATGCAATGGGAGAGGTTGGAATATTTGTGGGGTACACTGATACACCTCACAACTATCGGGTGTATGTGCCGGACAGTCGCAAGACTGTTGTGCGACGGGATATAAAATTCCAGGAGGAGAAAGCCATGCAGTGTTCGCTTGAGAGGGAGCTACACTTGCATGCAGATGAGGAACTGTTAGTTCCTAAGGAGGAGCTTCCGGATGTGGATCAGCCACAAGAGGAGGTTCAGGAGGTGGAAGAAACCACTCAGGCAGCGCCAACCATCAGAGGGCGCATGCGCACTACAGAAGCTGAGCGACTGGCTCGGGATGCAGAGAAGGTTGTAGGACCACCTACAGCACAGCGCAGACAGAGACAGTCACCGGATCGGTACACTGGATACATGGCTCTTATGATTCAATGTATCATGTGAGCCATCACTATCTTTTGAGAAGGTTGTGGAGAACATGTGGGTAGATGCCATGATCGAAGGAATATGATTCGATCGTCGAGAACAGTGCAGTCGGTCTTCAATCCCCACGGCGACAGGGAAATCCGTGTTGGGTTCGAGATGGATCTACAAAGTGAAGCGGGCGGGCGCGGAGTGCGGAGAAAGTACAAGGCCAGGTTGTTTCCGTGGCTTCTCACAGATCGAGGGGATCGATTATGAGGAGACCTTTGCACCTGTCGCAAGGTACTCTTCCATACGGACGATCCTAGCTCTCTCAGCGTAGATGGGATGGCACATCCATCAGATGGATGTGAAGACTGCGTTCCTCAACGGAGTCATTGAGGAGGAGGTGTACATAGAACAACCCGAAGGTTTCGAGATCTTCAATAGTGAGTCGCATGTTTGCCGACTCAAGAGAGCACTATACGGGCTGAAGCAAGCACCTCGTGCTTGGTACACACGGATAGACAGTTATTTCACCGGACTTGGATTCTCCAAGAGTGAGGCGGATCCTAACCTGTACCAGATTGTGGTGGAGGGGAAGTTGCTAATCATTGTACTGTATGTAGATGATCTGATTTTGACGGGTGATGAGCTGTTGATACTTTCATGCAAGGAGGACCTTGCTAGAGAGTTTGAGATGAAGGACTTGGGCCTCCTTCATTATTTCCTGGGATTGGAGATTTGGCAGCGCAGTGGAGGATTGTTTGTTTCTCAGGGCAAGTATGCCCGAGAGATTCTGGAGAGGTTCAACATGCAAGGCTGCAAGCCTGTTGACACTCCTCTTCCTGGTGGTTGGAGGAAGGAGGATGCTACTTCAGCGGAGGTAGTGGATGCCACTGTCTATCGACAGTTGGTGGGGTCGCTTATGTATCTGGTCAATACACGACCCGATATATGCTATGCAGTTAACCAGCTTTCGCAAACTATGGTTAAGCCTACCAAGCTCTTTTGGAAGGCAGGCAAGCATGTATTGCGCTATATCAGAGGCACATCGGGATATGGTCTATGGTACAGACAGGAGGATGGAGCGAAGCTTTCTGGCTTCACTGATGCAGATTGGGCAGGGAGCCCAACGGACCGGAAGAGCACATCTGGAGGAGTTTTCAACATTGGGTCGACAGCAGTTTCCTGGTACAGCAGGAAGCAGAGATCCGTGGCACTCAGTTCAGCAGAGGCCGAGTACATGGCAGCAAGCTTGGCTGCATGCGAGGCTATTTGGATGAGGAAGATCCTTGTCGGATTGTTCGGGTCACACTTGGAGCCTACTGTGATTTATTGTGATAACCAGAGTTGCATTAAACTCTCGGCTAATCCAGTATTTCATGATAGATCCAAACACATCGACATCGGGTACCATCATATCAGAGATTGTGTGTAGCGGAGAATCATGTTACTTTCATATATTCCCACGGAGGATCAGGATGCTGACATCTTGACGAAGGCGCTCACCAGGAGCAAATTCGAATTCCACAGAGGCAGGATAGGGGTTGCATATAATCCATATCTTGTTGAGAGGGAGTGTTGAAAATGCAACAAGATGATGGAGCTTAGTGAAATGAAGTCGCCTTCACTAAGTGGGCCCGCAGGCTATTTTTGGCGCAAAGTCTATTTTTAGACTATGTCTATTTTTAGACATATGGAGCATGGTCTAGGAGTTGTAGTATGCTATTATTGGATGATTGGTCGAGTTGGTAAAAATATATGGACCTCTATTTTTAGACATACAGGTCGAAGTCTATTTTTAGACTGCCTGTCTAAAAATAGGTCAGTCAAATATTATTAGCCCTTAATAATATTTGGACTCTAAACTTCAATTTATTCTCTTACAGCACTTCAGTTGGAGCTACGGATGTGGCCCATGCATCTGACAAAAGGAATTACGCTATTCCTTGGGGTTTGGTGAGCTCATGCATGGTTGAATTCAGTTAGGACTTCAGTGGCAGAGTTTGGTGGAGTTGATGAGACAGTTGGTGGAGTTGTGTTCGGTTTAACTTAGTTGAACTAGTTGTGTTTAGTTTAAATGGCTAATACACTAGTAATGAGTGGAGTGAATTAAATATTATTTAATTCATTAATTATTAGCTCATTATTCAACTCAAGAACACATCAGTTTACTACAGTGCATGGACAGTTCAGTGAAGACCAGTGGAAGAGTTAGATGAAAGGGTGAGTTTGCTATTAGTTGCGACAGCAGTTGTGCATGAGATTTGCACAAGCATTCGAGGAGATTGCCAATGATGATTGCGCAGTTGAAGCCAAGGATATTCGAACTTGGATCTCTCATTCAACCAACTTGGATTGCGCAATAGAGGCAGGCAATTAGTGGATGAGTTTTGAACCTGTGACTTGTTCAAAACTGAGCTAGTTTGTGTGTAACTTTTGGAGACAGTACTGAGTACTTGTGAGGAGTATTGTATTGAGATTGTTACATGTTCTCTTCTATTATAATATACAAAATAGCTGGGGGTTTTCATATATAAGCTTTCCCCATAACATATTGTGTTTATGTGCGCATGCGACTGTTTCTATTTCCGCAAATTGTTGATCAATTGTAGAAGAGGTTATGTGTTATGCATGAATTCGAATTAGTGTATGACCAGGATAATCTCAGTGAATAAATCTTCATTATTCAGAAAATTTCTACACAAAAGAAATTCCTGAAAAATCTAATTTTCTGAACTTGAATAAGATTTAAACATCATTCAACATTGGGAATGAAGTAAGAAAAATGAAAATTTCCAATCCTATAACAAATTTAATGAACAAGAATCTATACAGATCTCAGGTTATGAAGGCTCTAAACATAGGGGAAAACATTAACATTGTTGATTTGAATGATGATCAACTACTCTTATTTGGAATAGAAGTTGATGGAAAACCATAGGAAGGTGGATTTCCTCCATTCTATGTTAGACTAAATGTTCATGATAATATTCTCCATAATGCTATGTTAGATTTAGGTGCTTTGTACAATTTAATTCCCAAAGATATTATGGAAAAACTTGGTCTTGACATTACTAGACATTATAAAGACTTATATTCATCTGATTCCAGAAAATTAAGATGCCTAGGTCTCATCAAATATCTATGTGTTTCTTTATCTCAAATCCCTGCTAAGAGTCTAGTAATGGATATAGTGGTTGCAGATATACCCCCTAATTATGGCATGCTATTTTCACTCTCATGGGGAGAAAAAATACAAAGGACCCTACAAATGGACATGAATTATGCTACCATACTAGTGTTTGGTCAACAGAGAATATTATATAGGGAAAATTTGATGAAATTCATGGTGAGTATTCAAGATAAACCACATAACTATACTATTTACTCTGTCCACTCAGATTTAGACTCTTTCATTCATTATAATGATGGAGATATCAATACTCATGTTACCAATGCATAAAATGGTAGTTGTGAAATAGATGAAAGCCAAGCACAAATAGGGGAACAAAAAAATGAGTTTGAACCTCTTTGGAACATGAGTTTTGATGGATCTTGTAGTAGAGAAGGTTCTGGAGCAGGAGTGTGGGTTTCAAACATAGGAAAAAATCATGATTAAGGTCATTCATAAAAGATTAATTTTCAATGTACCAATAATATAGCTGAGTATGAAGCACTTCTATTAAGATTGCAATTGTTGAAAAAATTGGGTGCCAAAAGAATTTCCATTCATGGGGATTCTGAGTTAATCATAAAGCAGATTAAAGGAGAATACTCTACAAATCATCCTAGATTGAAAGAATACAACAATTTTGTGCTTGATCTTGCTTCCATTCCTAGAAATCAGAACATCCTTGCAAATGATCTGGCTTTTTCAGCCAACACATGTAAAATTCCTCACCCCAATAGACAATATACAATGGAATTAAAACATCGACCAGCGCTACTAGACAATATGAGCTATTGGAAAGTGTTTGGGAATGACAAACAAATTGAGAAATTTATACATTCTAAGGATGAATACGAAAAAAATAGTATAGATTTAGAGTGTGAATTAGAATATCAAATAGTTGTACATTCTAATGTAGACAAATAGTTTAATAATCCAAATGTAAATACTCATGCAAATAAATTATAATTGCTTGAAATAGATCCATAAAAAGAAGAGTTTGAAATACTTCAGTTAAAGGATCATTAGGGGAGTTTTGAAGTCTAAAATGGGCCTCCTAAGGAAATTATAAAATAATAACGGGAATAATAAAATAAAACTTGATTACATCATCAAATTTTGGAGAGAAAAAAAGAAAAACTATTTTTTCAAATAGTATTTTCAACTTATCTCTCTATGGGTTTACTGAAATTTCGAGCAGAAACACTCGTTGGATGTAGAATTTGATTTCTCATCAAAGGAGTACCCATGTTGCATACTTTTGATGGACTCTTCTATATGAAAAATGAGAAATACATGAAAAACGTGATTGCAATCACGATTTTCATGTATTTCACATTTTTCGTATATCAGGGTCCATCAAAATTATGCAACATGGGTACTCCTTGGCTGAGGAATTAAAATTTTCATCCAAAAAGTACTCCCAGTAGAAATTTGAGTAAAAACTTAGGGAGATAAATTGAAAATACGATTTGAAAGAGTAGTTTTATTATTTTATTATATTTTAATATTTTTACTTTTTACTCCAAATATGGCGAATCATCCCCCATAGTTGACATCATCATCTTGAATCCTATTGTTTCTTATAAAGTTTATTTTGGCTGTACATTTTTCTTAGGAGACCCATTTTAGACCTCAAAATTCCCCTAATAAATGTTTTACCTAGAGGTTTAATTCCATTAGAAGAATTATTTGATTTCAATTATGTAGCTAAGAAGCCTAAGATTGAGCCCACGGGGGTAGATGTAGAAGAGTGTAATATATGCAATAAAGAAGATCCTAAAATGATAAAATTTTCCAAATCACTACCAACTGCTAAAAAACAAAAATACATTTCTTTATTCGAAGAATTCATTGATGTCTTTTTTCTGGAGCTATGAATATCTCAAAGCATATGACACTAGTATTATACATCATAACATCCCATTTAAAGAGGATCAAAAACCATTTAAACAGAAACTTCATAGAATAAATCCAGCTCTAATGCCTCTGATTGAGAAAGGAATTAAAAATATGTATGATGCTAAAATCATAGTTCCTCTTAGGTACTCTAATTGGGTGTCTAAAATAGTGCCAACTAAGAATAAAATAGGAGAAATCAGATTATGCATAGATTTCAGAAATCTTAATAAGGTCTCCCTAAAAGACAACTACCCTTTGCCAAAAATGGATCACATATTACAAAAAGTAGTTGGATCTAGTAGGATTTCTTTACTAGATTTTTTTTAGCCTACAATCAAATATTAGTTCATCCACATGATCATGATAAAACAGTTTTCACTACTCCATGGGTTACCTTCATGTATGTGAAGATGCCCTTTGGATTAATGAATGTTGGAGCCACATTTCAAAGAGAAATGGATAATTCCTTTGCTGATGAAATTGGTAGGTTTATTGTGATCTATCTAGATGATATTACTGTCTATTCAAAAATTGATGAGGAACATTTGCTACATCTGAGAAGACTGTTTGAAAAATGTAGAAGGTTTGGCATTTCATTAAATCATAATAAACACTTTTTGGCCTTGAAGAAGGAAAAATTATGGGTCATATTATTTCTAAAGATGGTATTAGGATTGATCCCAGTAGAATTGAAGCTATATTGAAAATTAGTCATCCTAGAAACATTAAGGAGCTTCAATAATTTATTGTCAAGATTAATTTCCTAAGAATATTGATTCCTAACCTTGCAGAAATTCTCAGAAATATAACAAATATGCTTAAAAAAAATTAAGAAATAAGACTGAACATTGAAGCTAGACAATCCTTTGATCAAGTTAAACAAGCATTGACAAAAGCACCTGTCCTGATCAGTCTAGATTTCACTAAAGATTTTATGATGTTTTCTTTTGCATATGAACATATTGTTGCAGATGTTTTATTATAGAAAAATAATGAAGGAATTGAAAAACCCATTGCATTCTTTAGTAAGGCTTTAACAGATGTAGCATTGAATACAACATAATGGAAAAAAAAGCCTTTGCAATGATAAAAGAAATCAAAGATTTTAGAGTGTATATCATAAATTCCCATATAATTGCTTATGTACCAAATTCAGTGGTCAAAGATATTTTAACTCATAATGGACCTGATGGTAAAAGAGATAAATCGATCTCGATCATTCTTGAGCATGACTTAGAAACCAAACCCACCAAGCTTATCAAAGGACAATGACTATCCAAATTAATGGATGAGTCCAATTTTCATGCAATGGATATCAAATTTTTTACTACATTCGATGATCAAGAGGAGCAGTTGACCCCACAAATTGATGAGGCTCTTTTGAACTCACCCTGCTATGCAGACCTCATTTTTGTTTTATTCAATTTAAATGCTCCTCCTGGTTTAACAAAAATAGAGGCTAGATTTCTAAAGTTAAAAGTAGTTAAGTTTTGCATCATAGATAATGTTTTATATTGGAAATATTTTGGTGGTATTTTACTGAAGTGTCTATTGAAGGATGGTACAGAAAGAACCATGCAAGAATTCCATGAAGGTGATTGCTGTGGACGTCTATACTAGAAAACCACTGCTAAAAATATCCTTAGAGCTTGTTTTTACTGGCCTACCCTTTTCCCTGATGTCCATAAGAAAGTAACCTCCTGCCATAAATGCCAAATATTTGAGGGAAAAAGAAAAATATTTCCTCTGCCTTTAAAGCCTATATCTGTTGAAATTCCTTTCCAACAATGGGATTGGATTTCATTGGTGAAATCCATCCACCTTCCTCTGCCCAAAATAAGTGGATTCTCACAGCCATTGATTACTTTACTAAATGGATTGAAGCCACACCTTCTAGATTTATTCACTGATGATGTTATCGCTAAATTTATGGAAACCAATATCCTCTCTATATTTGGATGTTGAAGCAAGCTCATTCCTGATAGTGTTGCAGCCTTTAAATACAAGAAAATGGTAGAATTATGCAGTAAATACCATATTAATTTGGGACATTCAACTGCTTATTACCCTCGGGATAATGGGTTAGCTAGTCCTCAAATAAGAGTTTGGTCAACATCATAAAAAAGATGTTAGTAGACAACTAAAATTCGTGGCACAACAAGTTAATTAATGCACTTTGGGCTGACAGACTTACTACAGAGAAGTCAATTGATGTGTCACCATACCAATTGGTTTATGGGATGGATGTTGTTTTTTTGTCCTCTTTGGGGGTTCCAGATATGAAGATAATTCAAGAATTGCAAGTTCATCCAAATGACACTCAGAGGAAGATTAATTAGACCATTTAGCTACAATAATCCAGGGAAGAAGTCTACAATAAAACACAAGTTATCCGCGAAAATTTCAAAAAGAGTTTTAACAAAAGAACTAAAGAAAATTATTTCAATCTAGGTGATAGAGTTTTGAAGTGGGGTTTCAGAAGAGAGGACAAAGTAAAACATGGGAAATTTTAAAATATTTGGAAAGGACCTTACATCATTTATGCTTTCATAGGACACAATGCATTATTTCTTAAATATCTAGATGGAACAGAAGTGTCTGGTGGGCTTGTGAATGGTAGAATGTTAAAGCTTACTTTTCTTAGTATAAATATTTTTCTTACATGAAATCATTGTAAATATCATTGTCTTTATTATTTTTATTGGGTAACCTATTGATAGAAGTTGAAGCCTACATAGAAGGCCCTAATATTTTGATTGATATGCTACCATAAGTACTCCAACAACAAAAGAAATTAGGTGCATACATTTTTGAAATGGGATAATCAAGGCTATTGATCAAATGTTCTTGATACTTCACATGAAGAAGTGCCATCCCCAGCTGGAGCCATTGTTAGGGTCCTATAATCTATAGGATCTCAAGGTGATTGAGTATTTTGTCTCAGTAATCTTATATTGTAAATAATTTTCAATATGAAAATGATTTCCAAAACATATACATAAAATAAAAATTAAAAGAGGGCATATCTAAAGAAAATGAATAAAGAAGGAAAAGAAAGAAAAGTTGAAAAATAATAAAAATGAAATCATATCTCCACAAAAGAAAAAATAGAGAAAATAACACTAAAAGTGTTGCAAATTCAAATGCCACTAATGATAGATAGTTTTATTTATGTCAAATGAAATAGGGTTGTGTGCAACTTGTTTAAAATGCCACAATGACTAGCTATTTGTTCAAACCATACATGAATGACCTGACTTAATAATGGTTGAAAAAATTTATATTTTTGTAAACCAGGTTAGAGAATAAATATTTTCCAAAGAGTCTAATCTTGGTAAATCAATAGTTAGGTAGAAAATGACATTGATTCAACTTTTTAATCTGAATCAATAGGAGAAATAAGTGATAGAATATAATAGATTTTTCATTAAAAAAAAAGAGACATGGGTTGGCTGGTCTAAATGCACCCCTAGAATAAATAAATAAAATTAGGCTAGGAAAAGAATGTGAAATTGAAAGGTTAGGTAGAAGTGTTTTGGGATTTGAAAGGATAAAAATGCTTATATCCTAAGTTTTTATTTCATTATGCATTTGGCGCATAAAGGGGTAAGTGACAAAAATCAATTTATCCTAAGTTTTAAATTTTTGGACACATAAAGTGATATGTTTGATCTATTCACGTCTTATCCTAAGTTTTTTACCCAAACTTAATGGTCACTACCCAATAAAATGTCATGTCATATGTTATTAAACAACCTATAGTTATCCACCATCCTATCTACCTGCTCCCCGATCAATGACCCTCGTTATCCTTCACCCTCCCCCTCTCCATCTTAGCTTTACTGTTGGGGGTGGGGGGTTTTGAAATAAGCAGTTTATTCACCTAGACCCACTACCACATGGCCTCCTCTTTACTCTTCACACCCCCCTGCCTAAACCACTAACCACCTAGTAAGCCCCACCCCACCCCCCCCACTAACGTTACTTCTTCCATTACTATCATGCCACGTCGTTAATATGTTGCCAATCAAATCAATTCTTACAGTGTGTTGTCCGTTAAAATTTAATTAAAACTAGATGATTGTTAATTTAATGGACTTGCACCAATTATAACGGAAACAAGAAGTTGCCATAAAAACCTTGAAATTTCATCCTTTTCACCTTTAATGTAGTATTATCTCTACAAATCTAATTTTTTTACATGTTTACAATGTGCCAGTCTTTATCAATTCATTTGTCTGTGACCAACGTGACAAAACTTTCTTTTCCTACTTCAACCAATCAAAATACTGTTGCGTGTTCCCGGTAACCCTGTTTATCTCAATACCAGTAGAATTCCCCAAAATTAATTAAATATGCCTCCTAAAAAGAAAAACCAGGAGGAACATTTCAATCCATTGGTCCATCCCCCCATAGACTTAGATCATGTTCCTCTAGCTAATAGGATTACAAAAAAAATGAAACATTGTGTGTATTTGAGTTATTTGAAATGTATTGTTGTGTCGAAGATAAATTTATTGATAAATCAGATGATATTGGACTCTAGGAGTCCAATTTACCTCATTATGTCTTCCCTCACAGATTCAATGCCCCTGAATTCATCTGAAATTGCCAATCATGTTACAGTCCTAATCAAAGAGCAATCATTGCCCCTAGTGGTGAAATCATTTTCACCATCACTTCCCAGTCAATTGACTAGATGATGCATGATCCAGATTTATGCAGGAATGCAACGGAATACAGAAATAACCATAAACATAGAAATACAATGGAAATAAGGCTTCGTTTCATTAATATCAAATCACAGAAATATGCTTACAAACATGATGGAAATAAATGGCTAGGGTGCTGGTAGCGAATCTCTGAGAAGAGATGTGGTGACTACAAACCTTTGAACTGTATTACAATGAGGCTCAAGGGCCTATTTATTATGGAGAAACAATGGAGAACTCTAAACATTCAAAAACCTAACCCTAGGTGATGAAGCACCAAAAACATGGGCCCCGCTTGGGTAAATTGGTGTTTCAACTTCCCAGGGACGTAACTTCGGCATACTATCTCTATTTGGGGCTTCAAAACGGCTCCGGAAGTTCAGGACCCGAAAAAATGCTAAAAAGAGTAAGTTGTGAAAAAAACTGAAAGAGACAATGGTGGGTACGGTATTGCCTAAATCTACCTCGAAATTTGAAGAGGCGAAATTGAGGTAACATCATACCACGCTCGGTCTGGTAGCTAGCCCTACCCGAACGGGAGAGGGCTCTCTCCGGGTCAATCTCAGGAAAAATGTATCAATAGGGCTTGAGATGACTGAAATGAGTGCTAATTTTAGGCTAGGTATATGAATCAAGGATTTTGGAATGATTTTGTGGGGGTTTTGTTGGAAAAAGGGGAAAGGCAATTTTGGGCTTGGGGATGAGGCCAAATTCTTGCAGAGCCCAAGTTGGGGCAAGGAAAGCAATGGCTTTGATGTCTTAGATTCAATGAATGGATGGAAAAGACTACTGAGGAGTTGAAGAGGGCAAGAGGGTGCAAGGATCCTCTTCAAACTGACGAAAACATATAAAACTAAACAAATTTTAAGGCAGAGCACCAACAAAATAATGAATTCTACCTTAGTTACTCATTTGTTTAATTTATGAAGCAAAGAGAAGGGAAATGGCATACATAAAAATTAATGAAACTTACATATACATGGAGAAAAACATCATCAAAACTCAGAGCCACAGGGATCCCAACAAGTGCTGCAAAACTCTGGTCTTTCCTTTGCCAAAAATGTTGAAATGAATATACAATGAGGTGCCAAACTATTCCCAAGAGTCCAACCCTGAAAATGTCTCAGAAAATACAATATATAGACCATCCTAACCCATTCCCATGCTTCTATGGGTCGAGATCACCCTTCTAGGAGCTGTTTCAACCAATTCTAGACATGGAACTGAAATCTAGGCAGCCAAACAACTTGCCTCTATATGCTAGGAAACTGATCCATTCACTTAATTTTCACTTTTTAGTGAATGAATCCTCTAGAACAAGTAAAAAAATGCCAAATTTACATCATAGTCATCAAATTACATCATGGTAGGTCAATCATCACATGAAAAAGTAAAACTAGTCAAAACTGGGCGAATTTCTGAGCTGAAGAGTGAAAATGAGGCAAAATTTCTCTATGCGCCGCGCTCAAATTCTCTATGCATCGTGCCACTTTGGAGGTGATTTTGAGGCACTTTACAAAGTCCAAATTGATCTCATGATAGCTCTTTGGAAAGCCCTGGATGTCTGCTATCCAACCCAAGTGGAATTTTTCAATTTGGATGTCATTTGCCCCTCCAAAACTGCAATCTCCCAAGACTGGTTCCTGCTGGTGCAAAAAGTGGCAGAAAGGCCATTTTTGGAGTGTTTTTGGCCCTTTAGGCAGCCCAGAATTTGATGAAATGCTTCGTCCATTCCTGAACATACATAATATATCATGAAAAACCCAAAAATGCAAATTTTTCCTCCAGAAGATGTCCCAATCATAAGCGTGCGTCAAGTGGCGCGACGCGTCAGGCGGAAAAACCTGTTTTGCAACCAAAATTTTCAAAATGACAAAATCTTCTCCAAATTTGCTGAAATTTGGAGTGAAGGTCTCCCATCATGTCTCATGCTCAGCCAAGGAAGCTTCGGCCAAGATTCGGAGTGGATCCAACCTTTTCCGACGTTTTAGTGCTTTTCTCAACCTCGCCTTCAAGATCTTCATTTTCGCTCTGCAAATGTGTGTGTGGGCCCAATAGTGGTTTTCCATATGTCTAAGAATGTCTTTGTCCCTATTGGCCTTCGCCAAGAGCTTCTCCAGATGAATTTTGACATGCGTAAGGCAAGTCTCTCGCTCAAATGGTGTCATGTCACCTGGTCTCTTTCGGGCCAATTCACGGTCTTCACGGATTTGCCGCAACTCTATGAGTGTCTTCTGCTCCTCCAGTTGTTTATTTTTCTGATCCAAGTAATTTATAACCCATTGAGCTCTCTACAATTTCTCGTTCAGTGTGTCGATCTCAGCTTTTTTCTCCTGGATGATTTCTTTTAGCTTTGGGCTAGGAGAGCTCGAATCAACATCGATCAATATAAAATCAGTATCTTGGCCTCCCGAGGGGCCCTCATCGTGCATAGTCTTCTTGCCTCTGTCCTGTACCTGTGTTGATGTAGAAGGCGAGACCCCTTCCATGCCATGTGGAGATAGTACTCGCGCTGTTGATGAAGGTAACGATACCCCTTCCACCCTGGGCAGAGATAGTACTCGTCGTGCTGCTGCAAATAAGGCTCTGGTACCTCTCTGATAGGTAACACACACTGGAACACTGCTAGGCTCTGTCTCAGGAACCTAAAACTGATGCGAAGGCTCACCTGCATCGTGAACAATCTCTGGAGGATGCTGAGAGGCTGTAAAGAAGTCACGAGAGATGAACTCTTCCCATGCGATGTCCTGCAATCCAAGCTGATGTACTACAATGATTTTAATGAGCGCATAATGATAAATGTTGTTATGTTGCTGCTCTGGAGTCTTCTTCTGCACAAGGGTAGTCATCCGCTCTATGTTTCGGCACATGAAGTATGGAATATTCATCAGTCGCACTCTCGTGAAATGCATCAAAAGTCTGATATGGTATGCATAAAGGCGCGAGAATCTACCCTCACAGCTGAAGTATCTAATGATGAGTTTCATTAATGGTGCATAGGACTCCTTCAGAAACCGGAACGGGAATACTCTGCTCAACTGCCTCAAATATCCAGGCCTGATGTAAGGTTCATAATATGCTCTATCCAGCTGTTGTCTCTTATTCCACTCCTCACCAATGTTCGGTATCCCGGTCGCCTCAGAAATAGTCTCGGGTGTCAAGGTGAAGTTCACTCCAGCAAGATTAACATGACCATCACGCAAATGTAGGACAAATAAGCGAACCAACTCCGGATGGTGCTGAATCTGAGATATCATCTCGCAATACCGAAAACATGAATGTTGCTGAAAACATGTCATTGCAAGCGGGCAGGCCTGCAATTGAGCCAAAGAAGTGGGCTCCTCTCTGACGTGCCTGCCACTTTTATGAGACCTCCTCGGTACATTTAGCTCTACGGTTGAATCACTGTCCTGCTCATATCCCTGCTCATATGATGAATTTGTCTCTGACATGATGCTGAAAACAAGGTGTTTAACAAGTATGTGCTGATATATGTATGGTGAAAACAAGAGTTTGTTTTTCAAGACCAAGTGTGCCACATATACAATAAGGTGCTGTGGAGAAATGTCACAAGGAATACAATAGACTGTCAAGTGAATTTAAGTGTGAGGAGAGTCACTGTTTGAGGGACTTAGGGATTTGGACAATTTACAAGTGATATAGGAAAAAGTGATAGTGATGGGGGTATGATTAGGCAATAGAGACAGCCTTTGAATGCTTCAGAAATTAGGATTTCACCAATGATAGGAAGGGAGGGAGATGATGGAAAATGGTAGGGTTTGAGGATTCAAAAACATGGGAAAAAAGGGTATAAGAAATATGGGACAGTGGGAATAGAAAAGGGACTGTGTTATAATAATGTGACAACAATGAGAGCACAAATGAAATTGGGATGATATTTTAAGCACCAAACACCTCTTTGCAAACCCTAAAGAGCAGATTTAATATGGGTAGAGGGTTTACTCTTTCATTAACCAAACTCCAATGTCTTCGCTTCTAAACCATACCACTCACAAATAAAATCACTGAACATGCCTTGCCAACTTACTTGGAGAAGATTTGAGCTGAAACAAATCGAGTTTTTGTAGAGCGGAAGTGATTTTGGCCTTTGGGGCTATGTGCGCCACGCACAAGCCCAATGCGTCGCGCCTGTTGTAAAATGCAAAGATTTTTTCGGCTCTATGTGCCGCGCTCTGTGGGTGCGCCGCGGCCTATCCCAATGCGCCGCGCTGTCTTCAAACACACAGTCGGCCCTCTAAACTCAAACTTCGTTCCTCCAAACTTCAAAATCGACTTTTCTCTTGGACTTGCTGAATATCTCTTGATGAAAATGAATAAATGGCTTTGAGAAATATCTCATATAGACATGGTTTTAATTTTTGCTTCCTCAAAACCCATTTTGTAATGTTTTTTACTTTGGCACTTTTTCATTTAATACAACTTTTGTCTTTTTGTTTCCTCACTGACTTTCTGGAGCTTGAATGATGAAATTGGTTGATTTTACAGGGATGGTGGCATTGAAACTTGGCAAAGGATGACCAGATTTTGCATGGTGAAGTACAACATGGCGGAAAGATACACATTTATTACAAAAACAAATTTAACAATTTCTTCTTCAAAATAGAGTTTTGAAGAAGAAACATCCTCGAGCATATTTGACGATGAAAATCTTGAAATGAAAACTAATTGAAAACATCCTCATGGCCTGCGGGCATTATTTAAAATTACTAAAGACCAGACCCTAGACCTAGAAACTGAAAGACTCTTTTTGACCAAAATAACCATCTATGACTATAAATGACATGAACTGAACCTTGATGAATTTTGAGAAATTTTGACCAACCCAGCAGGTACAAGCATGAGGTAAAATGAGAGAACAAAGCCCTTCCGTCAGATAATGGCATGCCCCTAACAGAATGCAGATGAATGAGCGGAATGAGACACCTAAACAATGAAATGCAATAAGAGAAATGATCTCTGACGGAGGGATGTAAAGACCGACTCTAACATTGGCTCCAATGGGGATGGTAGCTCCTTGGAGGTGCCAAGAACGACAGATCTTTGGGAGAGCAGACCAGTGCCTTATCCATTGGGCAATGGAATCAAAAACTCAAATTGAAATGCATGACTGAAAACCGACACAAACTAACTTAATAACAAGACTGAAAACTAATTCGTAAATGAATCATGACTGACTTAACTAAAACAAGTACTTACAAAGCTTTTTAATGGTAGCAGTCCATTGAGATTTGAGGGCTTCAAATCATGATGACATCCAACTGCCTGCTGATGGAATATGTACAATCATGTGTAGTGTGCCTTCCAATGTAACCAATCAAGCAGATGCCTTCTTGATTGATTTTCCTGATCAGATCTTCTGGTCAACAATAGATATTGGTAACTGGGCATCCAAAAACATAATTTACCATCATCTCCTTCATCACTGAATACTGCAATAATCACCTTCACTGCTGACTGCAACAGATTTGCTAGTGGATCCTGAAAAACATGAAGATTTACCTCCTGCTGAAGAAACAAGGTGTCTTTTTCTTTTGATTCTGACCTTTCTTCATAATGTACTTCAGTAAAAGTATGTTCCTGGTCCTCAAAAAATTCTGAACAAGTAGATGAGCAGATATCCTCTTGGAAAAACATTTCAAAACATGAGACATATGAAGAAGAATCTGGAAGGCAGTCCTAAATGTTCTGATCTTCTGTAGTCCGAATATATTGTATGTCATCTTCATATAATATGACAGCCAGATTATCATGTTTCTCATTACATTCATCAATCATAATAAAAGAAACTTCAGATGACTCTTGAAACCCAAATATGACATTTCTATCATTTACCAACGATTCATTCAAGGAAACTTTTTCACTTACTTGAACGAAGATCTCATCTTGTTTTTCATAGAGGGAATGAACTACCTCCTCGTGAAGATCTAGTTCTGGTGGGATGAGAGCATTTAGGTATGTAACTCTGTTTTCTTCATTTGAGGCAGCCTCAACAATACAACTCTCTTTTATGAGGTCCAGAACAACATGTTTTTCCTCATCATAATTTACCTTTCAATCTGATTTATCGTCATCACTATCTAAGATTGGAACATCATTTTCCTGCTCATCATTTTCAGCCATATGGAAATCTTCAACCTGCTGGTCTTGATAGGAATCCTCTAAGATTTCTGTGTGCTGCTGAAACGGATTTTCATACAATGCTTCCATGATTTCTCCGTCCATCAATTCATTATATCCATAAAAATTCTCAAGATCTTCAATGAAACTATTAACATGTTCACAACAATTCTGCACTAATATTAAGGATGGACAAGATTCTTTATACCTTTCAAAGAATATTGTATGAAAATATTTTAGACAATAAATAGAAGCAGGTGGCAAACTTTCATACCAAGATCGGGCTTCATCTTCCAGAGTAGCCATAAACATTTTCATCAAACAGTCTTCAGGAAAATCGATCTTTAATTTATGCACATGAATGTGAAATTTCACCAGATGAAGAGCAGCGTCATTACCTTCCACATTTCTGAACATAGGAAAATTATGAAGCCAATCCACCTTGGGCATTTTATTTGGAAAACCTGGGATGTGATCTTGGCTCATGGGAGCGTATCTTCTTGCAACCCGTTCCATCTTGAAAATATTAAAGCTAATGATCTTTCTGCAGTGGAGTCACCATGAAGCATTGATCTTTGGATTTTTCAGTGAATGAAGTCGCCAGGTGAATGATTCTAGCCTTCTTATCTCTGATTGTTGTCCATCATCAACCATCAGATCTGAACTTGATACATGTACTGGGGCAATTGGAAGTCAAGTGTCACGTTCACAAGCTAGACCGGAGATTGACTGAAGCAGCGTTTATCTACTTCGCTGATGCATAGAAAGAGCGTTTCGAAGGCTACCTGGCGTAACTTCAGGCTCCGTCTGTAACTTATGAAACAAATAACACCAACAAGCAAACCATTTTCTTCCCCAGTATGGTCGCCACTATGTTATTGCCTAAATCCACCTTAGGCTGAAGGAAGGCGGGATTCAGGGTAACACCAAACCACGCTCAGTCTGGTAGCTAGCCCTACCAGAACAGGAGAGGGCTCTCTCCGGGTCAATCTCAGGAAAAATGTATCAATAGGCCTTGAGATGACTGAAATGAGTGCTAATTTTAGGCTAGGTATATTAATCAAGGAGTTTGAAATGATTTTTAAGGGTTTTTGTTGGAAAAAGGGAAAGGCAATTTTGGGCTTGGGGATGAGGCCAATTTCTTGCAGAGTTCAAGTTGGGGCACAGAAGGCAATGGATTTGATGTCTTAGATTCAATGAATGGATAGAAAATAATACCGAGGAGCTGAAGAGGGCAGGAAGATGCAAGGATCCTCTTCAAACGGAGGAAAACATATAAAACTAAACAAAAGTTTAAGGCAGAGCACCAACAAACTAATGAATTCTACCTTAGTTACTCATTTGTTTAATTCAGAAGCAAAGAGAAGGGAAATGGCATACATAAACATTAATGAAACTTACAGATACATGGAGAAAAACATCATCAAAACTCAGAGCCACAAGGATCCAAACAAGTGCTGCAAAACTCTGGTCTTTCCTTTGCCAAAAATCTGAAATGAGTATACAATGAGGTGCCAAACTTTTCCCAAGTATCCAACCCTGAAAATATCTCAGAAAATAAAATATATAGACCATACTAACCCCTTCCCATGCCTCTAGGGGTCGACCTCATCCTTCTAGGGGCTGTTTCAACCAATTCTAAACATGGAACTAAAATCTAGGCAGCCAAACAACTTGCCTCTATATGCTAGGAAACTGATCCATTCACTTAATTTTCACTTTTTAGTGAATGAATCCTCTAGAACAAGTAAAAACATGCAAAATTTACATCATAGCCATAAAATTACATCAACATAGAACATTAGTTACATCAAAAAGTGAAACTAGTCAAAACTGGGCGAATTGTTGAGCTGAAGAGTGAAAAATAGGCCAAAATCCTCTATGCGCCGCACCCAAAAACTCAATGCACCACGCCACTTTGAGCCTATTTTTGGGGCACTTGCTGAAGTCCAAATTGAGCTCATGATAGCTCGTTGGAAAGCCCTGGATGTTTGCTATCCAACCCAAGTGGAATTTTTCAATTTGGATGTCATTTTCCCCTCCAAAACTGCAATCTCCCAAGACTGGTTCCTACTGGTGCAAAAAGTGGCAAAAAGGCCATTTTTGGAGTGTTTTTGACCTTTAAGACCACCCAGAACTTCATGAAATTTCTTAGCCATTCCTGAGCATGCATAATTTACCATAAAAAATCCAAAAATGTAAATTTTTCCTCCAGAAGATCTCTCAAACGTAAGCGCGCGTCGGGTGGCGCGACGCGTCGGGCGGAAAAACCTGTTTTGCAACCAAAATTTTCAAAAATGACAAAATATTCTCCAAATTTGCTGAAATTTGGAGTGAAGGTCTCCCATCATGTCTCATGCTCAGCCAAGGAAGCTTCGGCCAAGATTCGGAGTGGATCCGGCCTTTTCCGACGTTTCAGTGCTTTTCTCAACCTCGCCTTCAAGATCTTCATTTTCGCTCTGCAAACGTGTGTGCGGGCCCAATAGTGGTTTTTCATATGTCTGAGCATGTCTTTGTCCCTATTGGCCTTCGCCAATAACTTCTCAGATGAATGTTGATGCACGTAAGACAAGTCTATCGCTCAAATGGTGTCATGTCACCTGGTCTCTTTTGGGCCAATTCATGGTCTTCACGGATTTGCCGCAACTCTATGAGTGTCTGTGATCTTCCGGTTGTTTATTCCACGCTCCAAGTAATTTATAACCAACGAGCTCTACGAAATTTCTCATTCGGTGTGTCGATCTCGGCTTTTCTCTGTGAATGATTTCTTTCGGCTTTGAGCTAGGAGAGCTCGATTCAACATCGATCGATATAAAATCAGTATCTTGACCTCCCGAGGGGCCGGCCTCCCGAGGGGCACTCATCGTGCATAGGCTTTCTTGCCTCTATCTTGTACCTCCTCGGTACATTTAGCTCTGTGGTTGAATCACTATCCTGCTCATATCCCTGCTCATATGATGAATTTTTCTCTAACATGATGCTGAAAGCAAGGTGTTTAACAAGTATGTGCTGATATATGTATGGTGAAAACAATAGTTTGGTGTATGCTTTGATGCCAAATGTGTCACATATATAATAAGGTGCTGTGGAGAAATGTCACAATGGGAAAAAGGACTGTCAAGTAAGATTTAAGTATGAGGACAGTCACTATTTGGGGGACTTAGGGATTTTGGGATTCATAAGTGATATCGGAATAAGTGATAGTGATGGGGGTAGTTTTTAGGAACAAGAGTCAATGAGATGGCAAAATATACCTGGGTCAAGTGAAAACAAGGATAAAGAGACAATCCTTGAATGCTTCGGAAATTAGGATTTCACCAATGATAGGAAGGGAGGGAAATCATGGCAGATAATAGGGTTTGAGGATTCAAACATTGGAACAAAGGGTAAAAGGGATATGGGACAGTGGGAATAGAAGAGGGACTGTGGTATAATAATGTGACAGTAATGAGAGCACAAATGAAAGTGGGATGGTAGTTTAAGCACCAAACACCTCTTTGCAAACCCTAAAGAGCAGATTTAATATGGGTATAGGGTTTACTCTTTCATTAACCAAACTCCAATGTCTTCGCTTCTAAACACACCACACATGAATAAATCACTGAACAGGCCTTGCTAACTTAGTTGGAGAAGAATTGAACTGAAACAAATTGAGTTTTTGTGGAGCGGAGATGATTTTGGCCTTGGAGGCTCTGTGCGCCGCTCACAAGCCCAATGCGCCGCGCCTCGTGAGTGCGCCGCGCCCGTTGTAAAATGCAAAGAGTTTTTTGGCTCTATGCGCTGCGCTCTGTGGGTGCGCCGCGCCCTGTCCCAATGCGCCGCACTGTCTTCAAACACACAGTTGGCCCTTTAAACTCAGACTTCGTTCCTCCAAACTTCAAAATCGACTTTTCTCTTGGACTTGCTGAATATCTTTTGATGCAAATAGATTAATAACTTGGAGAAATATCTTATATAGACATGGTTTTAATTTTTGCTTCCCAATAACCCATTTTGTAATGTTTTTGACTTTGGCACTTTTTCATTTAATACAACTTTGTCCTTTGTTTCCTCACTGACTTTCTGAGCTTTGAATGATGAAATTGGTTGATTTTTTGCAAGGGTGTTGGCATTGAACCTTGGCAAAGGATAACCAGAGTCTGCATGTGAAGAACTTCATGGTGGAAAGATACACATTTATTACAAAAACAAATTTGACAATTTCTTCTTCAAAACAGATTTTTGAAGAAGAAACATCCTCGAGCATATTTGACGATGTAAATATTGAAATGACACTTGTTGAAAACATCCTCATGGCCTGCAAGCATTATTTAACATTTCTAAAGATTGAAACCCTAGACCTAGAAACTGAAAGACTCTTTTGACCAAAATAACCATTTATGACTTAAATGACATGAACTGAACTTTGATAAATTTTGAGAAAATTTGACCAACCCAGCAGGTACAAGCATCAGGGAAAATGAGAGAACAAAACCCTTCCGTCAGACAATGGCATGCCCCTAATGAAATGCAGATGAATGAGTGGAATGAGACACCTAAACAATGAAATGCAATAAGAGAAATGATCTCTGACGGAGGGCTATAAGGACCGACTCTAACGGGCCCCAAGTAGAATAGGCGGGTGGCCACCAATATCCACCTAGATCATTCCTCCCCCCTTAGGAAGAAATGGTCCCATTGCATTGAGTTCCTCCATGAGATGAGGAAACTTTTGTCGAACTTGGTCCCTAGTGAACCACTTGCATTAGTGAAGGAGTTGGCCAGCTTTGACAACCCGATACAGTTGGATCTTTTGTCGGCGAGTGTTCTTGATTTGCATGTCCATGATACAATCTGTGGTGACCTGTTCCATGTAGTCTGGGTTTAACTCTTTTGGTGTGAGTTCTTCTACAATTTCAGAGGTGTCCAATAGAGGTGGGAAGTAGGGACGAAGGCAGTCTACATTTAATACTGGGTGTAGACCAAGGAATGGTGGAATACTAAGCTCGAAGGCATTGTTCCCTACAGCCTTGGTGATGGTGTATGGCCCATATCAGAGCGGGTGAATCTTACGGTGGGGTCCAATGAGGTGCTCCTTCTACAAATGTATCCACACTTTTTCACCCACCTGGAAGTTGTGTGGTACCCGATGTTGATCATGTCATTTATTGTACTTAGCATTGGCTCTGTCCAATATGTCATGAACCTGTTGGCGGATGTGCTGAATTCGCTCGATGAAGTTGTTTGCTTTGTCAGCTTCAAACTGGACATGAGATGAATCGGCCTGAGGAGCTTCAAATGGCATGGCTACGTCAATGGGACATAGTGGCTAGAATCCCAAGCCCGCCTGAAAGGGGCTGTGGCTAGTTGAGCTGTGGAGAGCCTGGTTATAACTGTGTTGTACATAGGGAAGGCTCTCATCCCATGTGCGTGGATGCTTTGAATTTTACATGCATAGGATGTGTACAATCATTCTGTTGACGACCTCTGTCTGGCCATTAGTTTGGGGATGGAAAGCTGTGGACTTGGTGAGCTTGGTGTCCAACATTGACCAGGGGTTGGACCAAAATGTGTTGAGGAACCTGCTGTCGTGATCTGATATGATAGACTGCGGGATCCAAAAGTGCACCCACACTCATTCAAAGAAGAGTTTAGCAGTGGATTCTTCTTTGATATTCTTCTTGCAGGCCGCCATAATGGCCATCTTTGAGAATTTGTCGATGACCATGAAAACACAGTCATTTCCATGCTTAGTAGAAGGAAGGCCTAACATGTATTCCATGGAGATGGATTCCCAAGGTCGAATAGTGGTAGGTAGCGGAGTATAGAGCCCTTTCTTCTTGATGGTCTATTTGGAAATGGCGCAAGAAGTGCAGGATCTGATGTACTTCCTGACATCCTGTCGAAATTTTAGCCAATAGAAATACTTCTACAGTACTACCACTATTTTCTCGACCCCAAAATTCCTAGCGACTCGGCTGTAGTGCACTTCCCATATCATCTTGGCATGCTCGCTTGAAGGAACACAAAGGTGTCCCAGGTGACATAATATTGCATCTTGGAGGTGAAAATTTGGAACTTGCATACCCCCCAAGAGTGCCTTGTATGTGTAGCTAAATTCTTGATCACTCTTGTAGAGAAGCAGCCAATCAGAAGTCTCATGCCCACAAGAGTTGAGAACAGTGGTTATGGCCATGATCGGTGGTCGGTTGAGGCAATCTACAACATTATTGGTGCTACCCTTGTTGTACTTGATGTTAAAATGAAATTTTTGCAAATATGTGGACCACTTCTGATGGAAATCATTCTGTAACTTCCCTTGTGTCTGTATGAACTACAGGGTTTGGTGGTCTGTGTGGATGATTGTCTCCTTCCCCAAAATGTAATGCTTCCATTGTCGATAAGCCTGCATAATGGAATACATTTCTTTGTCATAAGTGGGATACTTTTGAACTGTGTCGGACAATTTCTCACTGTGATATGCCACTAGATGCCCCTGTTGAGTAAGAACTGCCCCAATAGCATAGTCAGAGGCATATGTCTCAATCTCAAATGGTTGTTGCAAGTCTAGTAATGTGAGCACTGGGGAAGAACAGAGTCGATGTTTCAATTCTACGAATGCCTTATGTTGAGATTCTGACCAACAGAATTTTTCTTTTGCTCCTCCCTTGGTGACTTGACTCAAGGGCCAAGTGATATGAGAGAATGCCAACATGAACCTGCAGTAGAAATTAGCAAGACCCAGAAAGCTGCGAAGCTCTGTTAGGGTGTTTGGGGCTGGCCAATCCCGAATGACTTGGATCTTGGCTAGATCCACATGCACCCCCTTTTCATCAATAATGTATCCCAGATATTGAACTTGGGTCATGCCAAAAGTGCACTTCTCCAAATTGGCACACAACTTGTGTTGCCGCAGTGTTTGGAGGACTTCTCGGATGTGGTGGAGGTGCTCTTCCCAAGTATGGTTGAAGATAAGAATGCCATCCAAGTATACCACTACAAATGAGTTGGTGAATGGATGCAAGATGTCATCCGACAACTTCATGAAGGCTACATGATCATTTATCAATGCGAAAGGCATGATGAGCCCTTCGAAAAGGCCCTCCTTGGCTTTGAAGGCAATCTTCCACACATTAGAAGGTTCGATTGGTACCTGGTGACACCCAGACTTCAAGTCTATCTTGCTAAAATATTTTTCCCCTTTGATTTGGTCCAGAAGGTCATCAATCTGTGGGATCGGGTACCTAATCTGGACATTGATCTTGTTCAGCAACCAATAATCAATACAGAGTCTCCAACTCCCATCCTTCTTCTGTACCAACACGATCGGGTTCCCACAGGGTGATGAACTTGGCCGGATGTGACCTTTCTACAACAGCTCCTGAATCTGCCTCATGATTTCATTATTCTCCGGAACAAAGCACCTATAGATCGGTCCATTGGTTAGCGGCGCACTTAGGGTCAGGTCAATGGGGTGATTGACCTGACAGTGTAGAGGCACCCCTGTGGGTGAGGTGAAGATGTCCCCATACTCCTCCACAACCTTGTCCATTTTTTGTTGTCATGTAGAGGAGCCATGTCTGTAGGTCATGGCCACAGTCTTCTTCTTGCCCTGTGGGCAGATCATCATGGAAACAAATTTCCTGGTTTGGGAAATGAGCTTACTGCATTGTTTTGTAGTAACCAAAGAGATAGTGGGAGGCAGTGGTACCTTTGGCATCCTGTACAATTTATTTCCCAAAGTAACAATAAAAGCGCAAGGCTGAGACTCATACACAACATGTCGCTTCCACAAGTATGGTTGGCCTAATAATACATCAGAAAAATCAATAGGAGCAATATCACACAAAACCTCATCCATGAAGGGCTTGATGCTATAGGGAAGGCGGCACTGCTGGCTGACGTAGAGATCCTGTCCTTGGGGAAGCCACCCAATGGTGTATGATTGTGGGTGCGCTGTGGTCGACAAGCCCAACCGCTTCATGACATCTGTTGAAATGAGGTTCTTTTGGCTCCCATTGTCTACAATGAACCATAGCGAGGAACCATTTACCCACATCTGGGAGTAGAAGAGATGCTCTGCCTCCTTTGGATCTTCTAGTTCCTCCTTTTGGATCTTCGTAGTGGCAACAGTGGCATTGGGCTCCGCATCAATAATTTTCTTCCCTTTGTCATTCACCTTGTCAGGTTCTGATTCAGATTTGGAGACTACTTAGCCAGATGAATTGCAACTTCTTGGCCCGACACTCACTTTTGTTGTGAGTGAAGCTCTTATGGAACTCACACCACTTTCCCGTGTCCTTCTTTGGCTTCGTGGTGTTGTTCTTTGCGTGTGTCTTTGGTAGGTTGTATTGGGCCGCCATGCCTTGGCTTTGTCCTTTGTTCTGCGGTTTGGGGGCACCTTTCCCTTGATTTTTATTCGTTGATCCAAATTCTTGCTTCTTCTGTTTGAATTTCTGCTCAATCTTGGAAGCATTACTGGTATGCCATACCAAGCGAGAAGATGTCGAGGAACTCCATTTCCTCCTGAATGTATCTATGCAGACAACCACGATACTTTAGCACCAAATTTTTCTCTGAATATTTGATACCCAACTTTGTGCACAGGGTATGGAACAAATTTTTTAGCTCTTGCACATCTTGATCCCTTTGTTGCCGCAGCGTGGTCCATTGTATGTACTTGTCCTCATAGATTACCACGGGATAGTATTTTTCCTTGATGGCATCTGTAAAAGAATTCCAAGTGGGTACATCTGAGAATATAGAGGGTTCTGTCTCATTTGTTTTCGCACAGTAGGTTTCCCACCAGTCCTTGACATGGGGGGTAGCTTTGAGGAGTGCAAAAATAATCTTCTCCCGGTCGGAAAAATCATGAACCGAGAAATATCCTTCTAATAGATTCAACCTTCTATCTATGACATCTTCATCTATTTGACCCTCAAATATGGGAATTTCAAAGTTTACTAGTACCTTAAATGGAGTCGCACCTCCAGAGTGGCTGCTTGATGCAGATGCGCTATCGGTGGGCAGTCGTTGAAGGATCTGGGCAAAGTTATCCATCATCGCGTTACTTTGTTTTTCAAGGGCCTCCTTGAACAATATTTTGATAGGATCTCCTGCTCCCTCATCTTTATTTTCGTCCCCCATGGGCGTCCGTTGAGGTTTACGAGGCTGATCTTGCAAAGGTTCCACCAGATCGAACCCTAACTCCTTATACCCCGATCTCGTTGGGGACATGAAAATAAGGATCGAGAAAAATCAGACCGCTCTGATACCATTGATCCGGATTTATGCAGGAATGCAACAGAATACATAAATAACCATAAACATAGAAATACAGTAGAAATAAGGCTTCATTTCATTAATATCAAATCATATAAATATGCTTACAAACATGATGGAAATAAAATAGCTAAGGTGCTGGTAGCGAATATCTGAGAAGAGATGTGGCGAATACAGACCTCTAAAATGTATTACAATGAGGCTCGAGGGCCTATTTATTATGGAGAAACAATGGATAATTCTAAACTTCCAAAAACATAACCCTAGGAGATGAAGTGCCAAAACTATTGGCCCCGTTTGGGTAAATTGGTGTTTCAACTTCCCAGGGACGTAACCTCGGTATACTATCTCCGTTGGGGCTTCAAAACAGCTCCGGAAGTTCAGGACCTAAAAAAATACTAAAAATAGTAAGTTGTGAAAAAAATTGAAAGAGACAATGGTGGGGCCCCAAGTGGAATAGGCAGGTGGCCACCAATATCCACCTGGATCAATGAAAGCTCCCTCTGTGGAAAATAACACCCCATTCTCCTTAGAATTTTTTAGAATCCTGCAATTTATAGTATCACAAGCTGATTATGTACTTTCTCTTTGAAAATTTTTCATATTTTACATAAATGTCAATATTAAAAAGTCTTTTCCAAAGAAAGATGAAGGGAAAAGAGAAGAAGAAGGAAAGACGGTATTTAAAAAGGAAAATATGCAAAGTTCATACTATAGGTAAGCATCCTAAAAACTTCTTGATTGTTTCCTACAATCAATCCGAAAAGATCAAATTCTGCTCAGAAGATCTGAAAAGGGATGATTTTTGTCAAGTTTGGAACCTTACCGTATGTTTTTATCCTAAGTCCCCCACCATCATGCATATCTTTTTACCCCGCCCCTTTGTTACTCCTCTTATCCTAAGTTTCATTTTTTTTTCCCACGACTCTCATGTCCCAACCCATCTGTGTTAACCATCCCTGTTCCTCCACCTACACATTTCTCGGTTTTAGATGCATTTCACACCCCCCTTAGCCTTCGAACTTTAACCATGAAGGGGGGTTCGAAATGGGTAGTTTCAAGTCCGGGCCTTACTCCCATGCATCAATTCACAGTGATTTCGCACCCCCCTTTCACAATACTGCCTACCACCTTGGGAATCCTTCGAAAACCAACCTTGGGTTTTAATCTCATGATATAAGCTTTCGAAAGGCGATATGCGATGAGGTGGGGCCCTTTCACCCGCATTACAATCCCTTTTCTTTTCATTTTCCTTTAAAAACTTTAGACCTTAGGTTTTCTGCCTTTTCTGCTTCATATTTCTACTTTGCGATCGTCGATTTGTGATATATCGCATCGCACATTCGTTAATTTACCTTTGAAACACCCACAATGTGCTTGGTTTAACTCGCGATGTGGTTGGCTCCACCACAACAGCTCCTCCCCCCACTTCATGCCACTTGAATCATAAACCTTAACTTACCACATATTACTTGCAATTGCGATGTAGATGGGTCCCTCTCCCCACACTTCGCAAGTTTTAGAATTTAAACCCCACACTTATAAATAAAACTTTAGAGTTATGATCTACAGGCTATGGTCGAGTCCAACCTTACCTGCCACGTCACTCTGCCCTCCCCGCGCTTCGTACTTTGCATATTTTAAAGTTTACCTCTACGCTTATAATTAAACCTTAAGAGTTGTGATCTGTGAGCTGCGGTCTGGTCCCATCTTCCCTCCATGTCACCTCCCACTTTGCATCGTATCACCAATTACATTCTTCATAACTTAAACTGTAAATATTGTGAATTGCACAGATTTGATGCAGCTTCAGAACTAAAATCTAAACATTTTCAAGTCTGGGTATATGAGTTTTTACAGTGTTTTGTTTGAAAAAGGGTTGAAACACGATAAGAAGGATTTGGGTAGAAAATAAAAAACACGGGTTGAGTCAGGAAACAAAGGGCGATCATGAAAACTTGTTATGTTATAATGGTAGAGAGACTCGGGTAGGGCCCCACAAGGGGAAAAAGCCAGAGCGAGGCTGAACCTCATGGTAGCAAGCAAAGGAGGTCGTGTTAGGAAAATGGTGTTCGTATAGAACTGTCATGGTATACCAACAGAGGCAGAAAAGGCAATAGAACACATCAACACCGTCACCAATCAATGAAAATTGGATAGCACTGCACCAGATCTGATTACCCAATGCCATTTTTCTGAAAAACAGAGCTAGATGTCAGAGCCCCCATTGGTTTCCTCTTTGTAATCATCACAACCACCTCCAAGCTTACTATTTTATCTTACGAAGAGCCATCAAAGCTTTTGGATCCATGAAGAGCTGCCAAAAATTAATTCTGCAGGTAGTGTTGTTGTCTTAGATTTCTGATCACGCCTTGCATGGCCACACTTGTCACTTTTATGCTCAATTGTAATCAATGAAAGGTTTACCACTAAGGTAGGGAAACCAACTTAGTCTTTAGATAAATACTACATACCTTTGGAGTATTAGGGGTTGGAAGTTCGAAAATTAGACCCTGCTGAAGCTTGAATTGTAAGAAGTATTGGAGCACTGTAACTGTTTGAGCTAGGCATCAATAATAAGAGACCGTTCACAGGATTCTTGAGTTATGTTAATGGTGATGTTTTCCTCTATATTAATATTTTTCCTCTGTCTTTTCATGATGTGCATAAATTTATCTGATTTCAAAATAGAAAATTTAGATTAAGATTTACTAAGAGAGCACCTTAATTATGTCTGTGTTTGTTACCTTAAAGTTTTCCTCTGAGACCTGAATGCAAAATTTAGAGACGGTCTGCTATGCATTAATGTTGAGCCTTAATCTCCTTCTCCTTTCCCATTTCACATTTCTAGTAATATCCAGTCTGCATAGTTAGCTTTCCCTGTGAATGCCCTTGAAATGTTGATGCACAATTCAGCCTTTATGACTCCATAGCCCAATGGATTAGCTTCTGCAGCTCTATCTGTCCAACCACCCAATAAATCAAAACAAAAAACCATCATAATCTCTATAACTAGCATAATTTCAACATTTATAATTATCAAGTTAAATCATAAAACAGAGAGATCCCTCTAAGAGTCTAGGAAGGCTAGGTCGTGGACTCCAAAGTGGTTTGATGTTATCCTCTGTCACTCGTTCTTGCCAATATTAAAAATTACGAAGTGATAACATAATGCCAACCATACTAGGGAATGAGTTAGTGAAAAAGCTTAATATTTCATCAGAACTCAGAAACCCAAATCAAAATATTGTATGATTCAATTATTTTCCAAGATTGGTATCTGGTTGTTGATGGTAGACAACAGCCAAACACAAGAAAATTGAAATCATCCACCTGGCGACTCCACAATTTTCAGTTGATATAAAGACTTCACTGATAGAATAATCTAGATTGGTTGTGAATATACAGTGATCCCATCCTCTGACTGATTGACAAGATGAATCCAAGAATATAACTCATGCATGCTCCAATGAACAGAGATCACATCCCTGGATTCCCACACAAAATGCCTTGTGTAGATTGAAAAATAAATCTTCCTATTTTTCAAGATGAGAATGTTGATGATGCTTCGTTACATCTCATTAAATTTCATATACATTCATGGAAGTTGAAGGTCTAATGGCATGAGGATTTCCTCATGAAGACTTTCATGGCAACATTAGAGGGGAAAGCGAGGGAATGGTATGAAGGTTTGAATCTTGGTAGTTTGTTTTCTTTAAAATATTTCCACAAGGTGTTTTATGAGCATTACAAAGAATATTCTCCATCTTTATCATTAACTAATTTTTTTTGTGATCAGTTTGAGGATCTCATACAATACCTTGCAAATATTGGTGAAAACCTAGGAAATTGGCATCTTGAGGATCTCTCAGAAGAAATTTATGAATTTAATTCTCAAGTTAACTGTCATGATAACCAAGAGAAGTTATTTGAAAATGAAAGCAATCAAGTAATTAAAGAAGATCCACGGGACCTCTCTGTGGAGACAAATGATAAGTCATCTTCTCTTTTTTATGAGGCTAAAGAATACATTCAGTCTCATGATCAATATTCACAAGAGAAAGAAGAATTTTTTTTTTTAATCCAAAGAAAACAAATATTGCCTCCTCCTTTAACTAAAGAAGAAATTAATCAAATTATAAGCATGCACCCAGCCTCTAAATTTTTATGTAATGAAGATATTATGTCTATTTTTTCTACTGCTGATTTATGTACTGAAGAATTTCCTCATGAAGAAACAAAATAATAGATTAATACTAATATTGTTCTGCCTTATCAAGAAGGCCTATTGCCCGAAAGTGCTCCTATTCATCAGAATGATGGCCTTCCAATAGAATTCATCCAACTCAGTCAAGACATATGAGGTTTTCTTGAGGACAACATAGTGGTATATAATGAGGATTCCATGTCAGATGACCATGAAGACTATGTAGATACTCCCTTTTTGAAGGATCCTAAGCATGACAAAGTGGAACAAGGAGCAGCCCTAGATGAACTTTGTTATTTAAATCCTCAGGGCCATGTATTGTTCCAAGATCCTTTTTCTTGTTTCTTAGAATCATCTAAAGAAGGAGTATGATATGCCAAGAATGGTGTATTACAGAGTTTAACGAAAATTTTGAGCATTATTTTTCAAAGGCAAGTAAAATGGGAGTGGCCCTTTTGTTTTTTCAACATACTAAAAAAGGTGAACAAGATTCAATCATGTAGTCATTTAATTGATTGGTTGCATTGGAGAAAGGAGTTCACTTAGTGTATATATCATCTCCAAGTTATATTAGGGTAGGTAGGTGTGAAAATAAACTCGGTACTCTAAGCATATTTCAAATTTTAGTTTTAGATTTCTTTTCATTTTCATATCAGTATGTTTCAGAATTTAGTTTCACCTTAGTTCTGGTTTCACCATTCAAGTTTTCAAGGTGCAATAGTATGTTCAGCTTGATGGATTGCAGTGGATAAGTTCAATTGTAGTTTCAGTTCATATTTCAGTCTGCTAATAAGCTGGCTAGCCAAGCTTGTGGTCAATTGTTATCAGTCAATGTCAAGAGAAACATCCAACTAGTTTCCAGTCACTAAGTTGCTTGACAGATCAAGATACAAGTTGTGGGATCATCCTAATGGATCAGGCCACTATTCTGCGGTGTTCTTGACACTTCCCTAAACAGAAGTGCCATCCCCAACTGGAGCCACTATTAGAGTCCTGTAATTTACAGTATCACAAGGTGACTGTGTACTTTCTCTTTGCAAATTTTTCATATTTTACATAAATGTCAATGTTCAAAAGTCTTTTCCAAATAAAGATGAAGATAAAGAAAAGAATAAGGAAAGAGGGTATTTAAAAAGGAAAAGATGCAAAGTTCATACTATAGGTAAGAAACCTAAAAAATGCTTGATTTTCTCCCTACAATCAAAGTGAAAAGATCAAATTCTACTCTGAAGATCTGAAAAGGGATGATTTTTGTCAAGTTTGGGACCTTACGGTTTGTTTTTATCCTAATTCCCCGACCATATTGCATATATTTTTACCCCACCCCTTTGTTATTCCTCTTATCTTAAGTTTCATTTCTTTTTCGTCGACTCTCATGTCCCGACCCATCTGCTTTAACAATCCATGTTCCTCCACCTCCACATCCGTCGATTTTAGATTCATTTCACACCCCCCTTAGCATTCAAACTTTAACCATGAAGGGGGTTATGAAATGGGCAATTTCAAGTCCGGTCCCTACTCCCACACGTCAATTCAGAGTGATTTCACACCCCCATTTCACAATACTGCCTACCACCTAGGGATCCTTCCGAAAACCAACCTTGGGTTTTAATTTCATGATATAACCTTTCGAAAGGAGATATGTGATGAAATGGGACCCATTCACCCGCATTACAATCCCTTTTATTTTCATTTTCCTTTAAAAAAATTAGACCTTACCTTTTCTACCTTTTTTCTTTATATTGCTACTTTACCTTTTTCACGCTATATTATTATTTTAACTCTGCTTCTGATTTCCTTGATTGCAATTAAAGTGGGCCATTCCTCCCTGACACGTAACCCTTCTCCCCAATATCCATCGCATTTCGCAGATTTTAATGTTTCGCATCTCAACAAAACCTTAACACTTGTGATCGTTGATTTACGATATATCGCATCGCACATTTGTTAATTTACCTTTGAAATGCCCACAATGTATTTGGTTTAACTCATGATGCTGTTGGCCCCACCACAGCAACTCCGCCCCCACTTCAGGTCACTTGAATAATAAGCCTTACCTTACCACAGACTTTCTTACTTGCAATTGCAATTTAGGTGGGTCCCTCTCCCCACACTTCACAAGTTTTAGAATTTAAACCACACATTTATAACTAAACCTTAAGAGTTGCGATCTGTGGGATGCGGTCCGGTCCCACCTTACCTGCCAAGTCACTCTGCCCTCCTTGCCCTTCACACTTCGCATATTTTAGAGTTTACCTTTGCACTTCTAATTAAACCTTAAGAATTGAAATCTACAGGCTGCAGTCTAGTCCCACCTTCCCTCCACATCACCTCCCACTTCATAACGCATTTCCAATTACATTATTAATAACTTAAACTATAAATATTGCAAAATGTGTGGATGTGATGCAGCTTTGGAACTAAAATATAAACATTCTCAGGTCCAGGTATATGATTCTTACATTTTTTTGTTTGGAAAAGGGTTGAAACATGGAAACAAGGATTCAGGTAGCACATAAACACCATAATTTGGGTCAGGTAGCAAAGGGCGTTCATGAAAAATTGTTGTGTTATAATAGTAGAAAGACTCGGGTAGGTCCTGACAAGGGGAAAAGGGCAGAGCGAGGCTGACAATCATGGTAGTAAGAAAAGGAGGTCGAGTCAGGAAAAGGGCATTCATACAAAACTTTCATGGTATACCAACAAATTTGGAAAAGGTAGTAGAACACATCAACACCATCACCAATCAATGAAAAGTGGCCAGCACTACACCAGATCTGATTACCCAACACCAGTTTTCTACAAAACAAAGCCAGATGTCAGAGCCCCCATTGGTTGCCTCTTCATAACCATCACAACCACCTCCAAGCTTATTGTTTGATCTTACAAAGAGACATTGAAGCTTTTGGATCCATGAATAGCTGCCCAAAAATAATTCTACAAGCGATGTTGTTGTATGAGATTTCTAATCAAGCGTTGCATGGCCACACTTGTCCATTTCTCTACTATTGCATGGCCACACTTGTCACTTTTCTGCTCAATTGTATTCAATGAAAGGTTGCCTACTAAGGTAGGGAAACCGAATTAGTATTTAGATAAATATTGCATACCTTAGCAGTATCAGGGGTTGAAAGTTGGAAAATTGGACCCTACTGAAACTTGCATTGTAAGAAGTATTGGAGCACTGTAACTGTTTGAGCTGGGAATCAATAATGAGGGACCATTCATAGGACTCTTGAGCTATGTTAATGGTGATTTTTTATTTTTATTAATGTTTTCCCTCTGTATCTTCATGATGTGCATCAATTTATCTGATCTCAAAACATAAAATTTAGATTAAGATTTGCTAAGAGAGAACCTTAAATATTTCTGTGTTTGTTATCTTAATTTTTTCCTCAGAGACCTGTATGCATAATTCAGAGACGGCCTATTCTGAATTTACGTTGAACCTTAATCTTCTTCTCCTTTCCCGTTTCACATTGCTAGTAAGATCCAGTCTGCATAGTTAGCTTGCCCTGTGAATGCCATTGAAAATTTGATGCACAATTCAACCTTTATGACTCCATAGCCCAATGTATTAGCTTCTGCAACTCTGTCTATCCAACCACCCAATCAATCAAAACAAACAACCCTCATAATCTCTATAACTAACCTAATATCAACATTTAGAATTATCAAGTTAAATCATAAAATAGAGAGAGCCCTCTCAATGTATAGGAAGGCTAGGTCCTACAGTCCAAAGTGGTTTGATGATGTCCTCTCACGTTTGTTCTTTCATATCTTAAAAATTCCAAAGTGATCAAAAAATCCCTCAATGAACTATACCAAAATCTTGATTTTTCTAAAAGATCTAAAATCTTTGACATATTTCTACATGAAAACACTCAATTTCCAAAGAAAAACCCTCCATACCCTTCCTCCATCTTCCCTGATTAGGCTAAACAGATTATAACAATAATTTCATACCTCCTTGGCTATTATTCTGATCAGTGGGTAGATGAACCCATTTTAGGCTTCCTTTACATATTTTCCAAAGACAAAAAACCATCCATAATTTTCAATTTCAACCAATTCCTGGCTAACAACATCCAGGAGAAATTTATCAAGTTTCAGACCAAAGAAGTGTTTAAATACTCTTTTATTTTAGTATATAATTTTTTGTATTATCAGGCAGATAGATTCAAATTTTCCATGAAGAAGCTTGATGAAGAAGGTAACCAGAAATCAATGATCTTCTGGAAATATTTGGTGATGAAAGAACAGAAGGAATTTTCTTACAAAAATTTCATTGAACTTTTTTTTCATCCATCTATGACTATTCTGAGCAATATAGCTGAACCCATAGGTGAATGCATTAAAAGGATACTTCATTTGTCAGATCATGCCAAGACAGGAGACAGGTACTTGTACCAGAATTATACTAAGATTAAAGTCTATGGATGTGAGTTTTCACCTTATAAACTCCCAAAATTCCTCCCCATGAGTATTTTTTCTCTTGAGTATATCATACAAATGCTTAATGTAGATGATATTAACTTTTTATTAGGAAATAAGAAGTCCCAATTCAGGATCAAGACACAAATTGGGCCCTTTATTTGCAATAGCAGGTCAGCAGAGGAGGAAGCAAATAAAATATTGAAAGAGACGAATTTCAGCCTGAGTTTCACTTGGTCCTATGATCATCTGGGAATAATTTCAAAGCTGAGAGTAGAGAACGAAACTACTCCCTATATTCATACCTAGAGACCTGAGATATAAAGTTACATGAAACAGTTAGTATGGGCTAAAAACACATTGCAGTAAGTTGAGGAGCAACCAGTATCAACATTGACATCACAGACTCTTGTCCCATGGGAAAATGCAATGAAAAGGAAAATAGAAGAAGAGTCACCTTCAGTGAATAATAGTGCAGTTAACTAATTTAAGATAATGTATAGAAAAATATAAAATATGAATCCTAAAGTTGACACAGATAAAAACTCAGAGCAAGAAGTTTCTTTGGTCACTAAAGAAACACCTTCCTCTTCTCAAGTAGGTGGCCAGTCCACTACTTCTCCCACAAATTCTTCAATATCTCAAGACCAAAACCAGGCTATTCAAACAACTAAAGTGGCCTAAGGTGAGAAGGAGAAGACAATTTTTGACAGGTTCAGGGAGATAAAGCTAAAAAAAAAATTCTTAAGAATAGCAACTATGCCAAATTCTGGAAGAAAACTTCTAGTTCTCAAAGTAGGTTATTGTCAATATTTGATCTAGAGAAGGGTAAGATGCAGATGGCCTTCCTTGAGGCCCAAATTCCACAGCCAAAGTCAACATCCGACTACAAGAAGACAACCTTTTAATTTGACATAAAGGATATCCATCCCATTGAGCAAATGGAGATGTACAAGTAGACAGGTGAAATGATTTCTTCAACTCTGACTAATACTGCCATGAATATTTCCAAATTGCATGTTTCCTTGTCAAATTTCCATTCACAGTTGAAAATGGAGAAGATTTATTCTCTTGCTAAGGATACAAGGATTAAATCCTTAGAACATTTAGTGGTCAAGATAGGATCTGATCCCTCAAATATGAAGGTAGCAGAGGAGATAATTAAGAAGAAGAAAGCTAACATAACATCATTGAGAAAGTAGTTGAAGCTGTCAGCTACTGAAGATCCTCTTACCAAAGATATTGAGGAGAAAGAAACCTATAAGACTGACATGATTAAGCTCATCATGGAGAAAAATGCACAAAGATGATAGATCGAGACTGAGATGGAAAATATGATCAAAGAAAAGGAGTAGACTACAAATTTTTCCATGGTTCCATTGGATGGTGTTCCTCTTATATCCATTCCTACAACTACAACTTCTACTTGTAATATCCCAAAGGGTAGAATGCAATAATACTTAAACAAAATATAAGAACTACAACAAGATAAACAATAAATCTTAAGACAACATCAGACTTTATAGAGAAGCTGAGCCATTTTATTATATTGGAGAAGAATCAGTTACACAATGTACAAAATATGAGTAGATCTAGCCAAAGAGATGGCCTAGAATTACCGAGAAAACATGCTACAATAGGCACAACATAGCTGGAGAGACACTGAAGAAAATACTGCGCTGTCCCTTTAACGGAATATGAACATATAGTTGCAGGCTGAAAAGAAAAATGCAGATCTAAGAAAATCTGGAGCTCAGATGATGCCAAGATTCAAGATCTGGCCAATGTGATGGATTCCCAAGATAACCCAGAAAGGATTTTCCTAATCTACAACTTTGGAGAATCACCTCCCTAGGATTTGATCCTTGGTATGCTGGGAAATATAGATCTGAAGCTAGATCTGTCAAATAGATGGCTGAAATATGTTACAATATCATATCTAAGCTTGAAGGGTTGATCCCTTATTCATATCTACAAGCTAGAAGCTCTATATCTAGCTTCTCAATCCTCCCATAATGATTGCAGTTGTTGCAACACAACTACCAATAGAAACTTCTCTGTGAGGGAGAGAGAGGCCTTTTTCCTGCTGAAAAATTCTGCAATAAACTCCATACTGATGGTAATACTGATGGAAATGTGAGGGGATGATCCCTCACATGATTACTAGCTGAAATACTAGTAACTTCCTTCCTCCTTTTGGATCTGCAGAAGGGACAACGTAATTCCTCAAGGAAATACTACTTCTAGGAGGCCAATAAATTTTGGCCTAATGCCAGATATACAATGAAGCTCTGGGAATGCTGATCTATAAGCCCAAGGTGATAGGAATAAAACCTCACCATTTCTCCAGCTGAAGTATTGAAGACAACTTCCACCTTCCAAACTGATCTTCAGAAATCTGCAATTTCTGAATATGAGTGTTCTGCAGAAAGTAGAGAAAGAGATGTGTCACCAATGCCTGATGTAGAATGATGTACAATACTCTTTGTTACACCATTTTTTGGTCATCTAACCTACTATCATTAGATGGACCCAAGTACACCATGTAAGACCAATTTTACCCTAAGTAAAATTGCCTTCACTATGTAAAATAACTTAATAAAACACATTTATTAGGTTGTTTATGGTCTAAACAGGAAACCCCAAAAGGAAATATTAAACAAACCTATATTTGCTTGATTTTCCTAGTCATGTTTAACCCAAAACAAAGAAATTAATTAGATAAATCTTTATTTATCTTATTATTTTCTAGGAATAATTATTTAAACCTTATTTAAATAATATTCCTTGTTGAATATGACTAAATCACCCATAAATAATTAAATAAATCATTATTTATTTGATTATCTTTTAACCACCTCCTTAAAATGATAAATAAATCAGTTATTTATTTATTATTCACAAATAAAGGGATTTGACCCAAGTCAAATACTTTTTCCCTCCAAAAAACATAATAAAATATTCCATAAAAGGTGGATCTAGATTTGGTTAATATTATTTTAATCATACACCAAGATCTAGAATGACCCAATACTTTGTTATAAATAGGAGGGTTTTTCCTACCATTCCTCACCTTTTGTTTCCTATTAGATCACTCTGGATCTAAACTCTTGGTCTGACTTTGAGCCATTATCATTTTCATATTTTCCATTATTTGTTGTGTGAGCTCCCTTTGAGTTCTATCTTTGTCTGGGTTTTCTACACCAACAGGAGAGAGAAATGCTAGATCTGAAGTGCCGAGGACTTCCAAGAACCCATCCCATTGAGGAGAATTGGAAACATCTTCTTGTTTTCCTCCCAGGTGCCCTTAATACAAAAAATTCTTTCAAAAATTGTTCTTGTCTTGTCTATTGGATATATGGAGCAAACCCTTCTTTTTACTGCTTAATGTCTCTCTATGCATAGATCTGGTTTTTTGCAGCTCTTGTCTTGATCAACTAACTGCAAATCTGAAGATATTGGCAGCCATATTTGATGTTAGGGCTATTATTTATGCGTAGCTAAAGTGGTATTTTTTCGTACACTTCGACAAAGGATTCATACTAACTCTCTTTCTAGAGCTAGTCTAAGAAAGAGGTGGGATTCCCGACCAGGAACACCCTGTGCTAAACAGCACTTGCAATCTCTACTAAACAGCCTGAGAAAGCAATGGAATGTCACATGACAATTCCAGATCTGAAAAGATCTTTACATCAAGAATAATTTGCATGCCTTCATCCTTGTCTTCATCTTCTTTATATAATGTTTAAGCCTTCCCAAGCCTTGGCCCTCATCTATACTGCGTTGTGCATGTGGACAAGATCCTCCAAGTTTGACTGCACTGTTTGAACAAATCAACCATCATGTCTAGGTGCAACGTACACCCTCTCCATCATGTGTGATTTGATTGCACAACATCCTCCATCACTTTATCATGAATGTCCCATGATCTTCTGTTTGGCATCTTCAAGATCTTAGTTGACTGAATCAACCTCCATGATCTATCTCAATTAATGAGACATCATATCTAATCCCATTCAGATAAGTAGTTGCTCAACTACCTCATCATGTAGATCTAGGCTTAATTAGTCCACAATCACACACAAAAAATGGATATTTATTCATATTGAGGATTGTGGGTCCCTCCACCCTTTTATTTAATTAATGCATTAAGAAAATTAAGAACTCTAATATTCCAAATATCAGGTAAAAATTTGGGAATATTATAGTTCTCCCCGGAAAAATGTTGCTTGTCCTCAAGCAACTCAAAAGGTAGATGCAAAGCCATCTATTCCCATCCAAATGGCATCCACATAAGGAAGGCTTCCTCCATTTTCTTCAATGTGTTATGTATGTTTGGTTCCAAAGTTGTCTCTCAAAAACATATAGAATGACCTCTAACTGTATGGTTAGATGTCCTCCTTCCATCATGAAGTACCAAGTGACAACCATATGAGTTCCAACTTTATCATCAATACATGAGATACATAAAATAAAGTAGCTCTTTCCATAAAGGAAAAGCTCCATGTCACAATACATCTCTTCATCCCATGTTTTATGAATTTGTTTGAGCATTGATATGCTCTCTTCCTTAGCCTTGTTGGCCTTGTTGGATACAAGCATCATTCCAACATTATGAAAAATAAGAAGGGAAGGAGTTATATGGGTAGAAAAAGATGTCAAACCATATTCTTTTAATAGCAACCACCAGAGTAAGGCCCTTTGTTTCCATCCTCCATCTCCTCCATGTAAGATGGATAAGCCAAACTCCCCAAAAAGAAAACAAAGCAACAAGAGATCTTGTTGCGTTCTCTCCTCCTCATGAGCAAAAACATACTAATGGACATAAGTAATGTCACATCATTCCAATACAAAGAAACATCATCAATGCACATCATGAGAGCATCATGCCAAGCTTTGCCCAATACAAAACACATAGACATAGGAGATGTCATGTGGTGGCCAATATCTCTCAAGGGAAACCAAAATGAACATGCCTTCTCTTGCTGCATTCATTTTATCATTGATACACAAGGAATGAATCAGAAAAATATGAGCTATTGGGTGGTAACCATACTCACCCAAGAGCAACCAGCGCAACCATGCCTCCTTCTTCATCTCATAAGTGTTTTTCCAGGCATGAATCAAAGAAATAGGAGCCTTTGGGTAGTGACAAAAATATCCCAAGGGAAACCAACGTAACCAAGCTTCATGGCCCATGTCATAAACCTACAAGTGGTCATACAACCCCTTTCTTATCTTCCTCACCCACTCACCCCAATATGGATGATGAGTGATGTGTTGCATAATCATGGTATCCTCCCTTTGTAGAATACCATCTTCCCCAAACTGATGAAGAACTTTGCACTTCATGAAATGTTGAAGTGCACCTCTAATGAGATCTCTTAATGAGACCCTCCTCTCATCCATGGCCTTCCAAAACCAATGAGGTTATGTATCTGCTGTAGGTAGAAGTCTCTCTTTGAGCTGTGAGATGCTAATTGAGAAAGGTCATCTAGAAAGGAGAAAAGGTTTCTCATCTCACGATGTCTACCATTTATCATCTTTACCTCCATTGCTTCATGAGTGAAGCTACCTCCAGAATGCTCCAAGAATGATGGGACCTCCTCATCTTCACAACTACTAAGTTACAACACTGTATATTTTCATGATAATATATGCGTTGTCTCAAAGCAAGGCACAACACTGATCTCATAACCAGTTATTGTACACAGGATTTTGCTCATCCTATTTTCTGAAACTATACACTTCAACTCAAAGGGTTGAATGTAGCTCAACAATGATGAACTGGGATAGTTCTTAACCTCCTCCTTGATTAGATCAAGGGTCCTCTGCGCTGTGATATGTTGCTGCTTCAAATCAGCATTATGTTCTAACCCTTGGTTATGCATTGGCCCTGATGGCATGTTACCATAAGTTTCAATAAGATCTATTTAAAAAATAGGTGATGAATGTGTATGAATACCTTGGATCAACTGATATGTGAGAACCTCTTGACAGAATACAAGAGTTCCTCCAACCAGGAAAATGGTGTCTCCAACTACTGGTAAGAGATATGGCTGCTCTTCTACCAATGTACCCGTGCTGGAATCTTCCTCTTCTTCCTCATGCATCTCCTAAATCATGCATGGGACTCTATGTGTCAAGAGCTCAAGAATACCTTGCAAGGTTGAAAGTGTCTCTTCTCTGGATATAAGTACTTATGTAGTTGGTGGTGAATGTGGTGACCTCTTGTCCAGAGTGACAAGAATGACATCATCCTTTTTTTCCTTAGGAAATGTCTCTTTGTGGCACATCTCTGTCTTCTTCACATCAAAATTCTTCCTCAACTTGTGAAAGAAACCTAATATTTAGTCACCTTTTCATTCTCCATGTGACTAAACCACCAATCATTGGCTTCATCTAAAAGATGAAGTGCTGCAATTTGAACAGCCTCTCCTTTAGCCATAGGATGTAGCCTAAAAAATGAATCTAACTCTCTCCTCCAAGCTCTAACAGTGATTGAGGAAGATACATCAAATGTAGGCAAATGGAATCTATTATGCCTCTTTCTTCTATTGCTACTAGAGGATCCTCTTTCTTCTTTGATTTTGAAGAATTTTTGGAGAGTTAGCTTCTCCTTGAATTCTCTAGACTGTGCTTTGTACTCTTCAAGATATATGCTGAGAGTCTCATGAGTCTCAGTTCCATTCCTTTCTTCATTTCTACACCTTTCACCTTCCCCAAAGAAAGTGGGCACAGTGGATATATGAGGAGATCTATGATTCTCCGATTTTATTTTCTGCTAATAGGAAGTGCTTGGACCTTCCTCTTCAATTCTTCTTCTTGGATATTCTTTCTATCCTTCCTTCTTCATTGGATTGATGTCATTGGAGAGATATTGCATGGATATAAATAAAGGAGTCATAGAATTATAATCCTCCATGGTAGATCTCATCTATCTGCTTCTTCTTTTGATGTAAAAGATGAAGTGTCCACAAGCCGATCCAAAGATCATGCTCTGATACCACTGTAATATCCCAAAAGGGGGAATGCAGTAATACTTAAACACAATATAAGAACTGCAGCAAGATAAACAATAAATATTAAGACAACATCATACTTTACAGAGAAGTTGAACCATTTTATTATATTGGTGAATAATCAGTTACACAATGTACAAAATATGAGTAGATCTAGCCAAAGAGATGGCCTAGAATCACCCAGAAAACATGCTAAAATAGGTACAACGTAATTGGAAAGACACTGAAGAAAATAATGCACTGTCCCTTTAGTATAATATGAACATATAGTCGAAGGCTGTAAAGGAAAATGTAGATCTACTCAAATCTGGAGCTCATATGATGCTAAGATTCAAGATCTGGCCAATGTGATGGATTCCCAAAATAACCCAGAAAGGATTTTCCAGATCTACAACTTTGGAAAATCACCTCCCTAGGATTTGATCCTTGGTTTGATGGGAAATACAGATCTGAAGCTAGATCTATCAAATATATGGTTGAAATACGTTACAACATCAGATCTAGGCTTGAAGGGTTGATCCCTTCTTCAGATCTACAAGCTAGAAGCTCTAGATCTAGCTTATCAATCCTCCCATAATGATTGCAGCTACTGCAACAAAACTATCAATATAAACTACGATGTGAGGGAGAGAGAGGTCCTCTGCCTACTAAAAATGCTGCAATAAACTCCAGGCTGATGGTAAGACTGATATAAATTTGATGGGATGATCCCTCACAGGATTACTAGTTGAAACGCTAGTAACTTCCTTCTTCCTTTTGGATCTGCAAAATGGAGAATGTAATTCCTGAAGGAAATGTTGCTGCTAGGAGGTCAATAAATTATGGCCCGATGCTAGATCTACAATGAAGCTCTGGGAATGTTGATCTATAAGCCCAAGGTGGTAGGAATAAACCCTCACTAGTTCTCCAGCAGAAGTACTGAAGACAACTTCCACCTTCCAAACTGATCTTCAAAAATTTTCAATTTCTGAATATGAGTGTTCTGCAGAAAGTAGAGAAAGAGATGTGGCACCAATTCCTGATGTAGAATGAAGTACAATACTCTTTCTAGAGCTACTCTAAGAAAGAGGTGGGACTCCCTACCAGGAACACCCTGTGCTAAACATCACTTGCAATCTCTACTAAACAGCCCGAGAAAGCAATGGAATGTCACATGACAATTATAGATTTGAAAAGAACTTTACATCAAGAATAATCTGCATGCCTTCATCCTTGCCTTCATCTTCTTTATATAATGTTTAAGCCTTCCCAAGCCTTAGCCATCATCTAGACTGCGTTGTGCATGTGGACAAGATCCTCCAAGTTTGAGTGCGTTGTTTGACCAAATCAACCATCATGTCTAGGTGCAATGTACACCCTATCCATCATGTGTGCTTTGATTGCACAACATCCTCCATCACTTTATCATGAATTTCCCATGATCTTCTATTTGAAATCTCCAAGATATTAGTTGATTGAATCAACCTCCATGATCTATCTCAATTAATGAGACATCATCTCCAATCCCATTCACATTAGTAGTTTCTCAACTACCTCATCATGTAGATCTAGGCTTAATTAGTCCACATTCACACACAAAAAGTGGATATTTATATTGAGGATTGTGGGTCCCTCCACCCTTTTATTTACTTAATTCATTAAGAAAATTAATAACTATAATACTCCAAATATCATGTGAAAATTTTGGAATATTACACTACTCCACAGACTACACAGACAGCAGATGGTGTTGAACAGTTGACTAAGGTAGTTGAAAATATGTCCATCCAGTGAGAAGAGATTAAGAAACTGCAGGACCAGGTTAAAGTGTTACAAGACTAGAGGAGAAGGAGTGAAGCTTCTTATTCAGCAGAAGCACAAAGAGCTCAGAAGTTTATAGAAATATTACAGAAGTGAGAAAGAGAATCAACAATAGGAAAGACCTTGGCCCAAGCCAAGGAAATCATCTGGATAGACATCATGAACTCCATTTCTGAAATTTGGCCCTGCATCCAGATTATGTTTGAGAAAAAGGAGTTAATAAAAATATCAATTGATGCAATAATATAGATCAAGAAAGAGCTGAGAGAAATTCCTACAACAACAACAAAAATCATCAAGTTCCTAAAATCTAAAAACAGATATGAATTAGATGATTTAGGAGTAGATGATAGGACATAAACTATTTTGGAAGTAAATAGGATTCTTACTAAGAAGAATCTAGTTTCTCAACTAGAAGAAAAGTGCCACAGTCTAGAGATAGCAGTTAACAGATTCTTTTCCAGACTTGAGCCCTTAACATAGAAGGGTATGCCTTCTTTATTTGTAATTAATGATAATTTAATGGCTTATTATGATTATGTCAGGAAAATGAAGGATATAGCCAGGGACAGGTCAAAATTTGCAAGCATCAAAGGTAGCATGACACGTAGAGCGTTTTCGGAAGATATGGGTAATGATTTCTTCATCCAGCATGAAGTAAATCATATTTTTGTTGTAAAACCCACTTTTTCCATATAGACAGAAGTTGATGAGATTTACCGCAAGGTAATTAAGATGACCATCCTAGATGAAGATAGGTGGGATAAATTCTATAAGTCACAATATTGAGCAGTAATTCAGAGGAAGTCAGCATAGGCCAACGCATCATCCCACACATCGGTCAGCGGAACATAAGAATAGGCCTATTCAACAACCGTTTCCTCCAAAATAGTGCCAGCATTCCAGATCATTGTCCACCTAGCCTATTATTTTGTAAATAGTTCAATTTTATTGTTTTATATAGTTCCAATAATACACTGTCAGTTGAGACAATGATTTTGTAAATATTTATGTAAAAATTAGTATGAATACTTCATAGTTTGGAGTATTAAGGGTTGATTGTTGAATACAATTTCTGCTAAGCATTGTAATTTCCAAGTTGTTGGAAGCATCAATAATACAAGGAAATTTTCATAGGATTCATGTGGTGTACTCGCTAGTGATGTTTTTTCTTCTATAAATGTGTTATTCATTGTTTTCCATTTCTTTGTATTTCTGAAAATCTTAATTGCATAAAAGAAACTGTGACGAATATAATATGTTACTTAGAGCACCCTATTCTGGTTTCTTGCAATTTACATGTTTTCTACTGAAGTAAAATTGAAGAATACTTATTTCTCTTCAATTTCTATTGAATTCTATGTTCTATTTCCATAATCCACTTAAAATCATAAAATATCGAGTTAATGCAACCTATCTTTCCCTGTGAGAATCCTTCAAAAATTGATGCAGATCTAGTTAAATATTTAGACTCCATAGACCAATTGAAATATAACAGTTTAATCAATCAAAAAATCCAAATAAAAAAAACAATCAGTACAACAATAACTAGCCTAAAATTCACTCAAAACAAATTTAAATCTTATAGAGAGATCCCTCTCTGAAGCTAGCAGGGCTAGATCCCAGCTTCCAAAGTGGTTTTGATGTTGTCCTATATGTTTATCCTCACAATTTCATAAATTACAGAATGATAACACTCTTAACTAAACCAATAGAACCTTTACAATGCTTTTTCTATCCTTTTACATCATCAAATATTCAATCTCCTATCCTAGGTGGTAGAATTCATTGACCAAAACTAATTTTAACTAAATACATTCAAAATCTTGTGCATATACTTAAAAATATGAACTTTTTCCTTGTAGCCAATCGAAGTTTAAAACATCACAAGCTTATAATACTGACAAATACACATTACACACAACCTCTAGGATAATTTACCATCTATTTACATGCTCAATACTATTACTAGACACAAAAAATTTGAATTTGAGATAAAATATGGCTAATTTTCCAAACTCGTAGTGCCATTATTAGGCAAATTGAAAAAAAATCAAAGTGACTATTGGGCCATGGAAATGGTATGATTCTCCTCCTCAATTCCATAATAAATATTGTGTTTTTAAAATCTTTATCCTTAGTTTACAATGATTTGAGAAGAAAAGGATAATGGAAGATGATGTGCTCAGAGCTTACCGACAGAAATGAATTGACTTATATAGCCCCTTATGGCTCCGGTGGGGGGAATTGGATTTACGTATCATTACCTCAGTAAACCAAGAAGCCCCTATCGAATTTCAATACGAATCTTTGGGTACTTTCCACGAAATCCATGAACATTATCGAATAAGAAAAGGTAGAATGGGGGGAATCCTTAATATATACATTCGAACAACTGTTGGTCGTACTCGTTTCAATCAAGAAATGGAAGAAGCCATACAAGGGTTTGCCTGTTTTGAACACCCAAAGAAATCACTACCAGCTCTCAGGATCTAATGTTATTGATCTTATGATTTTTTCATTAGTGCAGATATAGAGATTGAGGAAGCCTTCAAATAATCAGCTTGAACCATAACAATTGGTCAAAGAGCTTCTTCTGTGGCTCAGGTAGTTAATACATTTCAAGAATGCGACGCAATGGAATATACCATTGTGGTAGCGGAAACTGCGGATTCTCCCGCTACATTACAATATCTCGCTCCTTATACAGGGGTAGCTTTGGCTGAATACTTCATGTATAAGAAACAACATACATCAATCATTTATGACGATCTCTCCAAACAGGCACAAGCTTATCGACAAATCTCTCTTCTATTAAGAAGACCACCTGGCCGAGAAGCTTATCCGGGAGAATTTTTCTATTTGCATTCCCTTCTCTTGGAAAGAGCAGCTAAATTAAGTTCCCAGTTAGGTGAGGGAAACTCTTTAATAAGTGGTATAGTTAATTTAAGCATTTTAAATGTTAGAAAGTATTATTTTGAGTGAATTTATGTGTAGATTGGTTTGATTGAACAATTGTTGTACATTAGAGATATTGGAGAATGATCTTGGACTGACCATCGCCTTATTTATGACAAAATACAGCTCAAGGCATGAGTATGGTCGAAGATAGAAGATTACAGAGAACTGCTTATTAATATTCATAGAATTTATATTTGAACGAGAAATCCTGAGAATCTTCCAATTATCAGGATAGCTCTATTAACAGTTTCTAAATGTAATATATAAGACGATAGTAAAAAGATAGAACAAATTCTAGATTTTACGTTTTAACTATGTATTGCAAACAACAATCTGACTGTGAACTTTTCCAAGATTATTCTGTAAAACATTTTGAAGTTAATGAATGTGCGGAGCCTTTACTTTAGTTCTTCTGCATTTAGCTATCCAATGCAATGCTTCCGAATATCTTGGTCCCAGTCCGTGGAGGATCTACTGTATGTTATGTATCATTATTCATTGGTTTCTTGTCATATTCACATTAGTTGTGTTATTGATTATTTGTTTCTTTCTTATAGCACTTAATTTATTTAACTTCACATCTTGTAATTTAGTTATATATTTCCTGAAATCGCCGACTGAATTCCGTGATTTATTTATGCAAATGTGAAAGTGTGATTTTTTGAATTTCATGAGTTATTCCTGATAAGTAAGGTTTCCATGGATTTGTGTGATTTAATAGCTTTCCTTATGCAATTTATTGGTAGAAGTATTTTGAAATAGAAAGAGAAATTGATAAGTTAGAATATATTTCCTTTATGAATGGTAGAACTGTAGTCGTATAAGTAATCATTTGTTGATTGAATCATTTATTTCTGCAACGATTGATATTTATTGTAATCCTTTTGTAGTGATTGCTTCACATCTTCCATAATTTGAGACTCTATCTTTGCCTAGATTTTTCCGATAGCCTTGAAATAAAAGAGGAATCCTAGGTTGATAAGATTAATTAAAGTAGGATTAATGTTGATTTTTATGAGTCATCTTAGTGCCCAAAATTTTGGCACCGTATCTGGGGAGGTTGTCAAATCATAGGTTGTATCTCTGGAAGGCGGGTATTGAAGACGAAAGGTAAGAACCTACTCATGCAACAAGTAAAAATCTTGTGCCTAGCATATACTTTCGATTGATACACTTAGGCTATGTAATTGTGCATGACTAAGAAAAAAAATAGGAATCAAGTAGCAGTAGAACAAAAACCATTATAAAAAACTACCAAAACCTAGGGACCGGTGAGCCTTGGGAGGATGACCTTTATTGACGAAATCATTAGAAAATTTGAATCTAAAGCATCAGTAGGACCCTGAATATAATCTGGGAAGGTTTCTACCATAATTCCTCAAGTGGCAGAATCACCAACTGCAACCCATGCTGAGATTTATAGTAAAAATGAAGGATCTGAGAAAATCTTTCAAAGCACATTTATTCAACACTCTAGTCCTTCACAAGAGGGAAATTATTGTAATTTAAAAGGAGGATAAGGAGACAATAGTGGAGTAGATCTACGATCTTTGAAATATGGATCTCCTGAGATCCCGGTAGAAGGAAAAACACCTGACGTCCTAGACTTAAGCAACGTTGTAAAAAACCCTCAAGAGCCAAATAATAACCATAATATTCATGCTCAAATAACACCCCATGATCACGAAATCCTTGAAAATTACTAGCAAATTTTTTATCAGATGGAAAACCGAGGACAAAAAAACCAAACCTCAACATTGGAATATCCTATTTTCGATCCTATGGCTAATGCTCTGATGAAGGCCATCCCATTACAAAATATCTGGACCTTTCATGGGATGACTTCACAGGATCTAGATGCCTTCTTATTTGAATTTTACGTTTTGTGCATAGGATATGATTATACCACGAATCCTCAGAAATTGAAATTTTTTCCTTCTAATTTAAAGGGAGGAGCTTTGTGATGGTTTATGGGCTTAGGAGAATGCATTATAGATTCTTGGGATGCGATGAAAATTGTTTTATTACTAAATATCAGGACTATTGTCGATCCAGGGATTTAAAATACGAAAAATTTAAAATGACCACAAAATATAATGAAAATTTAGAGGAATATATTGAGAGATTTCAATACAACTTGCAGATATCACCCTATGCTACCTTACCAAAAGAAGTACTGAAAGCTTCTTTGATAAAATGTGTTAGGAATCTATAATTTTAGCAGATTGGTGAGACTAAAACTGCAGAAGCAACATCGTTTCAACCAACTTTGGGATTATAGGATCTAGCCCTCCTGAATCCGGAGAGGGATCTCTCCAATAAGTGCAAAGATGGATTTGTCTTTGAAGTTTGGGGTTATGATATTAGGCTAGTTATGAAGGCCAAGGATTTTTTTTTTTTTTGGATGGTTGAGCATGATTACTGTTTGAGGTTGAAAGTCCCAAATGCAAAGAGTTTCAAAGGTGAGATGTTGCAAGCAATCAGAATAAGCTTCGACCAAAAAAATAGATAATTGCAGGTTTTAGTCCATTAGGCTATGGAGTCACAATAGGATTTAATTGAGGCAGCAAGAGGTAAGAGTGGTCCATGGGGCAAGTCGTCTATGTCTAAGGATCTCTTTGAAGTTTGATTTATGGAATGAAATGATACAATAAGAAGGAGAGATAAAACAGATGCAGAACAAGAGTAGCCCAGGATCTGATAAGTACTTTTAAACTAGTCAGCCTTTGACATGGACTCAAGAAAAACATAAGAGCAAACTAGGATCTGGTAAGTACTTTTAAACTAGCCAGCCTTTGATATACTTTCAATAGAAAACATTTAAAATGAAGGGAAACTCGAAGGCAACCTTTGGAGTAGAAACTAGCGGGCTGAGCTCACCATAAATCCTCTCCTAGCTCTGCTTTACTTAGTTACTTTCAAGAAAAACACAAAGATAACACAGAATGGCCTAAGATCTGGTAAGTAATTTTAAACTAGCCAGCTTTTAACACATTCCAAGGGAAACATTCAGACAGTAGCGGAGATAAAACTGGGACCAGGGCTCACCATATCTTCCTCAGTTCATCTTCACAAAACATATACTAAAAATAACATTTAAGAATAACATTCAACTAAGACAATAACACGAGGGAACGCCAGCATTCCTATGCCTAAACTAAATTAAATAATTCCTAAATAACATAGATTGGAAGAAAACATATATATAAAGATTTTCAGTCAGAGAAGGTTACTGATGTACAATAGGTCCTAATTCTATGCATGTTTTTCTTTATAAGAGAAATTGGAACACAATGAAAATAGAAACAAAATGACAAGTTACAATAAGAAAAACATCACCGTCAACATAGACCAAGATCCCATAAATCAGCTTGTATTGATGCTTCAAACCAGTTATAGCTTTAATTCCAGTGCTTTAGTTTAGCAACCATCTACACATCTCAACCTAACCTATCAGCAGAGCTTCAAGAGCCAGTGAACACTATTTACAATTAGAAATTTAAGCTCAAGTGTATATCAAATTTCTGCAACCAGAAATTTCTCGTCTTCTACAGAAGTATTTATAGAAGAATGAGGAGGAGAGATCTGGTGAAAGATCTCTTAAGGCAATTAATACATATTCAAGACTTCTTGGCCTTTTGAGGGGCTCGATGAAGAAGTTTACAGGTGGTTCTCTGTATTAACTATTTTACAATTAATATCAAAGTTTGGCGGGAGCTTTTGTTGACCTTTGAGGCTCTGTGTGGTGTCGAAGTAACTCTGCAGATGTCTGTCATTAATTTCCTTGGTAGAGTTTACTCTTTGGCTACATTTTGAGACAAATATCTGATCCCAATCAATAAATTCGGCCTTCGATTGAATACTTTGAGGCACAGGTGGCGTCGTGGTAGCTAGAGGGATCAATTTGCCTCAACTTTGTGGTGGTGGAGGGTTTTCTGTCAGTTAAAACACTTTAGATTTTCTTTTGAATGTGTTTTACTTGGGGATTAGGCTTTTGATAAGCATCTAGATGTAATCCCCACAAATCTGTCCTTTAATCCTTTGTTCTGGTAAATTCGAGTCTTCATCGCTGATACTCTCTGACTGTGCCCGATCCCTGGTTTTCTCTGATAACAGGGCTGCGCAGGGTTATGTGTCATCATTTCCTGAGGAAAACACTGAAGAAACATGAATTTATACCCCGCGAAGGATTTCCTTTGGCGAATCGAAGGCATGAAGATCGTCATCCTCTGCTTTCGAATTTTCCTTGAAAATGGCGTGAAAACCTCGAAACCCTATAAATACAAACAAAAATTATAAAATCCATGCATTTATAGGTTTATTGCTGCAGAGGCATGTGGAAGAAGCGTGGCCATTGGATGGCATCATCCAAAGATCAGGATTGATCGGAGAAGGTGGAAGAAAGATTAAATCAGGACCATTGATTGCGCGGAGATCGGCGGTCGGGAGCAAAGGGGAAAGTCGAAACAGAGAATCGTTGACTGGGCGACGAAATTAGGGCGATAGAATATGGACCGTCGATCTGCAGATCATATCGATGGCAGATATTAACTGGATGGCGCGCTGTAGCTCGGTTAACGATCAGGCATCTTCGGTGAGTGATAGCCGTTGGATGGCTCACCCCAGATCGGACGGTCGATAGCAATATCGTTGGGCGTCCACGTCTGATTGATAACGCATGATGGGCAAGCAATTTTGAAAAATTACACGGGACGTGTGTCATGCGATGTATGGAATCACTGGCGATCAAGGGAAAACAGCTTTCGCCTAAAGGCGGTGCGATGGATACCGCCGGTTTTGGGCAATCGGCTTATGGATGGCGGGGACCACAGGGAGACGGACTCCGCACCATCGATCTGCAGATCAGATCGATTGTGGAGGTTAATTTGAAATTTGGACCGACGGATAAGTTTATAAAATAATTAAAAACCTAAGAATTGAAATAACCAACGGTTTTAATACTTCGGGCGGAGAAATATTTAAAGGCTTGGTGCCCAACTGTGGGGCCGAGGGTCATATGAAGGGTCATACGACCAAGGATTTATGCAGGAAGGGGCTAAGACCCATATATGTTCAAAACGTGGGGTTTTATGGCTTTCCAATGGTTTTCAAGGGAAATTGAGGGTTCTGATAAGACTTAAAAGTGGGTTTTAAACCTTATAAAAGTGGATTTTCATGAATGGAAGAAAAGAACTCATGAAAAATAGAGGAATTTTATGGAGAAAATAGGGAAGCAGATGAAGGTTAGTTTCGGAAGAAGGGAAAAATGGAAATGGTGCTTGCAGCAGTATTCTGGTTTGGAAATCATCAGGATTTCTGAGTTCTGAAGGGAAACAACAGTGAAGTTTTGGACAGAGGAAAGGCATGAGGCCTTCAAGAGTCTTCAAGAGCCAACACTTTTTAATAATAAAATTTGTTTCTTGAAGGCTAAAAAAGTCTTAGCCACCTTTTTCTATAACAAATATTATAGATGGCTAACAAAATGAATGAAAAATAAGTGGATAGAAACATTGAATTTAATGGTAGAAGGTGATATTTATCAAGAGTAATATGATAATATTGTTAAACTGTGTATAAGGTGTTCACATGGCAGCGCACAATCCAGGTCTAGAGTATGGGATCCTCTCACCCGAATTAGCAAAACCACAGGTGGTGGTGGTGTAATGCGAACATAAATTGGTAATATTTTAGAAGATTTTAAAACATATATTTTTGGCACACTGACTACAAATTTAGATGTTTTTCAGGCTAAATAGAAGCAATCTGAGCCATAGCGAGCATTGGCCATATTCTTTCCATGTTGACGAAAAAAACATAATGAAAGGGAGTGCCCTTTTGACAAGATTTGAACCTGTGCTCTCTACACTGAGGAGCATTCGACAGATCAGTGTCCATCTCTACTGGGATTAAAATTTTTATTTAACGAATCCGAGGAGGAAACATAACTAGCATACCTTATGCCTCAACATCAACAATGGCAGTATCGCCCTTTAGATATGATGCAAGATACATCCTTGTTTTATTCTGGACAGTATGTTCAACAACAGAATCCTAGAAACGCATGGCAAGTATAGGTACAGGCAACCTTCAATTACACCTGGAAATCCCAATTGTATCTGTCATCACCATGGTTGAACCAATCGTTTTTTGTACCAGGATGGCCAAATTCGCAATACTCTACCCCACCATTGCAAAATTCCATTAATAATTCCTATCCCTCACAATGGCCGAATACATCTGTGAAAAATCAAATTTGGCCTTAGAAGTGGAAGCACCCTGTGGGATTCGTTAATCCACCCATAGAAACAATCCCTGAATCCTAACCTATACTGCAAGCTCCATTTCAGTTATGTACTTATCCTCAACCTCCCATGCGTCCTCAAATTTTGGCTCAGGAAAATCCTAAGCCTAACAATAGACCTATTTATTACATTAAAATCATTGAAAATCTAGTCTATGAAATAAATACCCTAGGATTCAATGAGTTGTGGTTAAGATCTGGATGTATTATTTCTCCTGAAGAAAATGAGATTGATTGAGAAAACGAAAAAAATAAAGAAGAAAAACCTATGACAAATCCTTCGACTGTGGTTATTTCAGAAACATAACCAATAGGAAACACAACCAAGAAACAAGAATCTGAGAAAACCATAACTAATTCCCCTCCATTCCCTGAAAGACCCACGATAACTAAACTAGCCATTTATCCAGAATTTGATATCATAGGGGAATTGAAAATTTTGTGTATTAAAATTCCACTCCTTCAGGCTATCAGAGATATCCCAATTTATGCCAAAACGATCAAAGAATTATGAGGGGAAAATATTGGGAGAAAACAAAAATATCCACCTACATTTCACGTTGTAGGAACATTATCTAACCTTATTTTAGGAAATTTAATATTCCTAAGTAGCTTTTAGTTAGTTGGAATATTAAATTTTTATTTTTTCATAACCTAGATGAATAAGTGGGTAGAGAGACCCTTAAATCTCTTTAGTAGGAATAAAACCACTTCAAGTGTGAAGGTAGATAACTGTAGCTAGGTGAAGTAAATTAACCCTTAGTGTGAATAGGGTCAATTCATGTGGATGGGGTCAAGGTTAACCAACTCAACAACGTTGCCCTGGAGAGAGTGGAGATAGTGGAGGACAACACAATTATGGTGGAGGAGTGTATGCATGGGAGTAGAATCTTTAATGAATGGGACCAAGGGTGAGGAAGCTCACCAAGCATATAAGGAAGCGGATGGTAGCCATAGAAGGCATTCTTATTATTTTTTATGTCTTCATCTTTTATGAATTTCGGCACGCTTCATCTGTTTAGCAAGTCTATTGTGTTGTTTAGCACAAGGGTGTTTCCGGGTGGATATCCCACCCTCATCCTTGGGGGAATTCGAGTGCCCACTCAGGAGAGGTACATCAAGCTTCATTCCACCATCCAACATCATGCCAAACTTCATCCATCTACCACAATGCAGTCTCCTTCAGAAACTGCGTTATTTTGCAGGGTAGTTGTAGAGGAGGTTTGAGAGACCCATTTTGTGAGCTAGTTACCTAGTGAAGGGAGCAACCTTTCATTGGGAAGATCTATTGGGAGTGTAGAAATTATATAAAATATGCATGTATATATCCAGATTCTCCTGATCTAACAATATTTTATCTTCTTGCTAAATACAGAATCCTTCCACTCTTAATCTTTTGCAGAAATTAAAATCAATTGCTAACACATGAAGCAATAAAAACAATCGCACATAACACAGTTGTTTAACGGGAAAGCCTGAAGCTGAAAACCCAAACTATAATATATTATGTATCATGGAGATAATGTAACAATCTCATACAAAGCTTATTACATTAAGCTCTCAGTGCAATCAATCGTCACACACTAATCAGAAGAAATCTGAAAAATCCATGCACCGATTTCTTGCCACCTGCTAGCCTTCCTCCACTGCACAATCCCTGCTGAAGAATAGATCTGAATGAATTATAATTAACCTTTCCTTGACTGTTAAATCCTCATTGGCAACTCCAATGTGTGTGTGGTGCAATCAATGCCTCACTATAGTCACAACAGATAGTCCATCTTTCCCTTTCACCTATCTCTCCACTGGGTCTCCACTAGAACTGCCATGCACTGTAGTTAACTACTATATTGTTCAGTTGATTAATGAGTTATTATTTGTGAATTAATTAACTAATTAATTCACTCCACTCTCACTAGTGTATCATTCAGTTAGACTAGATACAACTAGCTCAACTGAGTTTAACTCCAATAACTGAGTTAAACTGAATAACAACTCCATGAGCTACTCTTCCAACTTTGTCATAACTTTGCCACTTCAATTCTAACTGAATCCTCCATGCATGAACCACCAGTAAACCCTAGGAATTTTGTAATTCCTTCAGCCCACTGATTTGACAAATCTATGCACTGAAACTAAGTGCTCCAAGAGGAGAAGTTGTTGTTTATTGTCGGATTATTATTAAGAGCTAATAATAATTGACACTTCTATTTTTAGATCGATGATCTATAAATAGACTTTGCCCAATATTCTAAAAATAGAATTTCATCTATTTCTTCAACTTGACCAACCATCCACAAATATCATTCTGCAACTTCTGAAATATGATCACCATGTCTAAAAATAGACTTGTGCCAAAAATAGCCTGCGGGCCCACTTAGTGAAGGTGACTCTTTTCACTAAGCTCATCATCTTGTTGAATGTTAACACTCCCTCTCAACAATATAGGGATTATCTATGGTATTCGAATTTTCTCCTGGTGAGCGCCTTCATCAGAATATCTGCATCCTAATCTTCCATAGGAATGTACTAAGGCAACATGATCTTTTGCTGCACACAATCTCTGATATGATGATACTGGATATCAATATGTTTAGATCTATCATGAAACATAGGATTAATCGAGATTTTAATGAAACTGTGATTATCAAAATGTAACAATGTAGGATCTAAATGTCAACCGAACAAACCAAATAGGATCTTCCTCATCTAGGTAGCCTCACATGCAGCTTGACTTGCTACCATCTATTCTGCTTCTGCTGAACTGAGCACCATGGATCTTTGTTTCCTGCTGTACCAAGAAACTGCCATAGATCTGATATTGGAAACCCCTCCTAATGTGCTCTTTCTGTCTGTTGGGCTGCCTGCCCAATCTGCATCTGTGAAGCCATGCAACTTCACCTCATCCATTTGTCTGTACCATAAACCATACTTAGATGTGCCCTTGAGATATCTCAGGACATGCTTGCCTGCCTTCCAAAATAGCTTGGTAGGCTTAACCATCGCTTGTGAAAGATGGTTCATTTCATAGCATATGTCTGGTCTAGTATTAACTAAATACATGAGAGAACCCACAAACTGTCGATAAACAGTGGAATCCACTACCTCTACCGATGTAGCATCCTCTTTCTTCCAATTTCCTAGAAAAGGAGTGTCGATAGTCTTGCAGCCTTGCATGTGAAACTTCTCAAGAATCTCCTGGGCATACTTTCCTTGAGACAAAAAAAATTCACCTTCCCGTTTCCATATTTCCAATCAAAGGAAATAATGAAGGAGGCCCAAATCCTCCATCTCAAACTCCTTTGCAAGATCTGCCTTGCATGAGTGTATCAACTGCTCATCACATGTTAGTATTAAATCATCAACATAAAGAACAATGATTAAAATCTTACCCTCCACCACAATTTCGTATAGGTTTGCATCCGCCTCACTCTTGGTGAAGCCAAGTCTAGTGAAATAGTTGTAGATCTGTGTGTACCAAGCACGTGGTGCTTGCTTAATCCCATACAACACTCTTTTGAGCCTGCACACATGTGACTCACTACTGAAGATCTCAAATCCTTCAGGCTGAGCAATGTACACCTCTTCCTTAATGATCCCATTAAGGAACGCAGTCTTCACATCCATCTGATGAATGTGCTAACCCATCTACGCTGAGAGAGAAAGGATGGTCCTTATGGAAGAATACCATGCAACAGGTGCAAAGGTTTCTTCATAATCAATCCCCTTGATCTGTGAGAAGCCCTGGGAAACAAATCTTGCCTTACTTCTCAACACTCCCATAAACATCCTACTTTACCTTGTAGATCCATCTTGATCCTACAACTGATTTACCCACCGGCTTTGGAAAAATATCTGAAGCATTGTTTCTGACAATGGATTCATACTCCTCCACCATGAAATCTACCCATGTGGGCTCCTACACTTCTTCTTCAAAAGAATATGGCTCTATCACGATACACTTTCTCATTAGGGCCATGTATCCAGTAAATTGGTCAGGTGACTGTCTCTATTTGTGCTGTGATTTAGGGACTCCTACATTCTGTGTCGCATCAAGCTTCAGTCTCTTAGCTTCTGTGGTACACTTTCTACTTTGTCTGATGTTTGGTTCTGCATGAGTGGACTCCTCCACTCCATGAATCTCCTCCTGTGGCTGATCCACATCTAGAGGCTCCGTTACATCATTTTTTGGTCATCTAACTTACTATCATTAGATGGACCCAAGTACACCATGTAAGACCAATTTTACCCTAAGTAAAATTGCTTTCACTATGTAAAATAACTTAATAAAACACATTTATTAGGTTGTTTATGGTCTAAACAGGAAACCCCGAAAGGAAATATTAAACAAACCTGTATTTGTTTGATTTTCCTCAAGGAATAATTAATTAAACAATAATTTAATTATTATTCCCGGTCATGTTTAACCCAAAACAAAGAAATTAATTAGATAAATCTTTATTTATCTTATTATTTTCTAGGAATAATTATTTAAATCTTATTTAAATAATATTCCTTGTTAAATATGACTAAATCACCCATAAATAATTAAGTAAATCATTGTTTATTTGATTATCTTTCAACCACTTCCTTAAAATGATAAATAAATCATTTATTTATTTATTATTCACAAATAAAGGGATTTGACCCAAGTCAAATACTTTTTCCCTCCAACAAATATAATAAAATATTCTATAAAAGGTGGATCTAGATTTGGTTAATGTTATTTTAATCATGCACCAAGATCTAGAATGACCCAATATCTTGTTATAAATAGGAGGTTTTTTCCTACCATTATTCACCTTTTGTTTCCTATTAGATCACTCTGGATCTAGACTCTTGGTCTGACTTTGAGCCATTATCATTGTCATATTTTCCATCATTTGCTGTGTGAGCTCCCTTTGAGTTCTATCTTTGTCTGGGTTTTCTACACCAACAGGAGAGAGAAATGTTAGATCTGAAGTGCTGAGGACTTCCAAGAACCCATCCCATTGAGGAGAATTAGAAACACCTTCTTGTTTTCCTCCAAGGTGCCCTTAATACAAGAATTCTTTCAAAAAACATTGTTCTTGTCTTGTCTATTGGATGTATGGAGCAAAACCTTATTTTTACTGCTTAATGTCTCTTTATGCATAGATCTGGTTTTTTGTAGCACTTGTCTTGATCAACTAACTGCAGATTTGAAGATATTGGCAGCCATATTTGATGTTAGGGATATAAGTTATTCGTAGCTAAAGTGGTCTTTTTTCGTACACTTCGACAAAAGATTCATACTAACAACTGGCGACTACACACGGGTTTTCAATTACGACCGCTATCGTTTTTCATATTCCTGCATATCCAACTACTTCAGACCCTAGGGTTTCTTTTTAGCTTTTTGTTTTTCCTATTTTTATGTTTTTTTTCCCACATAAAACCATAAAACATTAAAATTTCTAACTTCCGCGTGTTTCTGGCCCTATTGCGCAGGTGACAGACATCAGCCGCAACTGAGACGACAACTTTTTCGGAAATCTGCCGCCGGGACACCCGGAACTTCAGGTCGCACTTTTCAGCCCAGAACCTGCGACCTGGACTCCAGGTTGCACTTTTCAGCCCATTATCTGTGACCTGCATAGAAAACAGGTCAGAACCTGTGACCTGCCAGTTTTTCTGCTCTTTTTCTGCAATTTTTCTGGGTTTTTCTGAAGCTTCTGTCAGGGTTTTCCAGCCTCTGCCTCAGCCCATTTAGACCTGTTTCTGATCTATTTTGCTCATCTAAGTGGGAAAATAGCCCCTTAGGGCTTCAGTACCCTCCACTTTTGGTGGAAGAGTTTTAACTGTTTCAGGTATCTGTTTTTTCAGAGTTTCCGCCCCCCCTTTTTCAGATCTGATACCTCCTTTTTAGATCCCTTTTAATCAGCTCTTCTCCCTTTCAAATAACCTCCTGAATTTTTGTTTGGATCTACCTTTAGGGCCTCCTCCTTGTCCGTTCTGCTTTTTGCTGATTTCCTCCTTTTTCCCAGCCACCTTGCCTCTGCCTCTTGGCTGTGTTTTGCACCTCTTTTCAGCTGATCTCTCCTTTAGATCCCTGTCCCTTTCGACCCTTGATCTATTAGCCTCTTTTTAGTTTGTTTTGACTATATTTTTTTCCCTCTTTTAGACTAGTTTTGAGAGACCCGCCTTTTTGGGTTAGATTGATGCATTGTTAGCTGTTAATTTTATGTTATTTTAGCATTATATACTGTTCTCTGCAGATTTATTTTCAGTTACACAGCACACTTTTTCTTTTGCTCTCAAAATTTCAGGGTTTAAAAATTAAAATTAACGCACGCCACACACTCACCCTAAGCGAAGAAGAGCCTGGTTAACACCGCCAGGAAAAGACTTTAAAGCATTGAAAAATCAATTGACACTGCACCTTGCTGCCCTTGTTTCAACATTGTAATCACTTGATTCTGCATCTCCCTGCCTTTGTTGGTCGTTCTTCTTCCCCTTGTGCCATGTTTGTGTTGTCACCATTGCGCCCCCAAGGCGCACATCCCGGAGACTTCTTGGCCTTCACCCTCAGTTTCCGGTCGGTCGACCTACTCCTTCCTACCGTCGTCAAGTTAGTCCTCCTCCGAGTCCGCACTCCGACTCATATTCTGATTCATTGGGTTCTCCTTTTACTTCTGGTTCTCCCCCTGTCACCTTCACTATGTCTGGTCCAGGGCCTAATGCTAGCGGTAATCCCGGCCCTAATTTCGGGACTATTCCTAGCGGAACCGCCACAGGAACTACCTCGGCTGCACCTTTGCTCCCTTACATGGTAGGCCTCAGCCTCCCCGATCTCAATCAGCTGACCAATGACCTTATCTGCCACGATGTTGGTTGGCCTGCTATGCCCACCAAGCTCCCCTCCGACATCCCTAAGTTTGAAGGCCTTGCTGGAGAAGAGCCAACCAACCATGTCCGGTCTTTCCACATGTGGTGTTCCTCCAATTCCATTATCGATGATTCCATCCATCTTCGGTTGTTCCAACGCACGCTTACGGGTGAAGCTTCTAAATGGTATGTTGACCAGGCCACCTCTTCCCATACCACCTTTGCGACCATTTCCCAAGCCTTTTTATCGTATTTCCAACTCCCTCTCTGATATGGCACTGGTACGGAGCTTTTGACCTCCTTCCATCAAACCTCTTCAACCCGCCTTTCCACTCATGTCCAGGAATGGCGGAGAATAAGGAGCTTATGTCGAGCTCCCACCTTCGAGGATCAAGTTTATATGGACTGGTTACTTCACACTCTCTTACCTCCCATTGGAAAAGATGTCGCCTCTCATTTCCCTCAAACCGAAGAAGCCGCCCTCCAAATCGCCTTGAAATATGACCTGATCTACGCTCAGTCTGGTTATGTTTATACCGTCCTTCCTGACCTCCCCAAGCCCAGTGGCGCTAACGCCCCGGGGGCATCTAATTCCGTCGATGGTATCGTTGGAGCCCTTTCTCATCCATATGCTCAACCTCCTGTGGGCTATGGTCTCCCTCTGGGAGGGTCCAGCACCTCTAGCACTTTTCCCCCTCCAGGTAGCATGTATCCAGGATATGGCATGCCTCATCCTTTTGCCCAACCTCCTGCTTACCTCAATGTTTCCCAACCTAACCACTATCCTTATCCGCAACCTGGTGCTCCAGCTCCTCCAGCATATGCACTTCCACCTCCCTTGCCTTCTCAACCCCAGCAACAGCACCTACAGCCCCCTCCAGGGCAAGTATTTGCATAGCAGGGCGCGACTAATCCCCCTTCCTCTCAAAGAAGGCAGAGAGGCAATCAAAATAAATCTACCCCTGGTACTCATGGTCCCAATCCTCAAGGTACTAACCCTAACACTGCTAACCAGCAACAGGGCACTCAGCCCAAGCCAGATAGGCCTATTCGCACAAATAAGCCGTGTTCGTGTTGTGGTGTTTACGGCCATTACACTCACGATTATCCCCTCTTACCACAGATGCGGCAGATGTGGGAGTCTCAAGCCACATTGCGAGGACAACATGCCTCCCCTCACGCTCCCCCTAATGTGGCCACTACTCAACTGACTATGTTTACCGATCCTTTCCCCCAGCAAGGATTCGTGGCTACCCAACCACCTGAAGGACAGGTCACCACTCAACCTTCCCCTTCTGGTTCCTCCGATTACCAGATCCTCATGATGAACTCTAATCCATCCCCAACCATCGACCTTAACCTTCAAACTTGGTCTCGCTAGTACCCCAAGCCTCCCGCTTAGTCTGCCTCCGAGTCCCCTTCTTCAGGTTCTACCGAGCCTCTTTCGACATCCAATGGTCCCTTACATATCCCTCAACCCAAAGTTGAGGTTCATACCAAGATTCCTAAAGGACCATTATGCCGAAATGCTGCTCCTGGTCGAGCTGCTCATTCGTATAGCATAGTAGATGATTTGGCGCAGTCTCCTGCTGCCATTTCCACATTGGAACTCCTCCAATCGTGCCCTTCCCAAAAGAAGGCTCTACTATCTGCCATGGGCGCAGTGGATCCTGCTGATGACCAAATGATTGTGGATCGGAACATCCTCCCCTTCCTGCTTCCATAGTCTTCCAAATCCCAGTCAAAATCTAGAACGCTAACGTTTCTCAGTGTATAATTGATGAGGGGGCACCCACCTGTGTGATGTCCGCTTCAGTTTGGAAGCAACTCGGATCTCCTGAGTTGGCCCCTTCCACGATCACCCTTCGAGCGTGGGATGGCCACGCCTCCCAGCCCATTGGCCTCTTCCGTAATTGTCCTATCACTCTTGCGGGCAAGACTGTTTGCGTTGACATCGAAGTCATCGACGCCCCTCTAGATTACAACATTCTCTTGGGGCGAAGATACACCTATGCCATGTCTGCTATCCCTTCCACGGTTTTTCGCAAGATGTCTTTTCCTCACAATGGAAAGATAGTCACCATCGACCAGTTGACTTATCATGAGCCAAAGTCTCAGACCTCCCCTGAGACGACCATCTCTTCTGTAGCCAATAAGAAAACCGTCGATTCCTTGACCAGTGTCTCTCCCAGCATCTACAAAGACTCCTCTTTGCTTGGAACTTTCCCTAGTCTCCCTCCTCCTCCTATCTCTGATCCCAGCTTATCGAATGTTTGCATGATGCAATCGTCTCGGGCTGCCCTCAAGTGACCCGCTTCGGCTAGTTAGCAACCTCAAACTCAACCTCGCCCATCGAAACCTGTGCCTAGCCATTCATCTCAGCTAGCCGGACCTCCTCCTTCTGGCCCTTCTCCTACAACTGGTATCCCTAAACCCCTCTATCCTCCTGGGTCCATTCCCCCAAGCCTCAACCATCTCAGAGTCGTCCCCCCCAGTCATTATCTTGCTGGTCAGATAACTTTCCTGGCTCCCCCTCCCGGAGTCTATACGGTCCCCATCATGGCCACCCTCTCTCTCCCCAACCTGACCCTCGGCATACCCGTCTGGTACCTTGACCCTCCAATCGTTACCCCACCTGGTCACCCCAAACCTTATCTTTCTTTGACACCAGTTCAACTGGTCCCCCTCGCTTCCTTTGTTGCCACCATGCCCCCAGCACCTCCCTAGGACCCTGCCCCTGCGGTGACAACTCCAGGAAAGAAAGGCAAAGCTCGCAAGGGGGCATCCAAAGACAAGGCCACCCCGACTGACCCGGCTCCTCCTCCGCCCGCAAAGCCTTGTGCCTTGTGTGATGTCGTCGGTCATGCCACCCATACTTGTCCTGAGTTGCCCCGTATTCAACCCATGGTTAAAGTCGCGTTCCCCGAGTCTATGGTCCCTGACCCCTCTATTCCATCCTCGTCCGTAACCAAGAACCCAAATATTATTCGCACCAACAAACCCTGTGCTTTGTGCGGTATCCATGGCCATTACTCCCACCATTTTCCTCACCTGACGCATTACTGTGCCTCTTTAGAGGTAGTTCGAGAGTATGAGGTTGAACAAAATTAGTCCGCCTCTCCCATACTTGCGCAGTATGCTTCAGGTCAGCTTGAGGATCCCCCCGCTCCCATTGACATCCCCCCCCCTGATGTCCAGATGACGGAGTCTACTACCACCATTCTCTACCTGTCATCCTATGTGAGACCCTTGGAGAACATTCCCTTTGAATCCTCCCCTATTTTTTCGCCCGATCCCCGTTCAGCGACCACCCTGGGCTTAACATCTTTTGACCATCAGTTTATCTGTTCTTCCGTCATCCCCCGTGATGATCCGTATGTTAGCCTTTCTTCCTATACAGATGATCTAGGTAGCTTTGCCACGTCATGTGGTTTCCCTCCCTCTAGTTATCCCCTCTTTTCCCGTCAGGATGTCCTCTTGGAAACCTTCTCCACCCACGACCTCATCCTTTCCACCCATAATCAGGATAACGCCACCCCTATCTATGTTGACCTCAACAACCCGAGTCCTAGCCATACCTCCTATAGCCCTCATATACCACCATCTAGTTCGTATATGAGTCATAGCCATCCTGCCCATTGCACTCCCTCTTGCAGTTGCCACTCGATGTCTACTATACACTCACGCTGTCGTCATTATTCCTCCTCCTCCATTTTTTGTCTTGTAACACCATTCCGCAGGACCTCCCGTCCACACCCTATATCGGTTACGCCGATGGTGCAAGTCGTTACTCTCGGAATCTAGCCTCGGCAGGTTGGGCCATTTTCACCCCCTTGCATGCCCTTGTTCTCTCAAACGGGGTCTGCATTGGTCCTGCCACCAATAATCAGGCCAAATATGATGCAGTGTGTGGTATTTTAGTCGATGCCCTCTCTCATCGCATCCTCCATCTGCATGTTCGTTTAGATTCCCTACTTCTTGTCATGCAACTAAATGGTGTCTATCATGTGCATAATCCTGTGTTGTTTAGATGATATTTACGAGTGAAACTCTTGATACATGAGTTTGAAACCATAACTTTCAACCATGTACCTCGAGAACCAAATCACTATGTAGATAGCATTGCAAACCATGTTCTATATTGGCATTTATCACACGCATTTTATACAAGACAATAACATTCATAATAATTAAAAAAGATGCACATAATATGTGTCGCAAAACGTGTGTTTAAGAGTCCATCTACTCTGATACATATGACATGCCCATAGCATGTTACAAAAAACTCAAAACTGGGGGGCACCACCTGTCCCTACATACACACTAGGGGGCACCACCTGTCCCACACCTAATCACTATCTGGAGGATCCCGAGCCAATGGCTCTGCTCCTGCAGCTTGTAGATCACGTATCCCCTGACCAGCCATCGCCATGTGCTGCATGACACCCCACCATTTCGAGGGTAGACCAATACATGGCTCTATGTATTGGTCGTCTAAGTCTTGCCACCCACGCTCTGAAACACCGGTCAGCAACCTCTCGCATCTACGACAAATGTCCTCCAGGAGGGCGGCCGCATCCTCATTATGCTCCGCTCTCGATCCACTCAGGCCTACAGCTCCTGATGCTGCCGGTCGTCCCATATATCTGGCCGGTTTTACCGGAGCTATATTTGCATACCAAAAGTACATGAATCAGTACCCTATCTACTGTTCAAAAACTTTAACATGCCCAAAAAAGAGTAGTCACTTGTCACTTACCATCGGGTCCCCATACTCGACCAGGCGGAAGTGGTAGGTCCAGATCCCCACAATAACTCATCCCACTATAGGGATAGTCGTCTATTTATAACAGCATCTGATCCCAATGGGCAAAGAACTCAGGTCGAAACACCCGTCCGACTGCCCCTCCTCCTCCTCTGCACAGTAGTCGCCCCCACCGGCGCATCCTGGGCTCTCTCAGGCCCCCATCTGGGAGCTATATATGAGGTCGTAAGGTCAGAATCTTCTCAAAAAAGAAGGAGCACAACAAAGTCCCATACGAGAAATCGTGGTTCACTTGCCGCTTGCAAAGCGACAGCTTTATTTTTAACGACACCAACATCATTTGGGCCCACCCATAATAGGTCCCACTCAACAAAATCTCCACAATCATCATCTGCCCCCCAGTGATGTGATGGAGTGCCTGGTTTCCCAGGATCCACAGCACCGTTGCGGCCACTACACGGGTCTCTAATCTCTCTAGGTCCCCGATCGGTATCCGAGTCCCTTTAACTTGGAGACCCGATCAACAATGTCGCTCCACGAACTCCATGATTTTCTACCCCCGCGGTAACACTGGCTGTGTATTTCCCACCATCCCAAGTGGTGGGAGACCAGTCAGGAAATATAGATCCTGGACTGTCAATTCGATCCTGTGCCCCTGCACTACAAAGACCTCATGATCTGGATCCCAATAACTAACAATCCGGGCCAACAAGGGCTCCCCGGATCTCATCAAAGGGTTCTCCAAAAACTTCAGAACCCCAAACCTAGCCAATACATGACGGACACCCTGATCTGCCTAGATCTCTGACCATAATGTACCCAGGTCTCTCTCTCTCCAGTTGACCCGTATATTTGCCATATCTGCACAAACACATCATCTTTGTCAGTATACAGATAGGAAACACTGTAACCAATCACAAAAACCGAAATCTCAGCCCTAAAACAGCACTAAAATCTCATTCATCCTCCAGGTCGCACTTTTCTGCCCAATCCTGGGACAGGTCATAGTTTTTGGCTCAAAACCTGCTTCCCAGGTCACAGTTTTTGGCCCAAAAAGTGCGACCCGGCTGTAGAGGTAAAAGAGGGTCTGTTCCTGAGATTCTGGGCCCTAATCTGAACTTTCAATCCATCAAAATGAAAGAGTAAGGTTAGGCCTCTTACCTGCCACTGACGGATCTCGATTCCAACGGTCGGTTTGTCCGCTACACTCACCGCAAGATTTAGGGCTTTCTCTCCTCTCTACATTCACCACAGCAACACTAGCAAATGAGTGAATTTGGAGGGAAAACTGCCTTATTAAAAGAGAACCCTTGTTTTTTCTTTCGCCTGCTGCGACCACACCGTAGCTCCGTTTGACAAACCGTCTACACCATTGGAAAGCTCTCACCGAGCCCTAAAATGGGTATCTGTTAGTTTTTTGTGATTTGATACTTCACCAAGACACATTTTGTCCAATATGGGTCACTTCACCTCCCCCCAAAATCGAATTTCCTCACTTACAACACTTGTACTTGGGGCACCACTTTGCCTCCACACTTGTCTTTGTTCGTGTCGATTTTCATCATGAGATACCATCTTGTACTCATGTTTTTATGGTCCCCCATAGGACCTTTTCCGTGTGGCAGCACCATCGAATCGCCCTTGTTTAGAGCATCCAAGTTGAGTCATCATCGTATTTATGGAGTCTATCCCGAGTCCCTTTGTACCCCGGTATAGTCCTCCATCCTTCATTGCTTGGTCTCTCTCTTGTGTCACACATTATGGCCGTCAGTCCCACTGTCCCCTATCCCTTATGATATTGTGTCAGTCACTGCCCTGTCATTCATGTCCTTTATGCTCTAAGCAAGGGAAGTCATCCATTTGCTACTCTGTCCCCTCCATTTCATCATCATCATTGGTATTAGTCTGTCAGTCGCTCTACTATTTTCTCTCGTGCCTTAGTTGAGGATCTCTCATTGCCTCACCTATGGCGGACCTCCTTCTGTCGACATCAGGTCATTCATTCCAGAAGACAGGTCTAGAGGGCGGTGTACCTTGGTTCCAGCTTCCACTCTTGTTCGGTGCCTCGGATCAGGAAAAGGGCTTTCTCGTTACCCTTTGACTTGATTGTTTCTCAGCTCCAGCTCCTTTCAGCATGATCGAGATCCGTATACTTGATGGTTCAGTGATGCAACAACAGCTCTTGGTGATTCCCAGGTGTGTGTGAGATGTCTCAACCCTCATGAGGGGGTGGCCCTGTAGGTAGCCCCCCACATGCCCGGATGACCTCTTCATTGCAGCCCTCGATGCAGCTCCATATATTTGATGATGTCGGCCTTAGCCACTTGCAGCGCCTCTTTGATTTGCATGTATCAGTCAGATTTTGCGAGCCCTTCCCCATTTCCAGGGGGCATTTGGGTTGTATTTGTATCTCATGTACTCAGATATTATTGTATAAGTCCTAGCTGTTATCCCAGGCACAACATGTATATGGGATCCCTCATTGTATTTTTATCTGGCTCATGTTTATGCTGGCTGTACTTTATGGTTCGGTCCCTTGTTTACTGGACACACTATTCTTTTTTACTTTGTCTCGACGGGTATAGGTATGCCTCCCCCGCTGCCTTTAGCACAGGTACCCTCTCATAAAAAGAGACTTGTTGCACCAACAAGTCTCGTCTCCTCAGGGTCTAGTTCTTCAGCACATTAGTCTACCTTACATTTCTCTCTCTGACTTCCCTTTTTGATGTCTGGTGATTGATTTCTTACAACGTACTTCGGTCATACGATTTGCTCCTAACACTCGCACACTGGGGGGCAATCTGTTACACCATTTTTTGGTCATCTAACCTACTATCATTAGATGGACCCAAGTACACCATGTAAGACCAATTTTACCCTAAGTAAAATTGCTTTCACTATGTAAAACAACTTAATAAAACACATTTATTAGGTTGTTTATGGTCTAAACAGGAAACCCCAAAAGGAAATATTAAACAAATCTATATTTGTTTGATTTTCCTCATGGAATAATTAATTAAACAATAATTTAATTATTATTCCTTGTCATGTTTAACCCAAAACAAAGAAATTAATTAGATAAATCTTTATTTATCTTATTATTTTCTAGGAATAATTATTTAAATCTTATTTAAATAATATTCCTTGTTAAATATGACTAAATCACCCATAAATAATTAAGTAAATCATTATTTATTTGATTATCTTTCAACCACTTCCTTAAAATGATAAATAAATCATTTTTTTATTTATTATTCACAAATAAAGGGATTTGACCCAAGTCAAATACTTTTTCCCTCCAACAAATATAATTAAATATTCCATAAAAGGTGGATCTAGATTTGGTTAATGTTATTTTAATCATGCACCAAGATCTAGAATGACCCAATATTTTGTTATAAATAGGAGGGTTTTTTCCTACCATTCTTCACCTTTTGTTGCCTATTAGATCACTCTGGATCTAAACTCTTGGTCTGACTTTGAGCCATTATCATTGTCATATTTTCCATTATTTGCTGTGTGAGCTCCCTTTGAGTTCTATCTTTGTCTGGGTTTTCTACACCAAAAGGAGAGAGAAATGCTAGATCTGAAGTGCTGAGGACTTCCAAGAACCCATCCCATTGAGGAGAATTGGAAACACCTTATTGTTTTCCTCCCAGGTGCCCTTAATACAAGAATTATTTCAAAAAACATTATTCTTGTCTTGTCTATTGGATGTATGGAGCAAAAACTTATTTTTACTGCTTAATGTCTCTTTATGCATAGATCTGGTTTTTTGTAGCACTTGTCTTGATCAACTAATTGTAGATCTGAAGATATTGGCAGCCATATTTGATGTTAGGGCTATAAGTTATTCGTAGCTAAAGTGGTCTTTTTTCGTACACTTCGACAAAATATTCATACTAACAGGCTCATCTTTGGGAACAAGAAGTTCCTCCTCTGCATGTAAGTGTAGCTCCCTCTCAAGCGATAACTTCATGGCTTTCACCTCATTTAATTTTATATCCCGTCGCATCACAGTCATCCGACTGTCAGGAAAATACACACCATAATTATGGGATGTTTCTATGTACCCCATAAATATCCCAACTTCTGCAGTCGACTCTAGCTTCTTCCTGGCGTCCTTTGTCACATGAATGTAAAAAGATGAGCCAAAATCTTCAAATGAGAAATGTCAGGCTTCTTACCAGTAAAATATTCTTCAGATGTACTCATGCCAAGTACTCTACGAGGAAAACGGTTTTTCACATAAACAACAATGTTGCATGCTTCTTCCAACAAGTGCATCGGTAGGCCCTTGTCACGCAACATCGCTCATGCAGTGCCCACGATCGTTCTGTTCTTTCTCTCCACAACCCCATTCTGCTGTGGGTTATGAGGCAGTATGATTTCTCTTCGAATTCCTTCTTTTCTATAGAAATCTTTGAATTCGCCCAAGATGTATTCACCACCATTATCCCTCCGTAGAGCTTTCACTTGCTTCCCCGACTCCTTCTCCACCAATGCTTTAAACTCACAGAACTTTGAGAATATTTTGATCTTCTTCTACATGAAGAAGATCCAGCATCTACGAGAATATTCATCAACAAATATAACATAATACCTATGTTTTGCTGTTGAAGCAACCGAGAAAGGTCCACACATATCTATGTGAATTCTCTCCAGGATCACCGAAGCATGGTTCTACTTCTCATGAAATGTGGTCTTCACAAACTTACCCATAGTACATCCCTTGCACTGATCTGACTATGCAAGAGTACCCTTGGGAAGTCCAGTAGAAATCTGTTGCAAAATATTCAAAGTGCCATGGTGGAGATGGCCCAATCTCCTGTGCCATAATTCGCCCTCATCCCAGCTCACCACTTCTTCTGCTTTGCCCACCATTGCAGCGTAGCCATCTACCTCCAGCTTGTAGAGATTCTTAACTTTAATCCCTATCTTCTTGGTTTGAACCATTGTTTTATGTCAAAGGAAGGCTTTTACCTCACTGAAAACAACATCATAACCTTTGTCTTCCAACATTGTGACTGAGACCAAGTTCTTCTTCAGATCTGGAACATGCATAACATCTTTCAACAAGAATGGATTACTAGACTCCCTCTCAAAGGTAATGGTCCCAATTTCATTTTCACTCTATTGACCATCGTCACCCATCTCTATATGCATATAGAGGTCCTTCTCCTCCAAGTCACTAAACAACTCCTTGTCTCCCGTCATATGGAAAGGCGTACCACTATCAAGATACCACACCGATCCCATATAGCTTGAAACTAAGCATGCGATCAAAGAGAAATCAAGTTAAAATTGTGAGGCTAAGGCCTCTCCAGCTGTAGCTCCAACAACCTTCATGTTCTTCTTCTTCTGTTGGCAGTTAGTGGCAAAATGCCCATGTTTGTGACAGTGAAAACACTTCACTTTGGAAAAATCCTGCTTCTTTCCTTTAGCATCGGATTTTGAAGGAAATTTATTCCCCTTCCATTTCCTTGCTTTGTAAGCAAAAGCTCAATTCTCTTCATCTTCATTCTTCGATGAGGAGCCATCCCTAATACCCTGCCTTATCTCCTCCTGCACAAGATCCAACCAAAGTCGCTCCCATCCCAAAAATTTCTCCCATCCATTGACAGAGCCTTTGTAGCTATGCCAACTCTTCGGAAGCCCAAGGAGAGCCAAGCTCACCAAGTATTAATCATCAACAGTAATCCCCACACTTCCTAGTTCATCGCTACAGTGGACAAACTTCATGAGATATTTTGGAATGTTGTCTCTCTTCTCCATTTTTATTTTTTTGAGCTTGTCTTTCATCGCTAAATTCCTCTGGTCGCTGCTGCTTTGGAAAAAATATGTCAAAGACTTCGAAATTAAGAATGGAGTGGCTTTCCCATGAAGGCTGGACACAATATGGTCCTTCACACCTTCCAACATAATTCTTCTTGTCTTTTCTATCTTCTTTTTCCATGCATCAAGTAATGCAACATTGCTATCGATGAACTCCTTCAGTCCATTATCCTCCAGCACCACCTCCATCCTATCCTTCTAGGCTATGTAATTCGAGCTCCCATCAAGGGAATACTCTAATCGCAACCCATTGAAAGAAATTTCAATGTATACTCAACTTTTGCACCAAGAATTTTATGAAGCAAATTTGAATTGTCCACCAGCACAAACTTAGCAATTCTTCACAATTGCAATCTTCAAGAATTAACACTGCTTTGATACCATGTAGAAAGTATATACAATATGCATGTATATATCCATATTATCCTAATCTAACAATATTTTATCTTCTTTCTAAATACAGAATCCTTCCACTGTTAATATTTTGCGGAAATTAAATCAATTGCAAACATATGAAGCAATAAAAACAATCGCACATAGCACAGTTGTTTAACGGGAAATCCTGAAGCTGAAAAAACCAACTATCATATATTATGTATCATGGATATCATGTAACAATCTCATACAAAGATTAGTACATCAAGCTCTCAGTACAATCAATCATCACACATTAATCAGAAGAAATCTGCAAATCCATACACCGATTTCTTACCACCTGCTAGCTTGCCTCCACTGCGCAATCCCTATTGAAGAATAGCTCTGAATGAATTCAAATTACCCTTGCCTTGACTGTGAAATCCTCATTTGCCACTCCAATGTGTGTGTGGTGCAATCAATGCATCACTATAGTCACAACAGATAGTCCATCTTGCCCTTTCACCTATCTCTCCACTGGGTCTCCACTGGAACTGCCATGCACTGTAGTTAACTGATGTATTTTTTAGTTGATTAATGAGTTATTATTTTTGAATTAATTAAATAATTAATTCACTCCACTCTCACTAGTGTATCATTCAGTTAGAATAGATACAACTAGCTCAACTGAGTTTAACTCGATTAACTGAGTTAAACTAAATAACAACTCCATGAACTACTCTTCCAACTTTGTCATAACTTTGCCACTTCAGTTCTCACAGATTCCTCCATGCATGGACCACCAGTAAAACCTAGGAATTGTGTAATTCCTTAAGCCCATTGATTTTCCAAATTTATGCACTGAGACTAAGTGCCCCAAGAGAATAATTTGTTATTTATTGTCGGATTATTATTAAGAGCTAATAATAATCGACACTTCTATTTTTAGATCGATGATCTATAAATAGAATTTGTCCAATATTATAAAAATATAATTTCATATACTTTTCCAACTTGACCAAACATCCAAAAATATCATTCTACAACTTCTGAAATATGATCACCATGTCTAAATAGTCTAAAAATAGACTTGCGCCAAAAATATCCTGCGGGCCCACTTTGTGAAAGCGACTCTTTTCACTAAGCTCATCATCTTGTTGAATCTCAATAGGGAGGAGTTTCAGATATTTTCTTGTCATATCAACCACCTCCCTACATTCATTGAGTTGCAAAGAATTATTTAGTCCTTGGGCTACATTTTTCATATAGTGTATTTCTGGAAACCCTTTCTAGGTTGTCTTGGAATGGTGCTTGAGAGCCTAGATCCCTGGTCTGGGCATTTTTTGAGCACTCTATCATCAAATATTTTTATTTCTATTTTCCAGCTGTAGTTATTCCCTCTTGGACTGCACATTCATGGCATTCCAACATTTTATGTATTAGCAGTGTTTCATATTTTGATGTATTGGATCATGGGAGGCTTGTTTGCATAGCTTGAGCGACCTTTTCCTTAAGAAATTATACTTATTTTCTACTGTTATACATAATGGAATGGCTCTATGCTTTGATAATTTTTTGATGTGTTGATATTCACTGCATTTTCTAGTTTTATGTTCAATATTCCAATTTTTCCTGTTTTCAATAATTACAGTGCTATAAGAGCATAATCTTGGCTTAGCCTATGGGGCAGTGCATCTATACCATCTATAGCAATGGAGGAAAGAGAATTTCCAAAACATATTCTCCAGACTATGCATAATATATCCAAAGAAATAAAGGAGATGAGGTTAGAAATACAAAATAAATCCCCTAAAGGGTTTCAACATGGAGAAAGTTCTGGCACCTCACATTATTGGTGTGAGCAACCAACGTTACAACCTACTTCACAATGCTCCACCATGCCGATGTTCCTAGAAATAGGAAATGAGGTAGGTGAACCACAAAAGGAGGAAACTCTTGGTGATTATTTCCTAGAGTATGAATCTCAATCACATAGGTTTAAGGAGCACCTAAACTTCCAAGAGTTTTGTCATATCAAGGATAATAGAAGATCCAACAATCACAATAGAGGTGGAGGGTACATGCAGAGCAATGATCTGCATCATACTAGGGGTAGATTCTTTCTGCCCTCTTTTTATGGGTCACCGAAGTGCACAACCAAGGCTTCGGTAGAGAAATTGGATATCTATTTTTAGCTAAACCGAGTTTCATAGATGGAGGCCATTAAAATATCAACGCTGCACCTTGAAGGTGAAACACACAATTGGTGGTTTCATGGTCTATCTACACTAGGGCAAGCTAGTGTCACTGCTTATACATAATTTACCCAAAGGTTGGTGGAAATATTTTACCGCAGAAATCGAGAAGCACATTTTCTTGACCGAGCTAAGCTCAAGAAAATAGGACATCCAGAGACTTATATCTCTAAATTTATAAAACTCTCAGTTATGGTGTCTGATCTATCTACAGCTAGGAGATTATATATGTTTATTGATGGGATAGCAGAGCCTTTGCATGGATTGGTAAAATCCACTAGACCAACTACGCTCCAGGAGGCTATTGAGAGAGCTAAATATTGGCAGCATGCTTTGCCAAGGGTAAAAACCCAATTACAACAAAATTTCTCCTCTCAAGAAAAGGGGGAATATGTGAAGGTTCCTCCCTCAAAGGAGACCCAATAAAAGGGATCTCTTGGTGATGATGTCTGAGGAGATCTAAGGAGGATAAAAATTTGCTTCACTTATCAAGAGCCATGGGCACCAGGGCACCTGTGTGCTACTGGGAAGGCACATTATATTGAGGTATTTTCTGATGATGAAGAAGAGGGAGTAGAAGAATTAAAGGAGAATACCAGTGTTGTAGCATCAGGAGGAGTTGCACCACCACCAAGAGGTGTGAAGGAAGCATTTGCTCCAACTGGAGGAGCCCTTGCAACTTTGTGGGGAGTTCCCAAGTATCTAACATTGAGGTTCCGAGGCACTGTTCAGGGGAAGAGAGCGTCAGTGTTGATAGATAGTGGGGCTACCCACAACTTTATTGATACTTAGTTAGTGCAAAGGAGAGGCATTCCCATAGATGATTTTGAGGGATTCTCATTATTGGTTTGAGGAGCTAGAACCATGCAATATGTCAAGTATTTTTCGGCACTAGCTATCACTTTGGGGACTTACACATTGACAGACCACCACTTTGTGGTTGATATTTTGGACACCAATATGATATTGGGTGTTCAGTGGTTGATCACTTTGGGGAAAGTCACCACAGATTGGGAGACCTTAGAGATGGAATGGATAGATAAGGAGAGAAGTAAGCACCAAAATATCAGGGGCATGCACACCATCCACCCCAGATTGTCTCAACACACAGGATGGAGGCTAATTTGAGTAGAGGATACATATAGTGGGTAGTGGAACTGTGTATGTCAGAGGTAGGAGGTAAGGGTGCACTAGTACACTGAGATGTGCAGTCTATTCTAGACTGTTATTCTATGGTATTTGGAGATATACCACCAGGGAGGCCACCTAACCAAGGATTTGAGCACACTATTGAGTTGGAGCAGGGGATCTAAGCAGTGATCACCACACCGTATAGGAATCCCAAATCCTACAGGGATGGGATTGAAAAGGGAATTCAGGAGATCTTGGATTTAGGACATATCTGATCCAACACCAGTTCTTTTGCTTCTTCTGCGATCTTAGTAAATAAGAAGGATGGCACATTGAGGATGTGCATTGGCTATAGAGCTTTGAACAAGAAAACAATGAAGAACAAGTACCCAATTCCTAGGATCGATGAGGTGATGGATGAGCTAAGGGGATCAAATTACTTTTCAAAGATTGATTTTAGGTTGGGGTACCATCAGATCAGGGTGAGGGATCAAGATATCCCCAAGACTGCATTTAGATGCCATTATGGCCACTTTGACTTCTTGGTGAAGCCCTTTGGGTTAACCAATGCTCTGGATACTTTTCATTCTTGCTGAACCACATCTTCCGTGGTCATCTAAGGAAGTTTTTGTTGATTTTCTTTGATGACATTCTTATTTACAGCTACATATGGGAGGAACATTTCCAGCATATTGAGAAATTATTATGCATTCTTGAGGAGTCAATTCTATGCTAAGATCTCCAAGTGTGAGTTTGGGCTCACAGAGATGCTCTACCTAGGCCACATCATTGGAGTAGATGGAGTGAGAGTTCATGAGGAGAATATCCATGCTATTTGAGATTGGCCTGAACCAAAGAATGTAACAGAACTTCGAGCATTTGTAGGTGTTAGTCATTAGTATTTTTCACCTATTGATGATGACTAGTTTTTAAAGCCAAGTTTTCTAGCAGCTGATCTCCAATTTGTCAAATTTTCCAGCTAGAAAACACCCATAAACATTTTTTCCCTCCTACATTTTAAAATCAGCCCATGATGAGATAAAACCTAATTTTCAAGCCCTATCTAGTCTCAATCATACAAACTTGTCCATCAACTCCAAAGATAATACTCCAAATCTGTCAAAAAAGTCTCCCCTAAGTTAGGTAGTGGCACTTTAGGCATTCCTCCCTTGGAAAACTATCTTAAAGCCAAAAGAACCTTTGTCTAATATCAACCAGTCATAGATAACCTTCCTATTCTACAAATAAAGCTTGATACACCCTTAAGTAGTGCCACTAACAAACCTTGATATCTCAGCAGTGCATATGCCACAAGTCAAACTGATATTAGGTGGATTTACAGTGTTTCAATGTCTTTTTCAAAATCAGAAGTGTACCAGTGTTCCAGAAGACATTATTAAACTTAACATGAGAATACATCTGCTTCTCATGTTGTTTTGAGCCTGGGATGCAAGTACTGGACAGAGAGGTATTTCAATGAGCTCCTGCAAACACAGTCAAAAGGTTAGTGACTTATGACTAACAAGTAATACTCTGTAGATACTGGTCAGGTTGCTTCTGATGTCTAAAGATGCATAAAGGTATTTTAAAAATAGGATTACAGATCTCAGAGAATGCCCCTCATGACATATTGTCAATTTCTCACTTTTATTTACTTAACTATGAATAGGCACTACAAGGAAAGATGACATAGTTTGACAAAGGGATGAAATAACATCACTATGTAAAACCTCCTTCAAACATGAGGAGAGGGTTGGATGATTGTGTAAAACCTCCTCCAAACATGAGCAGAGGGTTGGATGATTGTGTAAAACCTCCTCCAAACATGAGCAGAGGGTTAGGTCATTGGTTGAAAACCTCCTTTATTTAAAATCAGAGGGTCAGGAATAGAGGAATGGCCTCATTTAAAGGGCACAAAGCTAGCAATGATGAAAACTCCCTAAAAACTTGTTTAACACCTTGTCTCCAATGGATGAAACCACTAACACAACAGTGGTGTTTCAAGGATTGCTTATATGGTTTCACTGTTTGGAAGACAGATTTGCAATACATTGAGAAACAATTGGATGATTATGAGTAGAAAAATTTGTTAAGCAGATGACCAAGTAGTGATGTTTTGATGTTCAAAGAAGCTTTGCTTTTCCTGTCCATGAAGATATTTTCCAAAACCTCATCAAATTGACAAGAAGGTAGCCTAAGCCTTGCTTCTAAAGGGGACTTTGAAAATAAACACATAGAGACAGTATGTGTGAAGAAAATTTTATGGCATGTGTTTTAAATTCAAGGACAACATTAAAAGAAAAGAAACATGCCACTGTCACAAAAAAGGCCTTTTTTATGAAACATGTGAAAATACCTGCTATTGCATATGATTTTAGGAAAGGTCTTTAAAGGTTTTCATTTTTGATAAACAGATGATTGTAAAACCTAGGTGAATGAAACTAAGTTTTCACCCACTGTCGAAGAGAAATATCATGATAAGGATGCATCAGCACTCTTTGTTATTACTCCAGAGCAGTTTTCTTTTAAGGAACGGATATGGACAAACAGTGACAGAGTTGCTTCCTTAATAGAGAGACAGTGAAAAATATTTTAGCCTTGAGATGACTTCTTCGCATAGGGAAGGGTCATATCTTTTAAGACTTTCAAAATAGCATTCACAGCATTTGTCATAAACTTGTTCGAAGAAAAAGGCTTCATGATATCTAAAAAGGTGATGAAAGGATAAAAAATAGCATGTTAAGTTTTTATATAAAAAAAGAATTTTTCAAAGGGCATTCAAACCCTCACAAGTATGTTCAAAAGGTTGTTGGATTTTTCTTCATTTAAAGGTGGATGAGACCATCGCAAAGTCCCACTGTGCAATTTCAAAACACTAACCAAGTGCTCCCCTGGTTGTTCATTGGAGAACCAAGTTATTTCAGCATTTTTTCAGAGTTTCTAAGGCCTCAAGCCTGCGCGGCGTGCCTGTAAAAGTGCGCGGTACACCTGCGAACAAAAATAAAAAGGGTTTCTATTGTTGCGCAGCGCGCCTGTAGCGGCACGTGGCGCGCCTGTAGCGCCCGTTCAAACACCGCCCGAGGCCAACCCGACTGCCTTTCCATTGCGTAGCGCTTTTTTTTTTGAACGTGCCGCTCACCCAAACACCTCAAAAAAACTCTGTGGAGCTGCCCTAGTCAATCAAACAAGGTCTTTAAGCTTTCCTTCGAGGTATTCGACTTCTCCTCTTGGAAAAATTCAAAGATTGAAAGGGTGTTTGCTGTGTTTTTTCCTTGAGAAGTAAATAGTGCCTTTGAAACCATTTCATCATTTAAAAACATGAGATAGACAACGGTATATAAGACAGAGTTTTGTAAAAACTAGAGAAAAAATTTCTTATGTTTGGAGGTCTCGAATTAACTTGGACAGTGTCTTAACAGTGACCTTAAGGGCAGTTTTTCAGTTAAAAAGCACCAGAGAGAGACAGTGATTAGAGGGTAGGGTTTTTGAGCAAACTCAAAGGTTTTTGTTGTTGTGATTGTCACACACCATTGCAGTGATAGGTAGGGTGTGTTTTTATCAATCTTAAAGTTCCTTAAAAGCTTTAAGAACAGTGATAAACCATACACTAATTACTAGATAGACAAGTAGAATTGGAGAGGTCCCAAGTTGGCTGGAAGGTGTCTTAGCATTGTTAAAACAAAACAAACCTTGTCTGCAAAATCAAAAAAGGAAAGCAGTGATCAGGATGTGAAATTTTTGTCATTTTAAAGTGTCCTCTCTGTATGGTGAAAAATAAAATTTTGTGCAGCCTCCATAGTCCAAAAATGAGAGTCTGTGATTGAAAGGTGTCTCAAGACAGTTGTAGGTGTTTTGTTTTACTTTGTAAAAATAAATGAATAGCAAGAAGAATGTTGTTTGAGAGAAAGGTGTTATTATCAAAACAAAGGTTCCTTCTTCACCAAGAAACCGCAAACAAACCTTTCAAGACTTTTCCCAAACACATTGATAAACTAACTTCTTTCTTTTATTTGATAAATCACTTGTTGTTTGGCATAAAAGAGGACAAAAAAATGACTTATAAGGAGGACAGGGTGTGTTCTTGAGAAGAAATTTCAAGGACCATTTGAGACCACTTGTGTTTGTAAGTCAGCAGAGAGTTTTCAAAACAAGATGCCTCCTAGGCAAGACAGTAGAAGTGGCCTTCACAGGAGGTTTGAGCCTATTTCAACTGAAGAGGTAAATGCTCATCAATCAGTATTGTTTAACTTTCATGAAGTTGGATGTCTAGAGTTTTGTCAAAGAGTGCAGGAGGTGAAAAACTACTCCCCCTTGACACATCTTTGTGCTTTGAGATTTCAAGGGAAACACTTTTAGTTGGCAGGCTTGGATTTCAAGTTTTCTCCTAGATCCATTTCCAAGGCCACCAAAATCCTTATGTCGGAGAGAATTGGTTTAAACAGAGCCACCTAGACTCAGAACAATACAAACCCTTTTTGAAGCTTGAGCATAGAGATACATGTTCATCCATCTTTCCCTTCTCATATCTGTTGACTAGTTATTCTCCCCTCATGAAGATAATCATGAAATACTTCACTTGCGAGTGAAGATTCTCTCGGGTATATGCTTATCATGTCCAGTTGCTCATGCATTTCACAAGAGCCAAATTGTTAAATCTCCCTTTCTTCCTCCATAGAAGTATTGAAAAAATGGCCTCCACTGTTCAGAAAATACCTCCTTCTCAGCAGTCAGCTTGCCTTTTCCATCATTCTCTCATCAAGGTTATCATTCTTCATCAGCTTGAGAAGAAGGAAATCTCTTGGGACACTTTCATTGCACATCCAGATTTTACCATTTTTCCTTCATTCCATACATCTCCTTCACCTTCCACTCACCATCCTTCGCCTTCTTCAAGCAAGCCCATTCCCAAGAAGCTCAAATTTCCCATTGAACAAGAAGAAGAGCATGATGAAGAGGAAGAGTATGATGAGGAAGAAGAGCATGAGCAAGGGGAAGAAGAGCATGAGAAACAAGAAGAAGAGCATGATGAGGAAGAAGAGCATTAGCAAGGGGAAGAAGAGCATGATGAGGAAGAACAACATGATGAGGAAGAAGAGCATGAGAAAGGGGAAGAAGAGCAAGATGAGCAGCAACATGATGATGAACAACAGCAAGATGAAGATGAACAATTGTAGCATGATGATGAACAACAGCATGATGAAACATGGCAGCATGGTGAAGAGCATCACAGTGATAATATGTAGCACAGTGATGAAGAGCAGCACCATGAAAAAACTCAAAACAGTGAAGAAGAAAAATGATGAGGAAATTGAACAGTTTGATGAGGGTATTGGTAGCCCTCACAGTAGCAAAAAGGATGAATATGAAGCCCAAAACATTGTAGAGACAAAGCCTCAAAGTCCTAAAGAGAGAAAGGACAAGAATGAAGAGGGTAGCCCTCAAAAATACATGCAAGAAGACAGTCAAAGCATCCATAAAGAAACTCAAAACAGTGGCAAGGATGATGAGGCAAGTAACAAGGGCAAAGAGCCAATAGAGCATGTGCTAGCTACCTCTCCTAGGCAAGGGGCCATGCTTTCTTCTCCCAGACATCAAGGAAAAGGGTGCCTAAAACTATAACTCCAAATGTTACTAGGGCCCTCTGAAGCAAGGGGAAATTTCCCAAGCAGCCCATTGTTGATTTACCCAAGAGGAGGAAGACCAAGAGAGCCACCAAAAGTAAGGGAAAGGAGAAAGAAGAAAGCAGCCATGAAAAGGAGAGAGACTTTGACATAATTCAAATCCAAAGTGATGATAGCGACAATGAGGCCCGAATCCTAGAGACTCTCTTGATCAATAGAGAAAAACAGATTGATGCTTTGAGGGCAGATCTAGAGAGGGCTAGAAACTTCAATCACTTTTTTCAAATACAAAATAAACAGATGAGTGTCTACATGGCGGTATATGAGACACGGGCCATCAAATACAAAAAAGAGGCCTCCAAGGCACAAGTTAGATTGGAAGACTCATGTGCGAGTTCAATGGTAGTGAAGATGAAGATCAGCCCAGAAGAAAGAGGCCAAGAACTGTGGGGCTCAAAAGAGCCCTTGAGAAACAAAACGAAGAAGAAGCTGCCCTTCTCCAATCTTTTCCTCTCACTACATTGTTCACCCACGAGATAGAGAACAATTAAGAAGCATGGCTTGAGAGGGTAAATGATCACTTGGAAAATAATTTGGAGAAGGCCAATAGAGATTTAGACCTTCAAAGTAGGATGACCGAGTACTATAAGAAGCTCAATCAGTTCGCCCGACGGAAATTGAAGGCCACACAGGAAAAACTCAAGGAAGCTCAAAGGAGGTGCCCGACACCAAAATTGAAGAAAGACACCTCAAAGCTCCAAATTTTGGCCTCAGCTTCACAGAATGTTTCTGAAAACTCTTGAGGGTCATGCTCGCCAAAATTGGGCGAAATTCAAAAAATTTTGGTTTTTTGTCATTTTCGGGTTTTTGGCTAAAACTCATGGGCATCACCATATCTGTTTGGGGCATCCTCAAAGGATGAGAATGGTATAATTGGATGCCATAATTTTAGGGGCATATACTCAGTGATTTTAAGATCAATTGAAGATGATTTTCTCCCCCAAAATGGCTAAAAACACTCACTTTTCCACACTCTGCCCCGTTTATCAGCAAGGTCTTATTTTTGGGTTTTGACACAAGTCAGCTTTTGATGGAATTCTAGTGAGCATTTTGGAGAAAAATAAGAATTTTCAGAAAATATACATTGATATCTTTCCAACGAGACATCACATGCCTTGTTTCGACATCGGGAAGGCCTCCAAAAATTGATGGCAAGACAGAGGACTTTCTGCTGATATATTTCTTAAGTATTTTTGTAAAAAATGAACCTTTCTAAAGTGACTTTTCCTCATGTGCGTTTAGCTATTTTTGGGCATGATTAGTTATGAAAAATCAATATATTTTCCTTTTTTAGCATTTTTGAGATATTTTATTAGATATTTTGTGCCTTGGGCTTTGCAAAGCCTCAAGGACAAAATCAAAGATTTTTGATGGGCCAATGAGATTGCAAGTTGCACTAGGAGGTTTTCCCTCATCTTGGCCTATATATTCCAAGAGAATTCATTGTAAACAAGGCTGAACTTGATGAATAGAAGTAATATATGCTTATACAAGCTTGGAAGAAACACTTGTCTCATGCATTGGATAGTTTCTTGAATGTTTTTGGATGATGAAGGAGGTCTGTTGTTGGATTCCTTGACTTGGTAAAATGGTATAGTGTCCCTCTCTGTTATCCTTCTTAGTTTTCATTCATAATTCCATGTTCTTGCTTGCTAGAAGACAGTAGAGAATAGATTTGAGACATGCCCTTGCAGGCACCTCAAGTTTCCTGTTTCTTTATAGCTTCTATGTTTTCTTCCTTCTTAGTCATATCAAAGAATCCTTGATTGCTCTTTGATAACTGAAGAAATTGTTTGTTTGTTTCATTTATGGTTTTATGCATGCTAAGTATGATTCATGGTATGCCATGCTTAATCATGGCTAGTCATAGCTCCACCTCTGAAACCTTTCTTTGATTGGTTAGATTGTCATTTGTTGAACCAAGGAGGTCTTGTACTGATCTTGCCCTTTGCCTAAAACTATGCAATATTGCTTCAAAGTGCCCAATATCTTGAAATACTATGCTTAAGCATTTCCTCATAGTGATTTGAGTTGTTTTTTTTTCTTAAATGTATTTACCCAAAGTCTGATAGCCATTTCCTAAAGTTAGAGAGTCATATATCTCTATACATGGCTTGAATGTTTATTTCTATGCATTGATTAGTTTATAGTTACATTTCTCATGATGAATGGTTAGCCCTACCATGTTTATTTCAGCTATTGAACTATTTTTGTTGGAAATCATTTGTTCTTCACAAATTTAGTGTCCATCCCACTCCATTTTACCTAAAGATCCATTTTACCTCGAATCAAATTGGCCCTTCAACAACCTTGTATCACCATCTGAAAGATTTCTTGACCTTTTCGACCCCATAGCCCAGTTTATCCGACATCTTTTTACCTATCTTGGTCTTTGATCAGTTCATCCCTCACAACCTAAAAACCAAAACCAAAATCCTACTTCATAACTAGCCTAAAATCAAGAACACAATAAGCAAACACACAGATATCCCTTACACAAATAGAGAGAGCCCTCTCTGAGTCCAAGAAGGTTAGGTCCTTGGGCTCCAAAGACTGGTTTGATGTTACACTGTCATTTTGCTTGCCAATCAGCCAAATCACGGGACCCTAACATAATGGCGATCATGGTGGGACTTTTCTGAGTTCATTTTAATTTGAATACCTTTCAAGACTCACGGAAAGCCCCTTTTTGAACTAAAGCACACCATACTATTGAGCCACCTCATCGCCACACTAAAATAATGGCGATCACGGTGGGACTCTGAGTAACAAAAAAACTTAGATTCCCTAAAAATTCCAGCAGCCTTAAGAATACTATCTGATTGACTTATCCCACCGCTCCCTAACATAGTGGTGATCACAGTGGGACCTTCCGAGTTAGTGAAAATATAAGTACTCCTTAGTAACTTTCGAAGTCTCAATCAAACTTAGAAAACTTAAGTGTTGTTTGAAGAGTAGAAGCTAGCTCTTTCACCGTCTTAGCAAAATGATGATTCAGTTATAGGAACTCTTCCAAACCTCATAGGCTACACTAAAACTCAGAAAACCCCAAAACATTCCCAGAATGGCTTTTCCCTAGTTATTGGTGGTGGACCATAGCTACATCTTTACAAAAACAACCAAGTTCCACCTGGCGACTCCACTAGCCTCCAGTTCGCCTAAAAACTCCATAAAAAAACCAAAAAATTCATAAACCATACCTTTCTGTTGACTCATCCTTTCCAAAACTTAAGACTCATGGTGCAAACTCTGTGATCAGTGACAAACTAAGTATAACTTAACGATTCAGAAAACCTCACCTAAACATAGGAGATAAACATAAATAAACTTGCAAATAGAACTATTAGCTTGTCCAGACAGCCTAGCAAACTGTTCAAACCAAGTGATCACTCTTCCTTGCAAGTCTTCATCTCAAATTTTGCTAGAAAACTTTTTTCCCGAAAGCATCTTTGATAGTTTTGGTGGTGGACCATAGTTCTCAAAGAAATCCACCTGGCGACTCCACTAGCCCTCATTCTTGTTTTGACCATCCTTCACATTAACAGCACCCTTAGAGAGGCCATCCATCCAAAACAACCACAAATTTCATTCTCTCTAAGCTTTGAATTTGAAATCTGGCTTCACAAAGAATCTACACCAGATCTCATCCAGACCCAAATCCCCTTATCATAGTAGATGACCCAGAGAAGATTCTATGGCAAGCTTCCAAAACTGGAAATTTAGCTATCGATAGGTCCATCTGTAAAGCAAGATCAGTACCTGAACACCTCACAGCCTTGCAGGATTCCCCATTTGACTTAAAATCAGAAAAAACCCTTTTTAGAAGCAAGTCACAAATAAGGTAAAATTTGACGATCTTGAGCCCCTAGATCTGCCACAGAGTCGAAGTAGAGAAGCCTCACCTACTACACCTCCCGACTTTCAGTTTCTCCATCACTTTGGCTCCTACCTCCCCAGATCTTCTCAAAATTAGATCACTAGCCCAAGTACATCCGCCACACCCATCCAAACCACTACTGTTCAAATCACCTCAGCTCATCCTACAAGCCCTCATTTTGTACATCATCCATTAGCTCCCACCATGGTAGCTTGGTATGCACTCTTGGTGTTGCCACACCCTTTGGCTCCTTTACAAAACAACTATCAATCCAAAATCCCGCACTTTACCGAAGTTGAGCCTACTACTGCTCAACAACATGTAGATAGAATTAGTGATTCCTTTGAATACATGGAAATAGAGGACGAGACCATCAGAATGAGGATGTTTGCCCAAAGCCTGGGCGGAGAACCCAAAAAATGGTTTAAAAGCTTAACTCCAAACAGCATCCACGATCTCCCAGAACTTTACCAAACCTTCATAAATAAGTGGGAAATCCGAAAGAACCCCATTCAAATCCTGTCAGAGTATAACAATCTAAAACGGGAAAATGGGGAAAGTGTCCAGGGATACTGCACTAGGTTCAACAGTGTTTATAACGCTCTCCCACCTCACTTCAAACCTCCACTTGGCTCATCCTTAGAAAAGTTCCCCGAAGGTTTCGACCCAGACATGACTTATCAACTAAGAGACAAGGACCCCCCTACCTTAGAGGAAATGCAAAAAGTGGCCATAAGTGTAGAAGCCAACTTAGCAGAAAAAAGAGCTAGGACCAGATCAGAAAGGAAAGTCACATACCGGGATGAGGTCACCCCTTCGGCCCCTTCCTTAGATCCTAGAATAGATTACTTGGTTAGATCCATGTCGAAAATGTGGGAAAAGATAAGTGAAAAGACACCTCTTAGGGACAACCAGCCAAACCCTCCAAACAGAAACCAGAACCAAAACTTTAGGAGAGAGCAGCCTCAAAACAAACCAAGGGAAACTGACCAACAAGTTAGGCCACCTTTTAATGAAAATTATGTTGATGAGGATGAGAGGGATACAGAACCCATTGATGAAAATCATTTGAACCGTATAGGTTCTGATAACGAGAGTGAGGTTTACCTCATAGAAGAAGAACAAGCTTTCTTCTCTCTGAATCAAAATGAAACCAACTATCAAGATCCCGAAGATCTAGCTATAGATTTTCAGAATGCCATAATAGAAGCTCATAGGCAGTATGACCTTAGAAGTAGAAAAAACCAAGAAAAATCCAAGAAAGGCAGCTCAGACACTGCTAAAACCCTTGATACCATCCTTAAAAGAGCATTGGATAGCAACAAAATCGTGGTCAAGAAAACTGACCAAAGCAAAGATGAATCTATTCAGACAAGTCTTGGCTCAGATTCTCCTAGTACCTCCACCAAGATTCCCGAGGTGGCTCTGTAAAAAAAAATCCCGAAACAAAGTCAGCAAACTCAGAACATAGAGAAAGTCATGGCTGAAAAAACTGAAGAAAATCTGTCTAAACTACAAGCATCCTTCAGTTTTGAGGGAGAAATCGCCAAAATAAATATTACCATGCCTCTCACTTAACTTATCGCCCAAATCTCTTATAAATACCAAGTGTTAAAGGTCCTGAATATAGGAAATGATGCAAACACCCTTAATCTAGCTGATGACACTCCTGAGGTGTTGTTTGGTCCAAAAATAGAAGCGAAATTCCAAGAAGGAACCACTCTTCCCTTTTACATCAGTCTGAATATCCATGATCAAATCCTACACAATGCCATGCTAGACTCTAGGGCCTCGTATAATCTAATGCCAAAGGTTGTGATGGAAATATTATGCCTAGAAATAACAAGACCATATAAAGACTTATATTCATTTGATTCGAGTAGATTCAAGTGTCTAGGCTTAATCAAATATCTTTGTTTCAGTTTGGCCCAAATACCTACAAAACACCTAATCATGGACATAGTGGTAGCAGACATTCCCCCCAAGTACGGAATGCTTTTATCCAGAACTTGGGGAGCTACGCTTTAGGGAAATATTCAACTTGATATGTCCTATGCCACTATTCCTGTGTTTAACCAAACTAGAATACTTTATCAGGAATCACACATGAAATATATGGTCAACAGCCAAGAAAGGCTAGATAACATCCCGATGTACTCCTTGCATTCTGATCTGAACTCTTTCATTTTACACACTGATGATGACATTGAAGAACAGTCAGGAGGATTTGAAACAAACTTAGACCCACCGCATCAGCTGCCCCAAGTTCTTTATGATGAAATAGATACTCAAAATTATCATGACCATGAGTAGCTATGTCTTGAGGAAAGAGAATTTTTTCCTTTTGAAACAGGGATAGAACAAGAAGCACAAACCATTATGTACCATCAAGAAAATTTCTCAAACCTTAGGCAAACATCAGCAGTAACATCAGGAGACTTTTTCAGAACAGAGGCATTAGAAGACTTGCATATCACAAACCTTTTTGGAAATCAAGGGCAGGGAAGCTTAATGTTCTTACCATACCTTAAGGATTTTCCATCACATAACTCTACCCCTTCAAATGAAACTTTGACTGTAGCCATATAAATTTTTATGAAATGATATGATGACTGAAGCTCAAATATACCTAAATTGTTTGAACTAGCTAGCATTCTGCCACTCCACCAAAAAACTTAGAACTGCTATAATTTGAAATCTTGTTCAAAATACTACTTCATATAGAGAAAACAGTAAGAAACACTATGCCACTTCCATCACTCCAAGAAACAACTTCGACAAAAGAAAATACAAAAATCTTGGCCAAACAATAATAGTCAAATATAAAATAGCTCATCATAGGATCTGTTTTGATTTCAGACATACTAATATACACCCTTGTGACAGAATTTTATCCTTCCTACCCAAGACCATGATATACCAATGATAAATGCTTTTAATCATGTGTCTTGGCAAAATTATGTTTCGGGATATAGCCAAATAATTCCTTTGCAAAGTAGACAACTCAAAGAATTTTTCAAATATGCTGGAAGTAGTTCCATCTTCAAACCAAGAATTGAAAAACCACCAGATATCAAAAACATGCTCCTAAAAGCCGTGTTTCCAGTTCTGAATTTCTGCATTCTGACATACCTTCATGATGTCATCATATACTTCAAAAATGACAAATAATACTTGCATTATTTGAAAAAGATGTATATCAAAGGAAGGAGTGGAAATCAGAGGTATAAAGAGGTACATCAGGAAGGTATGGGGTTGTTCAGAGATTCATGCATGAATCCTTATGTCATGCTTGAAAGAAAAAATTTTCCAAATTTTTCTTTTCAAGAGCTGAGTGGACCAAGAGTGGTAGGAGATCCCTATGAAGATAAGATGCTTAAGTTTCACCATTTCCAAGATTTCTGAGTTAAAACATTTTCAATCATTGTATATACCATTGTTTGAAAAATAAATCAAAAAACAGAAAATTCAAAAACAATAGAAAAATAGAAAAAGAGGGTAGTTGCAAAATATAAAGAAAGCCCCATTTTCAAAAAATATTCATTCTGAAAGCGCGCAAGTCTAAATGCTGCTACTAGTACTCAAATGTCTTGTTCAGTTATCTAACCTAATCATAATTGAACATGTTTTAAATTTATTTGCTGATAAGTTAGTGAGATGAAAAGGTAGTCAACATTATGTAAGCTAGACTTATCAAAGAAAGTATATTAGGAAAAGATATTGGTTCCACATGCTCAAAACAGAACCAAAGAGGAAAGCAGAGATGAAAAACAAACTGTGTATCCTAGCCCTGATTTTCTAGATTTCATTTTATGCAAAATAATATTTGTGTGCAACTTGTCTTTCATGCCACAAGTACATGAAAAATCAGACTGTCTAATCCTGATTTGGTCATTTTTCAATTTCATGTTTTAGATTAGAGAATAAAATCATGTCAAACAGCTTAACCTTGACAATCGATCCAGCATAGGTAGAGAAACAAAGGAGTTCATCAGCTTAATCTGAAATAGCATCAAGGAAGAAAGAAATTTGCACCAATGGATAAAGGCACTGGTCTTCAGAGAACTGAGATCTGAAATTCTGAACACCTCCTGAAAAGGAGCTGCCCTCCCCAAATGGAGCCACTGTTAGTCATCAGTATTTTTCACCTGTTGATGATGACTAGTTTTTAAAGCCAATTTTTCTAGCAGCTGATCTCTAATTTGTCAAATTTGCTAGCTAGAAAACACCCATAAAATTTTTTTCCCTCCTACCTTTTAAAATCAGCCCATGATGAGATAAAACCTGATTTTCAAGCCCTATCTAGTCTCAGTCATACAAAATTTCTCATCATCTCCAAAGAGAATACTCCAAATATGTCAAAAAAGTCTCCCCTAAGTTAGGTAGTGGCGCTTTAGGAATTCCTCCCTTGGAAAACTATCCTAAAGCCAAAAGAACCATTGTCTAATATCTACCGGTCATAGATAACCTTCCTATTATGCAAATAAAGCTTGATACACCCTTAAGTCATGCCACTAACAAACCTTGATATCTCAGCAGTGCATATGCCACAAGTCAAACTGATATTAGGTGGATTTACAGTGTTTCAATGTCTTTTTCAAAAGTAGAAGTGTACCAGTGTTCCAGAAGACATTATTAAACTTAACATGAGAAGATAGCTGCTTCTCATGTGGTTTTGAGCCTGGGATGCAAGTACTGGACAGAGAGGTATTTCAATGAGCTCCTACAAACACAGTCAAAAGGTTAGTGACTTATGACTAACAAGTAATACTCTGCAGATACTGGTCAGGTTTCTTCTGATGTCTAAAGATGCATAAAGGTATTTTAACAATAGGATTACAGATCTCAGAGAATGCCCCTCATGACATATTTTCAATTTCTCACTTTTATTTACTTAACTGTGAATAGGCACTACAAGGAAAGATGGCATAGTTTGACAAAGGGATGAAATAGCATCACTGTGTAAAACCTCCTCCAAACATGAACAGAGGGTTGGATGACTGTGTAAAACCTCCTCCAAACATAAGCAGAGGGTTACGTCATTGGTTGAAAACCTCCTTCATTTAAAAGCAGAGGGTCAGGAATAGAGGTATGGCCTCATTTAAAGGGAACAAAGCTAACAATGATGCAAACTTCCTAAAAACTTGTTTAACACCTTATCTCCAATGAATGAAACCACTAACACAACAATGGTGTTTCAAGGATTTCTTATATGGTTTCACTGTTTGGAAGATAGATTTGCAATAAAGTGAGAAACAATTGGATGATTATGAGTAGAAAAATTTGTTAAGCAGATGACCAAGTAGTGATGTTTTGATGTTCAAAGAAGCTTTGCTTCTCCTGTCTATGAAGATCTTTTTCAAAACCTCATAAAATTGACAAGAAGGTAGCCTAAGCCTTTCTTCTAAAGGGGAATTTACAAATAAACACATAGAGACAGTATGTGTGAAGAAAAGGGTATGGCATGTGTTTTAAATTCAAGGACAACATTCAAAGAAAAGAAACATGCCACTATCACAAACAAAGACCCTTTTTAATGAAACATGTGAAAATACCTGTTGTTGCATATGATTGTAGGAAAGGTCTTTAAAGATTTTCCTCTTTGATAAACAGACAATTGTAAAACCTAGGTGAATACAACTAAGTTTTCACCCATGGTCAAAGAGAAATATCATGATAAGGATGCATCAACACTCTTTGTTATTACTCCAGAGTAGTTTTCTTTTAAGGAACAGATATGGAAAAACAGTGACAGAGTTGCTTCCTTAATAGAGAGACAGTGAAAAAGATTTTAGCCTTGAGATAACTTCTTCGCATTGGGAAGGGTCATATCTTTGAAGACTTTAGAAAATAGCATTCACAACATTTGTCATGAACTTGTTCGAAGAAAAAGCCTTCACGATATCTAAAAAGGTGATGAAAGGATAAAAAATAGCATGCTAATTTTTTATATAACAAAAACCTTTTTCAAAGGGCATTCAAACCCTCACAAGCATTTTCAAAAGGTTGTTGGCTTTTTCATCATTTAAAGGTGGATGAGAGTGTTGCAAAGTCCCACTGTACAATTTCAAAACACTAACCAAGTGCTCCCCTGGCTCTTCATTAGAGAACCAAGTGATTTCAGCATTTTTCAGAGTTTCTAAGGCCCTCAAGCCTGCACGGCGCACCTGTAGCACCCGTTCAAACACCGCCCGAGGCCGACCCGACTGCCTTTCCATTGTGCGGTGCTCTTCTTTGTGAACATGATGCTCACCCAAACACCTCCAAAAAACTCTGTGGAGCTGCCCCAATCAATAAAATAAGGTCTTTAAGCTTTCCTTCGAGGTATTCTACTTCTCCTTTTGGCAAACTTCAAAGATTCAAAGGGTGTTTGCTGTGTTTTTTCCTTGAGAAGGAAATAGTGCCTTTGAAACCATTTCATCATTTAAAAGCATGAGATAGACAGTGGTATATAAGACAGATTTTTGTAAAAACTAGAGAAAAACTTTCTTATGTTTGGAGGTCTCGAATTAACTTGGACAATGTGTTAACAGCGACCTTAAGGGCAGTTTGTCAATTAAAAAGCACCAAAGAGAGACAGTGATTATAGGGTAGGGTTTTTGAGCAAACTAAAAGGTTTTTTTTGCTGTGATTGTCACACACCATTACAGTGATAGGTAGGGTGTGTTTTTATCAATCTTAAAGGACCTTAAAAGCTTTAAGAACAGTGATAAACCATACACTAATTACTAGACAGACAAGCAGAATTGGAGAGGTCCCAAGTTGGCTGGAAGGTGTCTTAGAATTGTTAAAACAAAAAGAAACCTTGTCTGCAAAATCAAAAGAGGAAAGCAGTGATCATGATGTGAAAGTTTTGTCATTTTAAAGTGTCCTCTCTGTTTGGTGAAAAAGAAAACTTTGTGCAACCTCCATAGTCCAAAAATCAGAGTCTGTGATTGAAAGGTGTCTCAAGACAACTGTAGGTGTTTTGTTTTACTTTGTAGAAAGCAGTGAATAGCAAGAAGAATTTTGTTTGAGAGAAAGGTGTTCTTATCAAAACAAAGGTTCCTTCTTCACCAAGAAACCACGAACAAACCTTTCAAGACTTTGCCCAAACACAATGATAAACTGACTTCTTGTTTTTATTTGACAAAGAACTTGTTTTTTGGCATAAAAGAGGACAAAATAGTGACTTATAAGGAGGACATGGTGTGTTCTTGAGAAGCCATTTAAAGGTCCATTTGAGACAAATTGTTTTTGTCAGTCAGCAAAGAGTATTCAAAACAAGATGCCTCCCAGGCAAGACAGTAGAAGTGGCCTTCACAGGAGGTTTGAGCCTGTTTCAACTGAAGAGGTAAATGCTCATCCATCAGTATTGTTTAACTTTCATGAAGTTGGATTTCTAGAGTTTTGTCAAAGAGTGCAGGAGGTGAAAAGCTATCCCCCCTTGACACATCTTTGTGCTTTGAGATTTCAAGGGAAACACTTTCAGCTGGCAGGCTTGGATTTCAAGTTTTCTCCTAGATCCATTTCCAAGGCCACCAAAATCCCTTATGTCAGAGAGAAATGGTTTAAGTAGAGCCGCCTAGACTCAGAATAATACAAACCCTTTTTGAAGCCTAAGCATAGAGATACATGTCCATCCATCTTTCCCTTCTCATATCTGTTGACTAGTTATGCTCTCCTCATGAAGATAATCATGAAATAATTCACTTTTGAGGGAAGATTCTCCCGGTTATATGCTTATCATGTCCAGTTGCTCATGCATTTCACAAGAGCCAAATTGTTAAATCTCCCTTTCTTCCTCCATAGAAGTATTGAAAAAATGGCCTCCACTGTTTAGAAAAGACCTCCTTCTCAGCAGTCAGCTTTCCTTTTCCATCATTCTCTCATCAAGGTATCATTCTTCATTAGCTTGAGAAGAAGGAAATATCTTGGGACACTTTCATTGCAAATCCAGATTTCGCCATTGTTCCTTCATTCCATACATCTCCTTCACCTTCCTCTCACCATCCTTCGCCTTCTTCAAGCAAGCCCATTCCCAAGAAGCTCAAATTTCCCATTGAACAAGAGGAAGAGCATGATGAAGAGGAAGAGTATGATGAGGAAGAAGAGCATGAGCAAGGGGAAGAAGAGCATGATGAGGAAGAAGAGCATGAGCAAGGGGAAGAATAGCATGATGAGGAAGAACAACATGATGAGGAAGAAGAGCATGAGCAAGGGGAAGAAGAGCAAGATGAGTAGCAACATGATGATGAACAACAATAAGATGAGGATGAACAGCTACAACATGATGATGAACAACAGCATGATGAAACATGGCAGCAAGGTGAAGAGCATCACAGTGATAATATGCAGCACAATGATGAAGAGTAGTGCCATGAAAAAACTCAAAATAGTGAAGGAGAAAAATGATGAGGAAATTGAACAGTTTGATGAGGGTATTGGTAGCCCTCACAGCAGCAAAAAGGATGAAGATGAAGCCCAAAACATTGTAGAGATAGAGCCCCAAAGTCCTAAAGAGAGCAAGGACAAGAATGAAGAGGGTAGCCCTCAAAAGGACATGCAAGAAGACAGTCAAAGAATCCATGAAGAAACTCAAAACAGTGGCAAGGATGATGAGGAAAGTAAAAAGGGCAAAGAGCCAATAGAGCATGTGCTAGCTGCCTCTCCTAGGCAAGGGGGCATGCTTCCTTCTCCAAAAGTGGCCAAGCCCTGGACATCAAGGAAAAGGGTGCCTAAAACTATAACTCCAAATGTTACTAGGGCCCTCCGAAGCAAGGGGAAATTTCCCAAGCAGCCCATTGTTGATTTACCCAAGAGGAGGAAGACCAAGAGAGCCACCAAAAGCAAGGGAAAGGAGAAAGAAGAAAGCAACCATGAAAAGGAGAGAGACTTTGACATAATTCAAATCCAAAGTGATGATAGCAACAATGAGGCCTGAATCCTAGAGACTCTCTTGATCAATAGAGAAAAATAAATTTATGCTTTGAGGGCAGATCTAGAGAGGGCTAGAAACTTCAATCACTTTTTGCAAATACAAAATAAACAGATGAGTGTCCATATGGCGGTATATGAGACACGGGCCATCAAATACAAAAAAGAGGCCTTCAAGGCGCAAGTTAGATTGGAAGAACTCATGGGTGATTTCAATGGTAGTGAAGATGAAGATCAGCCCAGAAGAAATAGGCCAAGAACCATGGGGCTCAAAAGAGCCCTTGAGAAACAAAACGAGGAAGAAGTTGCCCTTCTCCAATATTTTCCTCTCACTACATTGTTCACCCAAGAGATAGAGAAAAATCAAGAAGCATGGCTTGAGAGGGTAAATTATCACTTGAAAAAGAAGTTTGAGAAGGCCAATAGAGATTTGGACCTTCAAAGGAGGATGACTGGGCACTATAAGAAGCTCAATCAGTTCACCCAGCGGAAATTGAAGGCCACACAGGAAAAACTCAAGGAAGCTCAAAGGAGGCGCCCGTCACCAAAATTGAAGAAAGACACCTAAAAGCTCCAAATTTTGGCCTCAAATTCACAACATGTTTTTGAAAACCCTTGAGGGTCATGCTCGCCAAAATTGGGCGAAATTCAACAAATTTTGGTTTTTTGTCATTTTTGGGTTTTTGGTTAAAACTCATGGGCATTGCCATTTCTGTTTGGGGTATCCTCAAAGGATGATAATGGTATCATTGGATCCCATAATTTTAGGGGCATATACTCAGTGATTTTAAGATCAATTGAAGATGATTTTCTCCCCCAAAATAGCGAAAAACACTCACATTTTCCACACTCTGCCCCATTTATTAGCAAGGCCTATTTTTTTGATTTTTACACACAAGTCAGCTTTTGATGGACTTATAGTGATTAGTTTGGAGAAAAATAAGAATTTTAAAAAACTATACATTTATAGCTTTCCAACCAGCCATCACGGGCCTCATTTCGACATCAGGAAGGCCTCCAAAAGTTGCCGGAAAGACAGAGGACTTTCTGCTGATATATTTCTTAAGTATTTTTGTAAAAAATGATCCTTTCTAAAGTGAATTTTCCTCATGTGCGTTTAGCTATTTTTGGGCATGATTAGTTATGAAGAGTCAATATATTTTCTTTTTTTAGCATTTTTGAGATATTTTATTAGATATTTTGTGCCTTGGTCTTTGCAAATCCTCAAGGACAAAATCAGATATTTTTGATGGGCCAATGAGATTGCAAGTTGCACTAGGAGGTTTTCCCTCATCTTGGCCTATATATTCCAAGAGAATTCATTGTAAACAAGGCTAAACTTTGTTGGTGTCCCGTGTTTTGATATTTTGGCAAATCAAAAGACAAGGCAACATCAGAACCAATATTTAGAGTTCCAGGATCTAGTCCTCCTATTCTCAGAGAGGGATCTCTCAAATGTTTGTTTGCAAAGGTTTATCTTGTGTGCTTAGCATATGGATTTTAGACTAGTTATTAAGTGCAGGTGTTTGTTTATTTGTTTGGTTATATTGATACCACAGAACATAAAAGATCTAGGAAAGATATATAGAACGGAGAAACATTTGGTTCATTGGGAAATGGAGTCAAGAAGAGGTCATAACATACTCATCAATGGATATGGGATATTAAAGGGAAAATCTAACTTGGCCGCAGGATCCTTTGATTTTGGAATGAGATGGACATCAATGATTTGAAGAGAGAAGTTTAATTCTCAAACAAAGGGAATTTGAAAGCACAACTTGAACAATGAAGAGCTATTTGGTAGACAGGGCTAACCATGAATTCTACAAATCATAGATTTAAGAAAATAATGATTCCAAAACAACTTTTAAAATGAAATCTAAGATTCGGGGAACACCCTATTTCCTCAAATATTTTATTTAAAATGACTTAGAAAACATAAAAGATTCACTGATAATTGCAGTCATAGAAGAGGGAACACCTAACACATCTATGATAACAACTATAAAGACCTTCAAGGAAACTTTTTAAGCAAGGACAAAGGGCAAGATCGGGACAGACCTCCTTGATTCACTATAAACAAGAAACTTCAAAGGGAGACTTCAATAACAGTTTTTAAGTGGCAGCAGACAAGCAGGGAAAACCATAAATCATGCTAAAACCAACTATTCGAACTATTAAGGAAATGAACAAGCATGAAGACTAAAGAGAGAGATTAAAGACTCTAAAATACTTCAGCAGAAGAAAACATAAAACAGTGAAGGATGAATAGGTCTAAGGTGCTTCTAGGAGTCATTTCTTAGCCTAAAAATTTCAACCTACTGTAGTAAGAATTTATGGAACATAATGAAAATAAGGGAAAAACATTAAATAGTTCAGAATACTTCACCAACAGCCAAGCTCATGGATCCAATGATAGAGCCTTCTCAGTCACAAGCATGCAACAACATCATCAGGGCTTCCAAGACTTCAATTTGTTCTTCAACTTCAACAGACTATGTATTATATCAAAGAGTTCCAATATTACAACTAGTGATCAACCAACCCACTCCTCATCTGCTACAAAAGTATTTATAGAAGAATGAGGAGGTGAAATGGGATAAAATATCTTCTAAGTTCAATTAATACAGTGCACTGTCTCTCATCCTTTGAGGGGCTTAATAGAGAATATTTTTTGGTATTTCCCCTGTATTAATGGGTTTACATTAACTATTAGGCTTGCTGGAAAGAATTTGTTGACTTCAAGGCTTCTTGTGATATTTGTAATAACTTTTGCTGACAACTACAATAAGTTCCTTTGGTTGAAATAAATGTTCAGCTGTATTGATGAAAAACATCTCCTGTCTGGTAATAAATTTTTCCTTCTTTTGATTGATTTGAGGCTGTGGGTGACCCTGTGGTAGCCAAGGGATTCAATTAGCCCCAGCTGTGGTGGTGGAAACTTTCCGTCTGATGAACTTTTATGGTTTTCCTCTTTAACAGTGCTTTAATCGGGAATCGGGCTTTTGATAATCATTTGTTGGCCGTACTCCCTGTAGATCTGTCTTCAATTTTCTGTCTTGATATATTTTATCTTCGGCACTGATATTTCTCTTACTGTGCTTGATTTACTGTGTTTTTCGCTGGTGTGTAGGGTTGCGCAGGGTTGATATGGCATCAATGCCTGATGAACCACCGATGAAACGTGAATTTTTAGACCCTGTGAAGGATTTTTTTTGTTGAATAAGAGGTGGGAGGATCGTCACCCTCTGCCTCTGCAAATTATTCAGTCATGGCGGAAAAACTATTAATCCTGCAAAATACAAACAAAAATTATAAAATCCTGCATGTATAGGCTGACTGCTTTAGAAGGCGCATGGAGAGAGCGTGGCCATTGGATGGCATCATCCGACGGTCGAGATCGATTTAGAGGAGGTTAGAGGAGAGTGAGAAGGAATTTGAATCGAAGCCATCGATTGTGCAGAGATTGACGGTCCAGAAAGTCAAAGCAGAGGAATCAGGGTGGTGAATTGTGGGCCATCGATCTGCAGATCAGATCAACAGCGGATATGCTTTAATGACCGTGTTGTGTCCTGGTTAACCATCAGGCTTCTTCAGTGAGCGATCACCATCCGATGAGTGGCCTCAGATCGGACGATGTACGCGAATATCGCGTCGAGTCCACGTCCGAAGTTTAATGTGCGATGAGCGACAGTTTTAAAAATGGGCCCAAGACACGTGGCGGCCAGTGTATGGAATCGCTATGAAATGGGAAAAACCGCCCGCACTCAAAAAGCGGTGCGATGGATACCGCGTGGTTTTCGCGACGATGAGTGGTTGGAGGGGACCACCGGGGAGATGGATTCTGCACCGTCCGATCTTCAGATTAGATCGACGGTGCGGAGTGATTTAAATTTCATACCGACGGTAATTTATAAATATAATAAAAATGTTAAAATGATATCAAACCAAAGGTTTTACACTTGGGGCGGACATTTTTAATATTCAAAAATGACTTGGCGCCCGATTGTGGGGCCACAGGTTATATGGAAAGGCATATGACCGGGGAATTGTGGATGAGGGATAATAGGCATGGGGTAATGCAATAAGCACTTAGAAGACTTAGCGCTCGGTCCTGGCACCAGGGCATATGGAGGGGATGGATTTAAGAACTTCGCCCAAGAGGGCTTGAGTCTGTAATAAGAAAAATGGGTTTTTATGCAATTTTCAATGCCTTTCAAAGGATTTGGAGGGTTTCGATAAGGCCAAGAAAAAGTCATGAAACCTTATCAAGGGGATTCTGATGAAGGGGAAAGGGGAGAATCATGAAAATGAGGGTTTTTTATGGGAGATGAGGGGGTAAAATGAAGTTAGTTTTGGAAGTGGAAAGAGGAGGAAACATGGAGTTTGCAACATTTTTTCTTGATGTAATGACAACAGAATTTCTGAGCTGCAAAGGGGAAAAGTAGTGACGATTGTCCAAAGACATGATATTATCAAAAGTCTTTAAGCATTAAAAATTTTTAGTAGTGAAATTGTTTCTTGAAGGCTATCCAAAATCATTTAGCCACCAGTTGATATGACAGAATTTATAGGTGGCTAACAGTGGCTCCACTTGGGGATGGTGCCTCTTTGAAGGCATCAAGAATTTCAGACTTGGATTCTCTGGGAGGCTGACCAGTTGCCTCATCCATTGGGTTGCCTTCCATTTTGTGGATGATCTTCTTTTTCTCTGAGACATATTAGCCTTCATGAATCAACAATGGAACTTCATCAACACAACCTGTCTACCTACCCAATCCTACTGATCTAAACTTTTTTCTTCTTTAGAGTACACTTGCATTTGCAAACTCTTTCACAACATTTTATTCTTTTGAAAGTAGGAAAATTAACCTACTTCTAGTCCTTATTTCTCCATGGACTCAGATTAAATATTTGAGTCTATATGATTCTCTACCTAATCTACTGGCTGTTGGGATTAAACTGTCCAAGAGACTTTATTCTCTAAATTCTACAATAGAAATTCAAAAAACATTCAAGTCAAGATTAAGTTGTTTGACTTGATGCTGATCTATGGCATAAGAACAACTGCACATAGAAATTATTTTGCACAAAATTTAAAACAAAAAATGAAGGCTTAAGATCTAATTTTTCAAAGCACTTCCTTCCTCTTTTACAGCTCTGTTTTTTAATTTGTTTGAGTTGTTTTTTGCTTATCCCCTGGTTCAGATTTTGAGCTAATTAGAACCAGATTTACCTCTTCTTTGACTCAAGATTTGAAACAGACTCGAGTCACTCTCTTTGCTTAGAATATTTAGGTTCGGATTTTGAGCATATTTGAACCTTTTATTTCTATCCTAAACTATCTATTTATAAGCCAAGATTAAACAGTTCAACAAATCAAATTCACTATCCTATCCGCAGAAACTTTAAATATAATTAGTCAAGATTAGGTTGTTTGAATTATTAGAAGTGTGTTTTCAGGAGTGGCATTTAAGCTTGCACACTTTCATATTTGTTTCTCTTTTTTGGTATGGGGCTATACCTTTCTTGTTTTCACAATTTTCCCTCTTTTCTTTCTGTTCTTTGTTTTTGTATTTTTGATTTTCATAACCTTGAATACAATGCTAAGACTATGATATTTACAAAGGTAAAATAAAATTCTTTAAAACTTATTATTCTTGGGAGAAGTAATGCTTGAGCATTCTGCCATTGACAGGACCTCCATACAGATCCTCTCCGTTCAATTCCTTCAGGAAAAATGCATTGTGACCCCTCTCAGCATGAATAATATAGAGGCCCTTCCACAAGTTCTCAAACTTGCCATGTTTTCCCTTTTCTTCTCTCCTTGAATCCCACTTAAGAACAATATTTCCAACTTGGAAATTGTTTGCCTTAGTCCTTTTGTCAAATAACTTCTTCATATTTTCTTGGACCAACTGTGTTCTCTCATAAAGTTCTTCTCTGGTATACTGTAAATGGATTGATTGGTTGATTCTTCTCTGCATATCATTCTGTTCAATCTGCACTTCTTGAAGGAGTTTCATGACAAGAACTCCCAATGAGGTAGGAAAAACTGCATCCATGCCATAAACTAAGTGATAGGGGGACATATTTATTGATTTCTTTGTAGTTAACCTATCAGCCCACAAGGCATGAACCAGCTTACTGTGCCATGATTTTTTATTCTGTTCCAACAGTTTCTTAATGATATTGATGAGGCTCTTGTTGGAAGATTCAGCTAATCCATTTCCTTTGGGATATTAAGCAGTGGAATGGCCCAAGGTTATGTGGTATTTGTAATAGAAATCAACCATCTTCTTAGATTTAAAAGCAGCAGCATTGTCTATTATGATTTTTCTGGGACAACCAAATCTGGATAGGATATTTTTTTCAAGGAACTTGATAATGACAGAGTGATTAGAATTTTTGGAGGGTATAGCATCTATCCACTTGGTAAAGAAGTCAGTGGCTGTGAGGATCCACTTATGTTGAGCTGAGGAGGATGGGTGAATTTCCCCAATGAAGTCTAAACCCCATTTTTGAAAAGGTGCCTCAACTCTGATAGGATGTAAGGGTAAGGGAAGAAGTTTTCTTTTGCCATAAAAAATTTGACACTTATGGCAAGACATGACCAACTTTTGAGTCTCTGGGAAAAGGGTAGGCCAATAGTGACTAGATCTAAGAATTTTGTTCGTTGTGGCCTTCTAGTAGAGGTGTCCTCCACATTCTCCATCATGCAATTCATGCATGATTTTTCCTGCATCATCTTCAAGTAAACATTTAAAAAAAATTCCAACAACATTTTTCCAATATAATACTCCATCTAATATGCAAAAAAACAAAGCTTTTTGTTTCAAAAATCTAGCTTTAGTTTTAGACAGAGAAGGTGGGGCATTTAAATATAAAAGCACATAAACAATGTCAGCATACCAAGGAGAATTTAGAAAAGTTTCTTCAATAAAAGGAGTAGTGGATTCTTCTATTTCTTCCAACACATCTACCATATTTATGTCAAGTGCTTGGAAGTTAGACTCAGCCATAAGTTTTGCTAATCCTTGCCCTTTAACTAGTTTGGTGGGCCTAATTTCTAAGTCAGATTCAAGAATAGTTGCAATCCATTTTCCCCTTTTACCATCAGGGTCTTGACTTAGAATGTCCTTGACAACAGTATGTGGAACAAAAGCAATTATGTGAGAGTGTAAAATATAGACCCTAAAGTCTTTTAATGCTTTCACTAATGCTAATTCTTGCTTCTCCATGATGTTATATTTGAGAGGAGCATCTCTCAAGGCCCTACTAAAGAAATATATTGGTTGTTCTTGCCCCAAATCATTCTTTTGATGTAAAACTGCAGCTATTGTATGTTCAGATGCAAAGGAAAAGATGTAAAAATCTTTGGTAAAATCTGGACTATTCAGGACTGGTGCTTGAGTAAGAGCTTGTTTGACCAGCTCAAATGATTGTTTAGCTGCTAAAGTCCATTTTACACCGACATTTTTCTTAAGCATGTTTGTAATATTTTTTAATAGCTCAGCAAGATTAGGAATAAACCTTCTCAGAAAATTAATCTTTTCGATGAAAGATTGCAACTCCTTGAGGCTCCTTGGATGGCTGATCTGCAATATGCCATCTATCCTTGTAGGGTCTATTTTGATTCCCTCTTCTGAAATTATATGGCCAAGAATTTTACCTTCTTGGAGACCAAAGAGTGTCTTCTTGGGATTCAATGATAAGCCAAATTTCCTACACTTCTCAAAAACTTTTCTTAGGTGAATCAGATGTTCTTCATCGGTTTTTGAGAAAACGGTTATGTCATCAAGGTAAATGATTATGAAATAGCCAATATCTTCAGAGAAGGCTATGTCCATGTCCCTTTGGAAAGTGGCCCCTGCATTCATTAATCCGAAAGGCATTTTGACATACATAAAGGTGCCCCAAGGTGTGGTAAAAGCAGTTTTGATTTGATCACTTGGGAGCACTAACACCTGGTTGTAACCTGAGAACCCATCTAAGAGGGAAATCCTTATTGACCCAACTACCTGTTGAAGTATATGGTCCATCTTGGGTAAGGGGTAGTTTTCTTTTAAATAGGCTCTATTTAAATTTCTGAAGTCAATATAGAGCCTAATTTCCCCTGTTTTCTTTCTAACATAAACTAAGTTTGATATCCACTTTGAAAATCTAATGGGTACAATGATTCCAGCATCATGCATTTTTTTAATTTCTACCTTAACTAAAGGTAGTAAGAGAGGATTTATTCTCCTTAGTTTTTGTTTAAAAGGCTTTTGATTTTCCTTCAGGGGAATCTTGTGCTGAATGATGCTAGTATCATAAGATTTCAGATCTGTGTATGCCCAGGAAAACACATCTTTAAACTATTTGAATAGCTCTATGTATTGTGATTTTATGCAAGCTGGGAGAGTACAGAATAGTTTGATCATCTTGGGTTCTGCTAGACTGCCTATGTTATGCTCTTCTACGTTGGCTTCTATAGGCTCCAATATTGGTTCTTTGGCCACATCGTTAAAATCGAAAAGGTGTTATAAACGCATGAGACCTCTTGGAATTTGATCATTTTTGCATTGTAAATCTTCCAAGTCTTCTTGGTCTGCGTTGTCAGTTATCTCTGCTTCAAAAAGATTCTCATAATGATTTATATCAGTAGAATATGTCATTTCGACTTCTGGGATTTGTTCAATATACAAACAGTTTTCTTTATGGCTGGTTTCTGATAACGGTATGCTGAAATCGCTTTCTGACTTAAAGAAATCATCTATGTGTTTGTCAGAATCAAACACTTGCCAGTGATCTTCGTTATCGGGCACGACAGGCCTGTGTTTTACCTTCACACTAAGTTGTTCATTTATTTGGGGTATTTGGCAATTGCTAGCATTGAAAGCGAGTTCATTTGCTAGATGATTTAGTGCTCTTGGAATGAAAACAAGTTCATAATTTTCAAAGGTTTTCAATAGATCAAGGGCAGCGTTCTGATATTCCCTAAGCCTTGGATTTCTAGCTGAGTATTCTCCTTTGATTTGTCTTATGATAAGTTCAGAGTATCCTAGGACTAATATCCTTTGGGCTTCTAATTGTTTGAGCAGTTGTAAGCCTAGGAGAAGTGCTTCATACTCAGCAATATTGTTAGTACATGGGAAATCCAATTTATATGAGAAATCTTGATTTGTATTTTGAACCCACACACCTGCCCCTGCACTTGTTTTATTACAAGATCCATCAAAGTTCATTGTCCAAAGTATGTCATTCCTATTTTCATTTTCTTGTTGTTGTTGATTGGTAATGTTTTGAATTTGATTGAGGGGAAGATTGGATTGTTCTGGTGAACTAATTGGGTCCATGCTCTCCTTATCTTGTTGGTTGATTTCATCTTCGTTACATAAGACAAAGGAATCTAAACTTGATTGAATAGAATAAATTGGAGTGTTGTTTGGTTTTTCTATGTTTCTCACCATATACTTCATGTGAGATTCCCTGTATAGTCTTCTGTTTTGGTTAAAAACATGGATGGTGGCATAAAACATGTCCATTTGAAGGCTTCCCTGAATTTTGGCTCCCCATGATCTTGATAAGAGCATGCCATACTTAAGGGGAATGCCAGCTACAACTATGTCCATGACTAAGCTCTTAGCAGGGATTTGGGATAAGTTAACACACAAGTCTTTTATTAAACCCAAAATTTGACTCTTCTTGAGTCAAAAGAATACAAGTCTTTGTATGGTTTAGTAATTTCTAAGCCTAAGCTTTCCATCACTACCTTGGGCATTAGATTATGTGAAGCTCCAGAGTCTAACATGGCATTATGTAAGATTTTCTCATGTATGTTCAAACTAACATAGGAGGGAGGGACATCCCCTTCTTGGTATTTTCCTTCAACTTCTGGACCAAACAACAACTCAGGTTTGTCATCTGTCAAGTTTAAGGTGTCAGTATTACTTCCTAAGTTCAAAGCTTTCAAAACTTGGTTTTTATACACCTCTTGGGTTACTAGTTCAGATAGGGGGATGGTAATTTTTATCTTGGCAATCTCTCCCTCAAGGCTGAAAGGAATAATTGACTTGCTGATATTTACATCTATTTTTTCAATTGAATTCTTTTCAGCAACTTTGATTTGCTAAACCTTGTTTGGACTGGTAATTGGGATAGTTTTATTAGGACCACTAGTTGAAGTGCTACGGGTGCTCTGTTCAACATTTGGTTGGACACTTTTTTATTTTCTTAAGTCTGGTTTTTTGGCCAAAATGTTGGTTTTCTCTGCTGTCTTTTTGGGCTTGTTATCTGCGTTTTTCTTGACAGCAGTGCTAGTGTTTTTGTCCTTGGAATTATCTATGTTCCCCTTGCTCCTAAGATCATATTGTTTGTGTACCTCCATGATTGCATTTTCAAACCCCAATCTATAGTCATTAGAATATTCATAGGTGTTTGTACTTTGGTCATAAAAGAAACCTTGTTCTTCCTCAGTGAGGAAAACATCATCCCCACTGTCTGATCCAATCAAGTTTACATGAGACTCTTCCAAAATTTCCAACTCCCTATCTTCCTCATATTGATCTACATAGTTTTGTTGAAAAAGAGGTCTAATCTGTTGGTCACTTTCTTTTTGCTTATCTTGATTGTTGTCTCTTCTATAATTATGATTTCTATTTCTGTTTTGGTTATTTTGAGGTTCTCTTGGTGGCACTCTATCATTTAAGTTTATCTTTTCAAGCATCCTCTCCATCACCTTCACTAGGTTATCAATTTTTGTGTCAGAGGTCGAGGGTGTGATATCATCTTTATAAGTTACCCTCTTCTCTGCTCTTAACCTATTTCTCTTCTCAATAATGTTTGCTTCAACACTAACAGCTCCTTTCTGCATGTCTTCTAAGGTTAAGTAATCTCTCCCTCTTAATTCATAATTCATTTCAGCATCAAGTCCTTCGGGATACCTTACCAAGGCCATGCCTTGAGGATGTTTCATGTGAGGTGGAAGAGCATTGTAAACGCTATTGAACCTAGTGGAGTAATCATGAACACTCTCCCCTTGATTTCTCTTAAGGCTGCTATATTCTGCTAGTATTTGGAGAGGATTCTTTTTGAGTTCCCATTTGTTGATGAATGTCTGATGCAAAGCAGGGAGATCGTTTATGCTGTTAGGAGGTAGGTTTTTAAACCATTTCTTTACATCTCCTCCTAAACTTTGGGCGAAGATCCTCATCTTCACAGTTTCTTCTTCTATCTCCATGTAATCAAATGCATCTTCCATCCTATCTACATGATGTTGAGCTATTGTAGACTCTTTTCCAGTAAAGTGAGGGATTTTGGATTGGTAGTCATTTGGTAAGGGAAGTAGAGGTTGTGCTAACACTAATGGGGCATACCATGTTGCCATGGCTAGGAATAAGGGTGGATTTACAAGAGGTGGATTTACAAAAGGGAAAATTGGTTGTAATGAAGTAGTTTGGACAGTGGATGTTGGATGGACAGATGTGGATGTACCGGGGATAGATTGTTGAGTTGATCTTGGATGAGAGACACCTAAATTGAGAAGGAAATGTAAATCGGGTGGTGTGGTTTCTCTACTACCAGGCTGTTCACCTTGTTCTGGGGATGAAAGTGAAGACTTATAGTATATCCAAATTATATCATCAAGAAACCTAGTTCTACAAGGATCTCTTAAGTCGACTTGTGATTGGTGTAGAGCTGCAATATTTTGAGGGACTGAAGTAGCTCTCAAGGGTGATATGAAAACGGTTGAAAATTTAATCTTAGGAGACTCCCTAAGTATACTTTCAGGGTTTTCAACTACTTCTGGTGGGTTTGGGTCAGGGTAGGCTCTAGTATGAATCTTTCTAGGAGCCACTATGCTATGTTTTTTAGACCCAGCTAAAAGAAAATTTTAACCAAATATGACAATCTTTAAGAGGCTAACTGATCTTTTCAAAAAGAAGGAAACTTTAATATTAAAGCCTTCTAACTGAGTTTGTATGATGCTACAAAGATTTTGGGTCTTCCCAGTGGAGTCTTAAGGTCTGTTTTTAGGATTGTAGAGTCACCAAGTGGAAATTTTTAGCTTTTTTGGAGGTAAAAGGTTTTGTGGTCCACCACCATGTTTATTATTAAGCCAAACTGAAATGTTTTTTTTGGGGTTTTTCTGAGTTATTTCGATCTTATAGATCAAGAGAGTGTTCTAAGTATGATTTCGCACTTAGCTAAGGTGTTCAAACAAACAGAGTTTACTCTTATGGCTTGGTAACTTGGTTCCTTCAAGGTTTGATAAGGGCTAACGGGAATCCTAAGGGTTACTTAGATTGTCACTAACTCAAAAGGGTCCCACCGTGATCACCATTAATGTTGGTGCCCCATGTTTTTATTGTTTGGAAAATCAAAAGACAAGGCAACATCAGAACCAATCTTTAGAGTTCCAGGATCTAGTCCCCCTGTTCTCAAAGAGGGATCTCTCAAATGTTTCTTTGCAAAGGTTTATCTTGTGTGCTTAGCATATGGATTTTAGACTAGTTATTAAGTGCAGGTGTTTGTTTATTTGTTTGGTTAGATTGATACCACGGAACTTAAAATATCTAGGAAAGATATATAGAATTGAGAAACATCTGGTTCATTGGGCAATGGAGTCAAGAAGAGGTCATAACATACTCATCAATGGATATGGGATATCAGAGGGCAAATCTAACTTGGCTGCAGGATCCTTTGGTTTTGGAATGTGATGGACATCAATGATTTGAAGAGAGAAGTTTAATTCTTAGAAAAAGGGAATTTGAAAGCACAACTTGAACAATAAAGAGCTATTTGGTAGACAGGGCTAACCATGAATTCTACAAATCACAGCTTTAAGAAAATAATGATTCCAAAACAACTTTTAAAATGAAATCTAAGATTCGGGGAACACCCTATTTCCTCAAAGATTTTATTTCAAATGACTTAGAAAACATAAAAGATTCACTGATAATTGCAGTCATAGAAGAGGGAACACCTAACACATCTATGATTACAACTATAAAGACCTTCAAGGAAACTATTTAAGCAAGGACAAAGGGAAATATCAGGACATACCTCCTTGATTCACTATAAACAAGAAACTTCAAAGGGAGACTTAAATAACAGTTTTTAAGTGGCAGCAGACAAGCAGGGAAAACCATAAATCATGCTGAAACCAACTATTCGAACTATTAAAGAAATGAACGAGCATGAAGACTAAAGAGAGAGATTAAAGACTCTAAAATACTTCAGCAGAAGAAAACATAAAACAATGAAGGATGAACAGGTCTAAGGTGCTTCCAGGATTCATTTCTTAGCCTAAAAATTTCAACCTACTGTAGTAAGAATTTATAGAACATAATGAAAACAGGGGAAAAACATTAAACAGTTCAGAATAATTCACCAACAGCCAAGCTCATGGATCCAATGATAGAGCCTTCTCAGTCACAAGCATGCAACAACATTATCAGGGCTTCCAAGACTTCAATTTGTTCTTAAACTTCAACAGACTATGTATTATTTCAAAGAGTTCCAATATTACAACTAGTGATCAACCAACCCACTCCTCATCTGCTACAGAAGTATTTATAGAAGAATGAGGAGGTGAAATGGGATAAAATATCTTCTAATTTCAATTAATACAGTGCACTGTCTCTCATCCTTTGAGGGGCTTAATAGAGAATATTTTTTGGTATTTCCCCTATATTAATGGGTTTACATTAACTATTAGGCTTGCTGGAAAGAATTTGTTGACTTCAAGGCTTCTTGTGATCTTTGTAATAACTTCTGCTGACAGCTACAATAATTTCCTTTGGTTGAAATAACTGTTCAGCTGTATTGATGCAAAACATCTCCTGTCTGGTAATAACTTCAGCCTTCTTTTGATTGATTTGAGGCTGTGGGTGACCCTGTGGTAGCCAGGGGATTCAATTAGCCCTAGCTATGGCGGTGGAAACTTTCCGTCTGATGAAATTTTATGATTTTCCTCTTTAACCGTGTTTTAATTGGGAATCAAGATTTTGATAATCATTTTCCGGTCGTAATCCCCATAGATCTGTCTTCAATTTTTTTTCTTGATATATTTTATCTTCGGCACTGATATTTCTCTGACTGTGCTTGATTTACTGTGTTTTTCGTTGGTGTGCAGGGTTGCACAGGGTTGATATGGCATCAATTCCTGATGAACCATCAATGAAATGTGAATTTTTAGACCCCGCGAAGGATTTTCTTTGCTGAATCAGAGGCAGGAGGATCGTCACCCTCTGGCTCTGCAAATTATTCAGTCATGGCAGAAAAACCATTAATCCTGCAAAATACAAACAAAAATTATAAAATCCTGCATGTATAGGCTGACTGCTTTAGAAGGCGTGTGGAGAGAGCGTGGCTGTTGGATGGCGCCATCCGACGGTCGAGATCGATTTAGAGGAGGTCAGAGGAGAGTGAGAAGGAATTTGAATCAGAGCCGTCGATCTGCATATCAGATCAACAACGGAGATGCTTTAATGACCACACTGTGTCCTGGTTAACCATCAGGCTTCTTCAGTGAGCAATCGCCGTTCGATGAGTGGCCTCAGATCGGACGGTGGACGCCAATATCGCGCTGGGTCCATGTCCAAAGTTTAACGTGTGATGAGCGGTAGTTTTAAAAATGGGCCCAAGACACGTGGCGACCTGTGTATGGAATCGCTATGAAATGGGAAAAACCACCCGTGCTCAAAAAGTGGTGCGATGGATACCACGTGGTTTTCGCGACAATGAGTGGTTGGCGGGGACCACCGGGGAGATGGATTCCACACCGTCCGATCTTCAGATTATATCGACGGTGCGGAGTGATTTAAATTTCGTACCGGCGGTAATTTATAAATATAATAAAAACATTAAAATAATATCAAACCGAAGGTTTTACACTTCGGGCGGACATTTTTAATATTCAAAAATGACTTGGCACCCGATTGCGGGGCCACAGGTTATATGGAAAGCCATATGACTGAGGAATTGTGGATGAGGGCTAATAGGCATGGGGTAATGCAATAATCGCTTAGAAGACTTAGCGCTTGGTCCTGGCACCAGGGCGTGTGGAGGGGAGGGGTTTAAGAACTTAGCCCAAGGGGGCTTGAGTCTGTAATAAGAAAAATGGGTTTTTATGCAATTTTCAATGCCTTTCAAAGGATTTGGAGGGTTTCGATAAGGCAAAGAAAAAGCCTTGAAACCTTATCAAGGGGATTCTGATGAAGGGGAAAGGGGAGAATCATGAAAATGCGGGTTTTTCATGGGAGATTAGGGGGTAAAATGAGTTTAGTTTTGGAAGAGGAAAGAGGAGGAAACATGGAGTTTGCAGTAGTTTTTGTTCATGTAATGACAACAAAATTTCAGAGTTGCAAAGGGGAAAAGTAGTGACGATTATCCAAAGACAGGATATTATCAAAAGTCTTTAAGCATCAACAATTTTTAGCAGTGAAATTGTTTCTTGAAGGCTATCTAAAATCATTTAGCCACCAGTTGATATGATAGAATTTATAGGTGGCTAACAAATTTGATGAATAGAAGCAATATATGGTTATACAAGCTTGTAAGAAACACTTGTCTCATGCATTGGATAGTTTCTTGAATGTTTTTGGATGATGAAGGAGGTCTGTTGTTGGATTCCTTGACTTGGTAAAATGGTATAGCATCCCTCTCTGTTATGCTTCTTAGTTTTCATTCATAATTCCATGTTCTTACTTGCTATAAGATAGTAGAGAATAGATTTGAGACATGCCCTTGGAGGCACCTCAAGTTTCCTGTTTCTTTATAGCTTCTATGTTTTCTTCCTTCTTAGTCATATGAAAGAATCCTTGATTGCTCTTTGATAACTGAAGAAATTGTTTGCTTGTTTCATTTATGGTTTTATGCATGCTAAGTATGATTCACGATATGCCCTGCTTACTCATGGCTAGTCATAGCTCCACCTCTGAAACCTTTCTTTGATTGATTAGATTGTCATTTGTTGAACCAAGGAGGTCTTGTACTGATCTTTCCCTTTGCCTAAAACTATGCAATATTTCTTCAAAGTGCCCAATATCTTGAAATACTATGCTTAGGCATTTCCTCATAGTGATTTGATTTGTTTGTTTGTCTTAAATGTATTTCCCCAAAATTTGATAGCCATTTCCTAAAGTTAGAGAGTCATATATCTCTATGCATGGCTTGAATGTTTATTTCTATGCATTGATCAGTTTATAGTTACATTTATCATGATGAATGGTTAGCCCTACCATGTTTATGTCAGCTATTGAACTATTTATGTTGGAAATCCTTTGTTCTTCACAAATTTAGTGTCCATCCCACTCCATTTTACCCAAAGATCCATTTTACCTCGAATCAAAACGGCCCTTCAACAACCTTGTATCACCATTTGAAAGCTTTCTTGACCTTTTCAACCCCATAGCCCAATTGATCTGACATATTTTTACCTATCTTAGTCTTTGATCAGTTCATCCCTCACAACCTAAAAACCAAAACCAAAAGCCTACTTCATAACTAGCCTAAAATCAAGAACACAATAAGCAAACACACAAATATCCCTTACACAAATAGAGAGAGCCCTCTCTGAGTCCAGGAAGGCTAGGTCCTTGGATCCAAATACTGGTTTTATGTTACACTGTCATTTGGATTTCCAATCAGCCAAATCACGAGACCCTAATAGTAGGCATCTGCACCTACTACTGGAAATTTGTCAAATGTTTTTCTCAACTAGTAGCACCACTCATAGATTTGAATAAAAAGGGATCCTTTTTTTGGACAGACACAATGCAGAGAATATTTGATAGGCTCAAGGAGGTGATGAGTAGTTTCCTGGTGTTGGTATTATGATATTTTACCCAGCCCTTTGTGCTGGAATGTGATGCTTTAGGGGAGGGCATTGGATTTGTATTGATGTAGAGGGGCCACCCCATAGCTTTTGAGAGTCAGAAGTTTTTGCCTCATGAGAGGTTCTACTCTATATATAATAAATAAATGTTGGCTATCATGCATGAATTAGCCAAGCTCCAACAGTATTTGGTGGGAAAAATATTCTGAGTGAAGAATGATCACAATAGTCTTCGGTTTTTCCTTGAGCAAAAGAAATTGCAAGAGAGGCATAAGAAATGGGTTAGTAAAATCCAAGCATATGACTTTGACATTGAATATGTCAAGGGAAGGAGTAATGTGGTAGCAGATGCCCTATCACGAAGACCAGCAGCACTGTCATTGATGAGTGTGGATATAGATTGGAAGGCCCAGCTGTTGGTAGAGTATTCCAAAGACCGCTTTGCATGTGATATCCTAGATGGAAAGGTGAACGATGAGAGGTTTAGAGTGATCGAAGAGATCATCTATTACTAGGACCAGATCTTCATGAATAGAGATTCTAGACTCAAGGAGAATATTTTTCATGTGGCACATGATTCACCACTTTCAGGCCATCAAGGATTCAACAAGATATATTGGGCCATTTGGGAGAGATTCTCATGGAATTGTCTCAAGGAGGATGTGCTTCAACACATCAAGGAGTGCATAGTTTTCTAGAAGAAAAAAAGAGAGAACAACCATCATGCAGGGTTTTTGCAACCACTCCCTATTCTAGAAGGGAAATGGGAGAGTATTTCCATGGACTTCATCACCGGTTTACCAGAAGTACAGGGTAAGGATTGTATATTTGTAGTTGTTGATCGACTAACAAAGTATTCACATTTATTTGCTAATTCTACATGATATAATACTTCACAGGTGGCCAAGAAATTCTTTAGATATGTTTTCAGACTCCATGGTATTCCTAAGACCATAGTCAGTAATCGAGATAGCCGCTTCATGGGTGGCTTTTGGCAGGAGATTTTTCGGTTAGTGGGTATGGAGTTGACACCAAGTACCAGTTATCACCCTCAGACCGATGGAAAGCCAAAGATATTAAAAAGTTGGATGGAAGGCTACTTTTGAAACTATGTTTCGGGGCACCAAAGGGCATGGTTGCACTGGCTCCACTTGGGGGAGTATTGCTACAACACAAAATTTCATATGTCCATCAGCATGTCTCCATTTTGGGCTCTTTATGGGTATGATGCTATATCATTTTTTGATGTGATGTTTGGAGCAAGCAAGGCTCCTAGAGCCAAGGATTGGATCCAAGAGAGTCATGATATACTCTGTGCTCTCAAGGAAAACATTGCTACAACCTAGAATCAGCTGAAGTTGTATGCACACCGTGGTTAGATAGAGAGGAAATTTGAGGTTGATGATCTAGTATATCTCCATATTCAGCCTTGCAGATATTTTACATTGAAGGAGAAGGGGGCTGAGAAGCTTAAGCCCCAGTTCTATGGGCCATACAAGGTGATTCGTCATGTTGGGGAGGTAGCATATGAGTTGGAGCTCCCCATTGGGAGTAAGATCCATAACATTTTTCATGTCTCATGCCTGAAGAAGGCCATTGGAAAACATGTGGTTGCCATCATGGATCTCCCACCTATTGATGACGAGGGCCATCTAGTTTTACAACTAGAAACTATCTTGGAAACTTGAGAGAGGTAACTAAGGAACAAGGTGATTAAATAATATCTTATTCGATGGAGGAATCTACAAGATGAGGATGCCACTTGGGAAGGAGAGAATATTTTGAAGAATTCGTCTTTGCAATTTCTTGAGGACAAGCAACATTTCAGAGGGGAGGAATGTAGTATTCCTAATTAGCTTTTATCTATTTGGAATATTAAATTTTTCTTTTATTCATAACTAGAGAGACCCTTAAATCTCTTTAGTAGTAATAAAACCACTTCAAGTGTGAAGGTAGATTAGTGTAGCTAGCTGAAATAAAGAAACCCTTAGTGTGAATAGGGTCAATGCATGTGGATGGGGTCAAGGTTGACCAAATCAACAACGTTGGCATGGAGAGAATGGAGATAGTGGGGGACAACACAATTATGGTGGAGGAGTGTATGCATGGGAGTAACATCTTTAATGAGTGGGACCAAGGGTGAGGAAGCTCACCAAGCATATAAGGAAGGGGATGGAAAATATAGCAGGCATTCTGATTATTGTTTATGTCTTGGTATTTTATGACTTTCTCCACGCTTCAGCTCTTTAGCGGAGTCCATTGTCCTGTTTAGCACAAAGGTGTTTCCGGGCGGAAATCCCACCCTCATCCTCGGGGGAATTCGAGTGCCCACTCAGGAGAGGTACATTGAGATTCATTCCACCATCTGGGATCAAGACAAGCTTCATCCATCTACCACAACACAGTATCCTTCAAAAACTGCATTATTTTGCAGGGCAGTTGCAGTCGAGGGTTGAGAGACCCATTTTGTGAGCTAGTTACCTAGTGAAGGGAGAAACCTTTCATTGGGAGGATATATTGGGAGGAGTTTTAACTATTTTTTTTTCATATCAACCACATCCCTATATTCATTGAGTTGCAGAGAATTATTCAGCCATAGGGATGCATTTTTCATATAGTGTATTTCCAGAGACCCTTCTAGGTTGTCTTGGAATAGTGCTTGAGAGCCTAGATCTCTGATCCCAACATTTTCTGAGCACTATATCATCAAATCTTTGTATTTTTATTTTCCATCTACATTTATTTTCTCTTGGACTGCACAGTCATGGCATTCCGGCATTTATGTATTAGCAGTGTTTCATATTTTGATGTATTTAATCATGGGAGGCTTGTTTGCCTAGCTTGAGTGACCTTTTCCTCAAGACATTCTACTTATTTTCTGTTGTTATACATAATGGACTGGATTTATGATTTTCTCATGTTTTGATGTTTTAATATTCACTGCAATTTCCAGTTTTATGTTCAATATTATTGTTTATCCTATTTTGGAATATTACAAGAAAACATGTTCCTGTTAAATACGAAGATACAGGAAGTCCTGTAGTGACTGTTCTAATACAAGGTTGTTGTTTTCCAAAAATGTTGGTAGACCTGGGAGAAACTATTAACCTTCTGACTTATGAGACCTGTAATTTCCTGGTTATGAAAACCTTAAAACCAACTTCAAATCTTCTTAAATTGGTCGACAGATCAGTAACTAAGCCTGAGGGAACCCTGGAAGATATCACTGTCTTTGTAAACTCCTGGGAATATCTTGTAGACTTCATAGTCATCAAACCAAGAAGTAGACTATATGGGAATCCTTTGATATTAGGTAGGTCTTGGCTAGCAACAACAGATGCATATATAGGATATCGAACACACAACATGATGATTGCCAAAAGAAACATTGTCAAAAATATTATTTTGTATCCTCTTGCTAAACCAAGTGCGCCTACTACACATCTCCAGTTACACCCCCCTAGATACCAAGAAGAAAATATGTTCTCTCCCCTTACATTGGATGAGGCCCTTGGACTTTGAAATAAAATAGAAGATTATGTAATCATTAGCTTCATCAATAAACCTATTGTTATCATAAACCCAACATGCCTGGTACTAAAAGATCTTCTTGATAATTATGCACAAGGAGACACCTTAGAGAATTTAAATGAAAATCACATTCCCCAAAATGTTGTCCATAACAACATGCTTATTGAAATAGATCCAAGAAAAATAATTAATATTAATTCTGGTATTGATCTGAAATGACTGTATTATTTTTGCTGTGTTAAGTGTATTTTCAGTTTAAAAACATGTGCATGATCAATTCATTAGTTTGCATAAGGTTTAAGGTGTTTTTCCATGAATTATAGATGAATTTTAGTGAATTAGAAGCATAAAAAAAGCTTAAATAACACTGAAAAATAATGTAAAATAGAGAAATAAGTCACCACATGAAATTTACATAGCAAGCATGATGAAGTAGTTCACCCCTCCTGGGCTACATTTGGTGGTCCAGCTCCAAATGGCTTGTTCATATTTCATTATGCTCAAAATTGTGCTAATACATGTAGTTTTTATTTTCCATAGAAAGAAAAGAAAAAGAAAAAAAAACAGTAACTTTTTATTTATAAAATGAAAATTTACATGTAGCAGATGCATTTAAGCATTTTCAGAAAACTGCCCATAGGGATCATGTGCTTTGGCACACAATGCATCATAGCAGGGATACCATTAGATTTGGTAGAAAAAGAAAAGAAAAAGAAAAAGAAAAGAAAAAGAGTCGAGAGAGGGAGGGCGAGAGAAAACTAGATTGATGGCCCCAAGAAAGAGACCCCTGCTGCCAGAGAGTGAGTAGTTGACTCACAACTCAGGTTTTCCTCCCCTTCTTCTTCTCGAACTTGGGCCACTCTCCCTGGGAAGGTGCAATCGTTGCAAGGAATAACTGATTTTCTGTTGTCTAGGTACCTGTGTCCTTGTCTGAATCTGAAGTGTCTGAGGAGTGGTGCCGTTTGATCCCTCCGGTACTCAAGTCCTCGCTAGTATTTTCTGCCTGATTTGGATGAAGTTGAGAGTCCTTGTTAGCTGATATGTCTTTCCTTTGGATCTCTTGTCCCTGTGTAGGCTCAATATTCCCTGTGGGAGTAATTTCCTCCTCTGCTTCGGATTCGTCCTCCTCTGAATTAGGAGGGGGATATTGCCACCCTTTTCTCTATTTCCCTTTATATTTCTTCTTGTTGTTTGATTTCTTAGCTTCTAGACATGTACTTTGCAAATGTCCTGTCATCCTACAAATTCTGCATCTGAATGTAGTGTTTTCATAATCTAATCCTTGTAGCCAGTTCTGTTGCTTGTAGATCAGCATAATATTTTTCGGCAGTCCTTTACTTAGATCGAATTCCATGCAGATGCGTGCAAAAGTGTAATCCTCTCCTCAATTCTCTCCATATCTGTTTTGATGTATTTCCCTATATTGTTCCTGATTCCCTCTAGGACCCTTTCACTCAAGAAGTGAAGGGGGACGTTATATAACCGGACCCAGACCGACATTCTGGAGACAGTCATGGTGTTTGGGTCAAAATCTGGAAAGCATGGGGTCATAAAAAGGCCCGTTGTTCCCAAAAACCATGGCCTTGTTCTCATGATTGTATCTCTGGCTTCCGGAGATATAAACTTAACAATGAAAAACCCTTTGGAGCAGAGGTGTATATCACATTCCATGGTCCATTGAGTGAAGATCTAGTGGAAGAGGTCCATTGACTTTGGCCAGAAACAATTAAATTGACAAATTAAAGCCTGGGTTTCATATATCTTGACGTACTCTTCTGTTCTTGAAAAATAAATCTTTAGGGCAGGGATTTTCCCAAGCTGATCCACTATATATGGCCTAGGTGTATATCCTCCTTGATTTGGAGGTGACCCTGCAGCTTTGTTACCCTGTAAGATATTTTTATAGGAGAGGCCTCCATTAGGTTGTTGCTGGGTTGTGGATTTTTTCCCTTTATCTCGTCCTGTAGTACTTGATATACCTTGGTACGCAGCACCCCCTCTCAGCCGAAGGTTTATTACGATGGTTGTTTCTGCGTTAATTTCATAGTTCTTCAGGGATCTACTGTCCTAAAGAGAGCGGCTACCACTTACCAAGTATTGGATCTGGACAGGGTATCCCATCAATCTCCATATTTGTTGTTTCAGCTGTAGAATGGTATTGTCTGCATGTACCCAAACGAAAGAAGATTTACCCACAGGGGGTTTGATGAAAATCTGAAAGAAGTTTAATGTTACCTGTTGCCTGTGATCTGAGTGTAATAGCGGCCCATGTCGCTGCTCTGGATCAAGTTGCAAGAAAGAGGCCTGCTTTCACAGTGAATGCAGATTTGGCCATTTCCTTGCCTCACGCTGAATCCGAGGAATCTAGGCTCGTTCTAAGCCTATAGCATTTAGCAGCAAGACTGTCATCAGAAAATTGCCCTTGGATTTCTTCTTTCTTGTGAAAAAATCTACGATTCTAGCCTGGATCTGATTTTCCAGCATCCACTGGTCGCTGATCGGGGCTATGTCTTTGGCTTGTACGGCTAGTGGCTCCTCTCGACTGCTTGAGGTAGGGTAACAAGCCCTTAGATGGAGCAATAGAGTCAGAATTTCAGCGTGAGAGCCGACCAAAAGTTCCTCGACGCGTGCTATCTTTACCTCCCTTACCAACTGTGCCGACTGGGTCTCTTCGAGACGCTGCACCTCTTGGCTTACCAGAAGTAGTAGAGAAGCGATAGATCCAAATACTAGTTGCTGGCCATTGTCTGTAGGGCGGCACTTCGAAAGCACGGATCTAAGGCTAGAGCCAGATCCTTCTCCAACAACACTTATATTCATAAACCCTTGTGATTCCTTACAGTTTTCGAAGGGCTTTCTTCCCCCAGCTACATTGGTCTCCTTGCCCTCATTAAAATGGCTGTATGCCAAAATGTTTTCATCATCTTCATCGCCCAGGAGAGATAGATCTAGTGGATCTAGATGGCGATAGACCCTTGCTCGAAGCTCGTCCCTCTTCTTAGGTCCTTGATCTAGGTATACAGCTCTCGATTTGTGTTTGCTAGCTCCTGTAGCTAGGAGCCAGAGTTCCAGACCAGAGGCAAAAGCCAAAGCCGCTTTTGGTGCAGTGAGAGATTCTGAACCTCCTTTTATCTTTGAAGCAGAAAAATCTGGAGCGAAGGCTACTATTTTGACACTGAGAGAAAACTTCCCCGGGGCTGCAGCTCCAAGATCGGCTTCCTTGGCGACGCAGAGATCTGCAAAGCCCTAACTGAAACCTTTACTGTAGCCATCGTTTCCGTTTTGGAAAAAAATCATGCTATTACATGTAGTTACAGTGCTCTAATGGTTTTTTTCTTTGCACCAATGGCTCTAAAATGCTCCAATTAGTTAAAAATGACTCTTCATTCACTCAGAATGGTCAAAAATTGTGCCTCCTACACTTTTTCCCAGTTTCACCTAGGAAAGCTCCACTAAAAGTGGAGAACTCCACTTAACTAGACTTAAAAATGGCATAGGCCGCCAAAAATGGCACTCCTGCTAACTGTCTGCCGACTTGAACATTGCATTAAATGTTTACAGTTGGGGGTGGCCACATGCACACCCCTAAAACTACGGTTATCGTGGTTTTTAGCGGAACTCGCGGTGTAACTATAGTTGAAAGGTTTTAAATCATGGTTGAATGCTGGCGAGTTAACATAGACGGTGTAGTTTGGATTTGTTAAATTTATTCCATGTGACTATACTGTGGGACTGCTAGGAAGTTGGGACCACTGGTGGTTCCCAACGCCCATACACCATTTCATTAAACCATAAATACAACCTGACAACTAATGTAGTTAAGAACTAATGTGTAGATCGGGTGGTAAGGTCTATGCATGCCCGACGGGAGGTATGGGGGTCAATTCCTATGGACCCTCAAAAAATTTGAATGTGCAGTTGCAGGGCCACGTGGCGGCCTCAGGGCTGGCCATGTGGCACCTTCTGGTTGGCCCTTCAAACCCCGTACAACCAATAAAACAATGACACTTGTCAATCCACAATAGGTCCAGTGAAAAGGAATATTTTGAGGAATATTCCATTTTTGCTGAATGTACATTCCACCTTGCTTATTGTGCATCCCAGTCAAACCTGGTCAACTATTGAAAATTTACCTATTTGGAATTTCGATCAAAACGTGATATCTTCCTCATACAACATCGATTTTTTGAACCATTCACGGTGCCAGAATCAGGAAGACGATATCCATGCAACCATCCTAGTTTCAACCCAGTCATGTAACTTTAAATTTTGAGCAAAATTTATGAACTCCTAATCATTCCTCCCCATTGGGAAGCTTTTCAACCCCAAAATACTTGATTAGTTGTTTAGTAGATGAGGGTAAAACTCCCTCACCTTTCCAACCTCCATCAATTTTTCCTTGCTTGGTTTAGTGCCTTTGAGTGCAACTCAAAGGTAGTCAACACTTCCCCTCTTTGATGCTCTTGTCCTCCTTCCAATAATTTTATCTTCTTTGAGCTCATCCAGAAATTCTAGCGATAAATATTCAATAGATGGTAGATGAACATCACTTCCTTGATCCTCGATCAAAGGTGGCTCATACAAGTGTAAGTTTTCAACATTAAAAATTAAATACATTTGCATGTAATAAGGCAAGTCAAGTTGGAATGCATTATTACCAACTTTCTTTATGATATTGAAAGGACCATAGCGAATGGGTTTGAGATTTTTACCTTCCCCTTGCATCCTTTCTTTGCTAATGTGCAACCATACCTCATCTCCCTGTTGAAACTTGTGATCAACTCGGTGTTTGTCATGCATATTTTTGTATTTTCTTTGAATTTTATCAAGTTGTTCTTGAACTTGTTGATGTATAATGTGAATTTTCTCAATGAAATTTCGAGCCTTATCAATGTCACTATGGCCATCAATTGCAACATCCTTCCCAAATATGAAGTCTAATGGTGATTTTGGAAAATACCCAAAGCATACTTCAAAAGGTGAGGTTTGTGTTGAAGAGTGCTTTTCCCGGTTGTAAGCGTGATGAATTTAATGTAGTGGTTCATCCCACAACTTAGGATGTTTGTTGCAATCTCCTCTCAATAGATGCACAAATGTTTTGTTCACCACCTCAGTTTGTCCATCTGTTTGTGGATGACAAGATGTACTCTTTTCAACTTTGTGTCCATCATTCTCCATAGATTTGACCAAAAATTTCCAATGAACCTAGAATCCCTCTCACTAACAATAGAAGTGGGAAATCCAAAATAAACTCAAACATTTTGAAAATAAGTTCAGCAATTTGTTCAGCAGTGATGGTTTTCTTACATGGCATAAGTATACTCATTTTACTGAATCTATCCACAAATAATAAAGATAATCATGTCTCTTTCTTGACATAGGTAGACCTCCAACAAAGTCCATGGAGACACTCTCCCATGGCCTTGATGGTACCAGTAGTGGCATGTACAACCCAAGATTCCTATTACTAGGCTTAATTGTTGCACATATAAAACAACCTCTTATAAAAAGTGACACACTATCTATCACGCGATGCCAATAGAAATACCTCTGTAGATGCACCACTATTTTGCTTACCCCAAAGTGTCCAACAATAAGAGAAGAATGAGCTTCTCTCATGACAACTTAGCCTCTCTCCTTGTGGAAGACATAGCTTTCCCAAATGAAACAAAAAATTGTTATGCATGTGATAATATTTTTCTTCAACTTGATTCCCTTCCCTCAAACTAGCATACACATCTTGAAAATCAATGTCATGTGCATATTGTTATATGTAATTCTCATTTACAACAGAATCATTTTTGAGTAAAGTAGAAGCACTAATGATTGGTCTTGAAAGCATATCTTCAACTTTATTGAATATACCTTTCTTGTACCTTAAAACCAAGTGAAGTTTTTGAAGAAATCCCATCCACCTGAAATGTCTTGATTGTTGAAATTTTGTTTGCGACTGCAAGTACTGTAATTTTGATTGGTGTGTACAATAGTCTCTTTACCCATCAAGTAGTGTTTCCACTTCTTGACACTTTGTACCAACACATATAGTTCTTTTTCATATGTAGGATAATTAGTCACAACGCCATTAAAATTTTCTGAATGAAAGGTGATAGGCTTACCATGTTGCAAAAGTACTTCGCCCATGGCATAATCACTAGCATCGGTTTGTATCTCAAATGGCTATCTCAAATTTGGTAATGCAATAAATGGAGTTTAATTGATCTTGTCTTTTAAAGCTTTGAAAGCTTGTTGTTGTTTTCCTCCCCATTGGAAGCCTTTCTTCACACTTTTCATTGCATGCATAGAAGTTGTGATGGAAGAGAAGTTAGCAATAAACTTCCTCCTCCTACAATATGTGCCAAATAGACCAAATAATTCTTTCCAACACACATTTTGACAGCTTAAGAGACAATTTATCTTTCTTCAAAATATCAAGCACTCTATTCACATCCAAGACATGATCTTCTCTTGTTTTTCTGAAAATTAAAATGTCATCTAAGTAGAAAATAAAAAATTCATCAAGGAATGGTCACAAAACATTATCCATAACTCGCATGAAATTTTCTTCTACATTACATAAACCAAAAGGCATAACTAGCCACTCAAAGAGTCCTTGTTTGGTTTTGAATGCAGTTTTCCATATATCAATTTTTGCAATTCTTACTTGATGATATCCACTTCGTAAATATAACTTAGTGAAAAAAATTTATTCTTTAAGCTGATCAAGAAAATCATATATTCTTGGGTGTGGGTGATGATTTTTCACCGTAATCTTGTTCAAAGCTTGAAAATCTACACACATGCACCAAGTCCGTCTTTCTTTGGTATCAAGACTATGGGTGAACTGCATGGTGAGGTGCTTGGCATTATGATTCCTTTATCCAACATCTCTTTTATTTGCCTCTTTATTTCAGCATTCTCCATTATCAATATGCGATACATACCGATGTTTGGAAGAGGACAATACTACTGCAACTGAATCTCATGTTGAATTTCCCTTTTTGGAGGCAATCTTGTTGGCTTGAAACATCTAATGATGTCCATTAACCACATCATATAAATCTGATTTCAACTTAGGATCACATCTCTCAAATTATTCATGATTAATATTAGATTTAGGCGTAATCATAACAAGAAAAAAATTCTTACTTGAATTTACCAGCCCCTTTACATGTCCAACATTTACCATAGCAATTTTTGTCTTCTTGCGATGTGCTCTAATAATGAACTCCTTGCCATATTTGAATAAATGATACTTGTTCTCATGGCGATAGAATATCACTTTCCTGTCATACAAGTAAGGACTCCCTAATACAATACCAGTTATGTCAAGCAGAACCACATCTAATTCAATTGTGTCAACAAATCTTGTAGTGATTGCAAAGCTCAATATACATTTCTTGGAAACCTGTAGATTTGGATCCTTACAAATCCAACCCAATGGATATGGTTTTGTATACGGTATGGTCTCAAGGTTAATTTTCTTGACCAAATCTTTAGAGATTAAGTTTTCTTGTGAACCACTACCAAACAATGTGTCAATATTGGTATGCTTGTATATGACCCTGACATGAAACAGTTCTATTATTTCTTCTACATTTGGAGTGTTTATGTGAAATTTTGATGTACTGGTTCTGGGTTTAGTTTAAATTTCTTTTCCCTTCATGTTCTTCAATCCCATGGATGTAATTTTAGATTCATCACCTGAATCAAATCCTAAATCATGTTGAGATGTAGCAGCAATTTTTTGTTTCCTTTCTTATTCAGTTTCTTTGGCCTCAAGTCAATATGTAATTTCCAACAATGAGTTTCATCATGGCCTTCTTTTGAATAATGTTTACAAACCACTTTTTCTCCCTCTTTCTTAACAGATGAATTATTTTTGTTTTTACCTTTTGAGGTATTTTCCTTGGATTTACCCTTAAAAAGTTTCTTTCTACCCTCTTCAGAAATTTTCTTCCCTCTAGCTTCTAGATGTGTGGCATGAACACAAACTTCATCTAGACTAGTCAGGTTAAACATGAGAATAGTATGTTTTAGGTAGCTATGTAAGCCTCCTATGTACTTTAGCAAAGTATCTTCACTCTGCAAATCCACCCCTAATAAGAGAGATCTTCTCCTAAATTCTTGGGTGTATTCTTACACATTTTGTCCCTTTAATGGCATAAAGTTCTACCAATTCATGATGGATTTCTACATATGAGCTAATGGATAAAACTATTGCTTAATAGCAGTAATGAAATATCACCATGATAGAATAATCTTACCATGTTTCTTAATTTCCTCCTTTGTCTTGGATTCCCACCAAACAAGTGTTGCACCTTCCATTCTCAAAGAAGCTAATTGTAATTTTGTATCATCATCTTGAAGGTTATGTATTCTCAAACAGAACTCTAATTATCTAATCCAATTATCTATATTTTCTGCATTTACTTCGCCATTAAACATTGTAAATTCAAACTTAACATCAAGTTTTAGAAAAGGACTTTTACTAGTGCTCTTGGACTTGTGTGGCTGGTGTACTGAAGAAGAAGTAGAGGATGATGAAGATGAAAAAAGGATGATGGCTCTCCATTGCCTTGATTTCCTCCATTTTTCTCCATTTCCCTTCTTTGACTTGTCTTCATAATTTTTACCTCCTGAAGATCCTTTTCCTTCCTTGTAAAGTTTGGATCCTTCTCCTTCTAGTCTCTCATTCCTTTCTTGATAAAGGATTCTAACCATCTCAGTCATGTTAAGGAATGCTTTCCTGAACACTCTTTTTTCCTCCTTGGGATAAACTTCTTCATGGATTTCTCCTTCCTCATGAGTAATACTTAATGGAGCTTCTACTTCTTTAGGAGGTGAAATAGGTGGTGGAGATTGTGGCAATATTGCTCTCCTTTTCTTTGGCTCTTTTTGAGACCCTTCTTCTTCCACCAATTTTCCTTCTCCTCTTTTGAGCTTGAGCCTTGTAAGCATCTAAAACTTGCAAACAGTTAAAAAATTCTTTTCACTAAACAACATTAGAGAATAAACTTGGATCTAATACCAACCCGATCTGAAATGAATGTATTATTCTTTTTGCGCTAAGTGTCTTTTCAGTTTAAAAACATGTCCATAATCAGTTCATTAGTTTGCATAAGGTTTAAGGTGTTTGTCCATGAATTGTAGATAATTTTTAGTGAATTAGAGGCATAAAAAAATCTTAAATAACACTCAACAGTAGTGTAAAATATAGAAATAAGTCACCACATGAAATTTACATAGTAGGTGTGATGAATAAATTCACCTCTCCTGGGCTACATCTGCTGGTCCAGCTCCCAATGGCTTGTCCATGTTTCATTATGCTAAAAATATTTCTATTACATGTAGTTACAGTACTCTAATGGTTTTTTTCTCTACACCAATGGCTCTAGAATGCTCCAATTAGTCAAAAATGACTCTTTATTCACTCATAATGGTCGAAAATTGAGCCTCCTACACTTTTGCCTAGTTTCACCTAGGAAAGCTCCACTAAAAGTGGAGAACTCCACTTAACTAGAGTTAGAAATGGCATAGGCCACAAAAAATGGCGTGCTTGCTAACTGTCCACCGACTTGACCATTGCATTAAATGTTTGCGGTTGGGGGTGGCCACATGCGCACCCCCAAAACCGTGGTTATCATGGTTGTTAGCAGAACTCGCAGTGTAACTGCAGTTGAAAGGGTTTAAATCAAGGTTGAATGCTGGTGGGTTAACATAGAACGCGCGGTTTGGAGTTGTTAAATGTATTCCATGTGACTATATTATGGGACTGCTGGTGGGTTGGGACCACCAGCGGTTCCCAACCCTTGGTGGTCCCAACCCTCATACACCATTTCATTAAACCATAAATACAAACCGACAACTAATGTAGTTAAGAACTAATGCATAGCTCGGTTGGTAAGGTCTATGCGTGATCGGTGGGAGGTATGGGGGTCGATTCCTGTGGACCCTCTGTTGGGGTTCCCATGTTTTGGCCAGGTTGACGGAGACCAAAATATGGGACAACATAGAACCACTTTGGGACCTTAGGATCTAGCCCTCCTAGGTCCAGAGAGGGATCTCTCTATGATTTTCAAAGGATATGTGACTTTGAAGTTCTCAATTGTGATTTTAGGCTAGTTATAGGCTCAAGGTTGTTTGTTTGATTGTTTGAGTTTGGTTGTTGAGAATCAGGAAGGAAGATTTCATCAAAAGACCAGTAAGGGTAAAGAAAGAGGCTAGGCAAGAATAGATGACTCAGGGAACATTAAGGCCATTGGGCAATGGAGTCAAGAAAGGATTTGCTTATGTTCCATGTGTAAGCTTCAGTTGGGCTAGTCATCTAGAGCACTTGGATCTCCAAGACTGATTGGTGGGGTGGTACATTAAGGAATGAGGATGAAGGATGGGAACCATCTGATTTCATCTATAGATCAGGCCAGAGGTCATTTAACTCCAGGCCTGCTTGGAAGAAACCGTAGGCAACACAAAGGATCTTTGAAAAGGTTTATATGGAAGGGCAGGTTATGCAAAGGCAGCGAAAGGCTTTACACCTCCCAATGTTCCTAACCTCTTTCAATTAAATCTTAGCAAAAACATCTGAATATTGATTCTATCAACTTCCACATCAGAGAGCAGGCAATAATCATCCACTACACTGGTTTAGTTGATTCAAAACAACATTCAGACACGCATATAAGCAGAAAACATTAAAGACTGAGAGAGATGGGACATAAGGTACCTAACAAGGGTAAGTCTTATGTCATGCGTTCAGGTGTCAGCCAGAAGAACATGAAATGAAATGGAAATAAAACAGAGATAAGAAAAACATCACCAACTGCTGTAGATCAGGATCCAACGAAAACTTCTTATCATGTTAAACACAACACCAATCAGGTACATCACTGCCCAAAGCTTTTACATTCAGCCTGAATACATACTATTTCTCAACCTGTCATACAATTGTTACACAGAAAATCTGGCTCGGGAGAAAATGCTTGCAATTCACTGATGAAGCAACAACAACCATTACAATGATATCCCTCTGTGCTTTATAGCAGCAGAGACACAGAGGGCTGACTGAGGAGGTAGGTGGATCTTTAATGTTACATTTAAACGCACCACGCATGCAGAGCCGAAGTACTCCAGGTGATTTGAACGAAAATGACATGAATCTGCTAAAAGGGACTGTCTCATTAATGTCTGACTGTTTTCGAGCCGTAGCTTGGTTGGGAAGCCTCCTTCGGAGGTATGGCGCATCATAAAGTGGCATGGGTGCCATGATCTCGAAGAATAAAAGCATTCTGCTGATGAAAACCCTGATGTTACTTTTGTCTGCGTTTCGGGGTCTGTGATTTGCCGTTCTGCCCCTTTGAACTCAGATTAAAGCTAAAAAACCTTCATGAACCAGCTCCAATCTTCCTTTTGTTCTGTGCTGATGCACCTTGCCGCTTTCATTTGCTTCTGACAGGGTAGCTCGGTCTTTAATGGCGCTGAGAGATTTCCGGAGTTCGGAAATCTACTTTCTTTAATGCATCTCCTGCCAGCAGCTTTCTTTGACTTCCTTTATCTGTACCGGCTCTTCAAATTTAATTCGCCTATGCATCTTGCCTTGTAAAACCATGGCGATATTCAATTTCTGGAACCCCTGCGAGATAACCAACTGTGAGGAAAAACACGACTGTGGATGACAGAAGTGGCAGAGACACAATGTGAATGGACAGAATAGACGTGCGGACGAAGATCTGGGACGGAACCGTGACGAGATGGTGGACCGAACTCCGGTGGAGGATTAGTGATTTGCAGGGTGAAAACATACGAAAGACATTAAAAAACACGACAAAACTCAATATATGGTGGCGGAGACGGAGAAAGCACGGGCGTACAAGTGGCGCTGACGTGGGGAGACCGGGAACGATAACCTGGCCGATGGTACGAGGAGTACACGTGGACGGAGGACGTGGTGGATGGACTCGGTCAATATTGACAGGACAAAACTGGACCGTTGATCGGGCTGAGATCAACGGCTGAGAATGACGGAAGGCGGGCCCGCGGGTACGGGGGTGAATGCTAACAGGTGCGCAGGATCGGGTGATGACAGCCGTTGGATGGAGGGCCGGAGATCGGACGACGGGCGCGGATTCCGCTGCCCGGCCATCGTCCGAACGTTAACGCGCGGGCAACGGGCGGTTTTTACTACCGTACTGGGGACAGGTGGCAGCTGATGGACGGAATCGCTGGGCAATGGAGGAAAACCGCCCAGCGCGCGAGGGCGGTGCGGAGAAGACCGGCGGGTTTTGGAGGTGACGTGGACAGGCGGGGACCACCACCCGGGCGCGCTCCGCGCCGTCGGATCAGCCTGCAAACGGACGGTGGAGATTCGCCGATCAAACCAAAATATTAAAACACGTTAAATGCGCAATTTCAAAGGTTTTGACGGAATTTTGCGAGGGGAAAGGTCCGAGGGGCTAAGCGCCCGGAGGGTTTAGCCTTAGGTTCTGGCGCTTGGTCTCATGAGGAAAGGTGCGGGGGCTATGGGGAAGGGGGCTAAGGCCCAAAAGCATAGAATTTACCAATTTAACTCGTTTTAAAAGCGTTTTGGGTGCAATTAAAAGGTAACGAAAGAAGGTTTACGGGGAAATTTGAGGGAACGCAAAGTAAAGGGATGATCCAAAGGGGGTTTTGGGGAATTGAGGGGGGAAATGGGAAGAATACAAAAGGGGAAACATAGGTGATAATGGGGTGTTGAGACGTGAATCAGCGGAGAAACCAAAAGATAGGCACAGCACACAGGGGACTCCAAGGAGGATGAATTTTCAGGGGAAAAGCATTCCTTGGAGGCTCCGAAAAAATCTAGCCCCCAGCTTGCTTGCCAAGGATTTCATAGGGGGGCTAACAGTGGCTCTACATGGGGATGGCTTCTTCGTGAAGGAGTCAAGAATTCAGAAATTGATCTCTTAGTGCGGGCCAGACGCCTGCTGCGGTAAGCCATCTTCCTTCGTGCTTTAGATTAGCTGCCACAATATATTAGATACAAAAATCAACAGAAACATTTTCCCAACCAATCTACCTACCCAAACTAGAACTCTATCAATTTTCCCTTGGGTGCATTTGAACTAGCAGACCCTTTACATTTTATTTTGCAAAACAAAACAAACCTATTCTAACTCTACCCTTGTTGCTCCATGAGGCCAGATTAGACTGTTGGCCTCATCTATTCCTCTACCTACACTACTACCTGTTGAGATTAAACTGTTCAACAGGTTCCTTCACCTACATTCTAAGACAGGAAATTTAAACATAGCCAAGCCAGGATTAAACTGTCTGACTTGCTGGTCAGAAACTTGAGGAAAACAAAACTGTGAAGGCATGTAATTTTGCAACTGCGAAACATCCTTCTTTCTTCTCTGTGACTCAGGTTTTGAGCATCTTTGAGTCACTCCTTTCCTTCGATCCAGCTCTGATTTTGGGCATATTAGAGCTGGATCTTCATTTTACTGCTGGTCCAGATTTTGAGCTTGTTAGGACCAGCTACTCTTGTTCCTTTGGCTCAGATTTTGAGTTTATTAGAGCCAATCTTTGCCTCAGAGGTTCATGTTTTGAGCATGTTTGAACCTCCATTCTCGTTCTGTTTTTTGGGACCCTTTCTTTTCTTTCTGCTGGAAATGAAAATTTGCAACGGTATGTACAATGGAAATGAAACTGGAAATGGAGGGTCAGCAGAGATAGTGTTTAAGCATCCTGCCATTGATAGGACCCCCAAACAGCTCGGTACCATCAGGTTCTTGCAAGAAAAACGCATTAGGACCCACAGTGGCTTGGATGATGAATGGACCTTGCCACAAGCTGTCGAATTTGCCGTGTTTTCCTTTATCCTCTCTTCTTGAATCCCATTTTAGGACCTTGTCCCCAACTTTGAAATTTGCTGCTTTGGTTCTTTTGTCAAACTGTCTCTTCATGTTTTCCTGCACTCTGACCGCTCTGTCATAAACCTGCTCTCTTGTTTGTTGAAGATGGATTGTTTCATTGATTCTCCTTATCCTGCTGTCTTCTTCTGATTGGATTTCTTGAACGAGTCTTATCACTGGTATCCCAAGGCTAGTAGGAAAAACTGCTTCTGTCCCATAAACCAGCTAGAAGGGTGATGTGCCAATAGACTTCTTTGTAGTGAGCCTGTCTGCCCACAAGGCGTGTATCAACTTTTTGTGCCAAGATCTTTTGTTCTCTTCCAGCAGCTTCTTAATGATTGTGACCAGGCTTTTATTTGATGATTCAGCTAGGCCATTACCCTGGGGGTAATAGGCAGTTGAATGTCCCAGTGCAATTCCGTACCTGTGACAAAAATCAATCATTCTTTTGGATCCGAAAGCGGCAGCATTGTCAGTGATTATTTTCCTTGGGCAGCCAAACCGAGATAAGATGAAGTCTTCTAGGAACCTAATGATGACAGAGTCAGTGGAATTCCTAGTGGGTATGGCTTCGATCCACTTAGTGAAGTAATCAGTAGCAGTCAAGATCCATTTGTGTTGCCCGGAAGAATAGGGGTGGATTTCTCCAATGAAGTCTAAGCCCCATTGCATGAATGGGCCTTCTATGGTGATAGGTTGCAGAGGGAGGGGAAGGAGCTTCCTTTTTCCTTCAAAAATTTGGCATTTGTGGCAAGTGAGAATCATCTTATGGACATCGCTGAAGAGTGTAGGCCAATAGTAACCAGCCCTGAGTATCTTATTTGCAGTGGTTTTCCAACTCAGGTGACCTCCACATTCCCCAGTATGGAATTCTTGTTTGATTTTCGCAGCTTCAGCTTCAGGCAAACATTTAAGCAAAAGACCATTTGGATTTTTCCAATATAGACTCTCATTTATAATGCAGTAATTTCTAGCTTTGAGTTTTATGAATCTGGCCTTTGTTTTGGATAGTTCTGGGGGGGCATTGAGGTGTGTGAGCACGTACAAGATATCGGCATACCAAGGAGAGTTCTGAAACTGCTCCTCGACAGTTGGATGAGGTAATCCTTCCTGCTCATCCAGGGCATTCATCATGTTGATATCCAGGGCCCGTAGATTAGTTTCAGCCATTAATTGGGCTAGGCCTTGACCTTTTATTAGCTTTGTGGGCTTGATTTCAATGTCATATTCCAGAATTGTGGCAATCCATTTGCCCCTTTTCCCGTCTGGGTCTTGGGACAAGATATCTTTGACCACTATGTTCGGCACATATGCAATGGTGTGAGAATGCAGAATGTACACCCTAAAGTCTTTTAAGGCCTTAATCAGGGCATAGGCCTGCTTCTCCATGATGTTGTACTTTAAGGGTGCATCTCTCAAGGCTTTACTGAAGAAGGCTATAGGCTGTTCATTACCTTCTGAATTTTTCTGCAGCAAAACTGCAGCTATTGTGTGTGGGGAAGCAAATGAAAAGATCAGAAAATATTTTGAGAAGTCAGGGCTGATAAGGACAGGGGCTTGGGTGAGTGCGAGCTTTACTGACTCAAAATATTTTTTGGCTTCAACAGTCCACTTGATTCCTGCATCTTTCTTTAGCATTTCAGTCATTTTCCTAAGATGCTCAGCAAGATTGGGGATAAATCTTCTAAGGAAATTGATCTTCCCAATGAAGGACTGCAGCTCCTTAATGTTTCTTGGAGGTGTAATTTGAAGTATTCCCTCAACCCTCTGGGGATCTATCCTAATCCCTTTCTCAGATATGATGTGGCCAAGAAGTTTACCTTCCTGCAGCCCAAAGACAGTCTTCTTGGGATTTAGGGACAGACCGTACCTTCTACATTTTTCAAAAACTTTCCTCAGATGTTTTAACTGTTCTTCTTCTGTTTTAGAAAAGACAGTCAAGTCATCCAAGTAGATAACTATAAAGCATCCAATATCATCTGAGAAAGAAATATCCATTGCTCTCTAGAAGGTAGCTCCAGCATTCATCAATCCAAAGGGCATCTTCACATACATGAAGGTGCCCCATGGAGTGGTAAAAGCTGTTTTGAGTTGATCTTCTGGGAGTACCAGAACTTGGTTGTATCCAGAAAAACCGTCAAGCAGGGAAATTCTTTTAGAGCCCACTACCTTCTGTAGGATATGTTCCATTCTCGGCAAAGGGTAGTTATCTTTCAGGGAGGCTCTATTGAGGTTTCTGAAATCTATACATAGTCTAATCTCCCCCGTCTTCTTCCTTACAGCCACTAAGTTTGACACCCAGTCAGAAAACCTTACCGGGACAATAATGCCAGCATCATACATCTTCTTAATTTCCTTTTCTACTGGAGGCAATTGTTTTGGATTAATTTTGCGAAGTTTTTGTCTGAAAGGTTTCTGATTTTCCCTCAGCGGTATCTTATGTTGTATAATGTTGGTGTCATAGGCCTTTAGGTCTTCGTAGCTCCATGCAAACACATCAATGAATTCGTTAAACAAGTCAGTGTATCTTTTCTTCATGTCTGCAGGTATAGACCTAGCCAGTTTTATCATTTTGGGTTTGTCTTTAGTGCCTATGTTACATTATTCTATATCTGATTCTGCATGCTCTATTGTGGGCTTCTTTGCAACATCATCGAAATCGAAGAGGTCCTCTAAGGGTGCTAAGCCTCTTGGTATGTTCTTGTCTTTGGCTTGCAGCACCTCCATTTCCTCTCTATCTGTGTTCTCACGTTTTATGGTTGAATCCCCAGTTTCTTCAGAAAAGGAGTTTATTTCTATACTACAAGGCGTTTCTAGTTCATCTGGGGAATCCTCACTTGAGCAACTGTCATCAGATTTTGAGTCTGAATCAGAAAATTCAAACTCATTTATGCCCGTCAGGAAATCTTCAACCTGTTTGTCTCCTTCAAAAACCTGCCAGTATTTTTCATTGTCCGGCACTGCAGGTCTGAATTTAGTCTGTATGATGATCTGTTGGTCAACTCGGGCCTTAGGATAGGAACTAGCCAGGCAGGCTAGTCCGTTTGCAATAGCGTTTTGACCCCTAGGAATGAACACTAATTCATAATCAACAAATGTTTGCAGCAAGTCTAAAGTGTCATTCCTGTATGCTCTTAGTCTAGGATGTTTTGCTGAATACTCACCATTCACCTATTTGATTACTAACTCTGAATCCCCTCTCACGGCTATCTTCCGGGCTCCTAACTTTTTCAGCAGATTTAAGCCCAAGATTAGAGCCTCATATTCTGCAATGTTATTCGTGCATTTGAAATGCAGATTGACAGCGTGGCTCTCTGCGTGATCATCTTCGGTGTTACGCAGCCACACTCCTGCTCCAGTGCTTTGTTTAGTACAGGACCCATCAAAGTTCATTTCCCATAGGGGCCCTTTGTTTGCTTCCGCTTCACTTTCTCCCTTACAGCTGGGTCCGCCGTTAGGCTGAGTTGGGAGGTCTGTACTAGGTTGTAAACTGTCTTGTTGCTTATAGAGGCCATGGAGGTCAGGGAGGTGGTTATCTTGCTGCTCTGGTCTTGTTTCTGTTTCTGTTTCACTTGGAGCGAGAGGTCCACCACAGATCCCACAGGCTTCATTGCTGATTTCCTCTTTGTTTTCAGTGTGCTGCCCATGGTTTTCCTGATCATATTCTTCTAGGGTGGCCATTATGTGGAGGTCCATAGGCTCGGTGTTCTCGTTGGTATGCCTATTCTGGGATTCTGGCTCCTCTAAGGATTCATCATTACAAAAGATGAAGGAGTCAAGGTCGGTATGTACATAATATAATGGTGAGTTTTCAGGTTTCTCGGGGCTGCTGACTAGGAATTTCATTTGGGATTCTCTATATAGTCTTCTTAATTGGCCAAATATAGGGATAGTGGCATATGAGCCATCCATCTGCATGGTGCCTTGCAGCTTGGCTCCCCATGATCTAGACAATAACATGCCATACTTGGGTGGCACGTCTGCCACCACTACATCCATGACCATACATTTCGCAGGAATTTGAGTTACGCTTACACATAAGTCTTTGATGAGGCCTAGGCATTTCACTCTACTCGAGTCAAAAGAAAATAAGTCTTTGTAGGGTCTGGTGATTTCTAGGCCTAACCTTTCCATTACTACCTTAGGCATCAGGTTGTGTGAGGCTCCAGAATCATGCATTGCGTTGTGGAGGATCTTGTCATGAATGTTAAGACTGATATAGAAAGGTGGGATTACCCCCTCCTGAAACTTCCCCTCGATTTTCGGACCAAATAGGAGGGCGGGTTGGTCATCATTTAAATTTACAGAGTCATTTATTTCCCCCAGATTTAAGGCTTTTAAAATTTGGCCTTTGTATACATCCTGAGTGGCCAGCTCAGATAATGGTACAAAGATTTTGATCTTTGCGATCTCACTTTCTAAACTGAAAGCGGATTGACCTTTGGGAATGTTCAAATCTGTTTTATTGGCAACTACCTTAGTAGCTGAATCAGTGTGTGTTTTCTCATTATGCACATGTGTAGAAACATTTTTATCAGGAGCACTAGCTGAAGTGCTAGTGCTGCTAGTTAGTTGACTTTGTTTTCCACTGTCCTGATTGTCTTTCTGTTTGTTTTTCTCAGAACTCTCGGCTGTCGAGTTTTTATTCACAGCATTTACTTTAGAAGATTTTTCAGGCCTCTTTTTGATGGTTACCTCAGGAATTTTAGGTTTGGAAGTGTCTTGGTTCCTTTTACTCTTGAGCTCATATTGTTCTCGGACTTGTAGCATGGCATTTTCGAATCCCAACCTATACTCCTCAGACTCAAACCATCCCTCCTCCCCATAAGAGGTTGAGGGTTGGTATTCTTCTGAATCACAGTTTAGGATTGAATCCTCCGTTTCAAACATGTTTATCACATTCCCTTCAGATTCTTCTATGATTCCCTCATCCTCATCCAGAAAGTTTTGGAAAGGGGGAATGACTTGCTGATCTGACTCTTTCTGTCTGTTGGGAATGTTGTTGTTTCTTCTGAGGTTTTGATTTTGGTTTTGATTTTGGTTCCTGTTCTGATTGATAGCCATCTTTTCGACCACTTGGCATAGCTTATCCAGATTCTTTGACAATCTGTCAATATTCGGATCTGAAGTGGAGGCTATAGTGTCATCCTTGTATGTTACTCTCTTCTCAGCTCTCAGTTTTGCCCTCTTCTCTATTAGATTTGCTTCTATGTTTACTGCCCCTTTCTGCATGTTTTCCAAAGTGGTGTACTCTTTATCCCTAAGCTCATAGGCCATGTCAGCATCAAATCCCTCAGGATATTTAGCTAAGGCCATACCTTGTGGAGGTTTCATTTGCGGAGGGAGAGCGTTATAGATGCTGTTGAATCTAGTGGTGTAATCGTGGATGCTCTCTCCTGCGTTTCTCTTAAGGGACATGTACTCTGCTAGGAGCTGACGAGGGTTTGCCCTAGTTTCCCATTTATTTATGAAAGTCTTGTATAAAGCAGGTAGATCATTAATGCTACCAGCAGGCAGGTTCTTAAACCATTTCTTCACTTCACCCCCTAAGCTCTGGGCAAAGATTCTCATTTTGATTGTTTCATCATCAATTTCCATATAATCAAAAGAATCCTCCATCTTATCTACATGTTGTTGTGCTGTTGTAGGCTCTTTAGCAGGGAAGTGTGGGATTTTTGACTGATACTCATTTGGCAAGGGTAACAAGGGTTGCGGTAAGACTAAAGGTGCATACCAAGTTGCCATGATGATGTTCTGCTGAGGCAAAGGGTTCACTTGGGCAGCTGGTATTTGGATGACAGGGATGTTTGGACTGACAGAAGTCTGCTGAGAAGATCTAGGGTGAGGAAGCCCCACGTTTTGGAGAAAATGAAGGTCAGGGGGTGTGGAAGGAGGGGTCTCACCGTCCCTGGTGTTTGGCTGGTCTGCAACACCGAATGACCTAGTTCTAGGCAATCTGTTTTGAGGGTCTAGGTCAAAGAAAGGATCTAATAGAGCTGCAAGATCTTCTGGTGCAGAATTAGCCCTATGAATGTTGCTGGAAACAGTTGGTCTCCTACTCACGGGTGTCCCTTTAAGGATTTTCTCAGGATTATCAACTGTTTCAGGTGGGTTTGGATCAGGGAAAGCTCTTGTATGAATGGTTTGGTGAGCCAGAATGTTGTTTGTAAGCCAAGCAGCCTAACCCTACTTGTTATTTCTACTTTGTGGATGATGTTGTCTTGGGAACTGTCCTCCCTGTGGGGTCTTTTATATGTTTCGGGACTGGTCTCCCAGTGGAGTCTGATATGAAGCCAAGATAATCAGCAGGCCTACTGATCACCAGTGGAGTCTTTAACGTTTAGGAACAATGGAGTCGCCAGGTGGAGGGTTTAAGATGTTTCTAGGGTACACTGTCCACCACAGTGCTCAAGCACTATCACCTCTCAGGGATCCCCTCTAAAGCAACAGGCTCCAACCAGAGATTGACTGGGAGGGCATTTACCAAATATGTCACCCCTGGATAGAGGATGAGATCTGGAGGCTACCTGGCCCTTCCCAGGCTCTGCCTAAGAGTATGCTGGATATTCAATGACGGAGGCTGATTCAAGAAAAGTGTGACTTACTGTCAACCTGACCAGAGCTCTGAGCTTCTAAGGATGTTTGAAATGTAAAGCACTCAGAAGTCCCCAGTGGAGTCGCCATTATGTTGGGGTTCCCATGTTTTGGCCAGGTTGACGGAGACCAAAAGATGGGACAACATAGAACCACTTTGGGACCTTAGGATCTAGCCCTCCTAGGTCCAGAGAGGGATCTCTCTATGATTTTCAAAGGATATGTGACTTTGAAGTTCTCAATTGTGATTTTGGGCTAGTTATAGGCTCAAGGTTGTTTGTTTGCTTGTTTGAGTTTGGTTGTTGAGAATCAGGATAGAAGGTTTCATCAAAAGACCAGTAAGGGTAAAGAAGGAGGCTAGGCAAGAATAGATGACTCAGGGAACCTCAAGGCCATTGGGCAATGGAGTCAAGAAAGGATTTGCTTATGTTCAATGTGTAAGCTTCAGTTGGGCTGGTCATCTAGAGCATCTGGATCTCGAAGACTGATTGGTGGGGTGGAACATTAAGGAATGAGGATGAAGGATGGGAACCATCTGATTTCATCTATAGATCAGGCCAGAGGTCATTTAACTCCAGGCCTGCTTGGAAGAAACCGTAGGCAACACAAAGGATCTTTGAAAAGGTTTATATGGAAGGGCAAGTCATGCAGAGGCAGCGACAGGCTTTACACCTCCCAATGTTCCTAACCTCTTTCAATTAAATCTTAGCAAAAGCATATGAACACTGATTCTATCAACTTGCACATCAGAGAGCAGGCAATAATCATCCACTACACTGGTTTAGTCGATTCAAAACAACATTCAGACACAAACATAAGCAGAAAACATTAAAGACTGAGAGAGCTGGGACATAAGGTACCTAACAAGGGTAAGTCTTATGTCATGCGTTTAGATGTCAGCCAGAAGAACATGAAATGAAATGGAAATAGAACAGAGATAAGAAAAACATCACCAACTGCTGTAGATCAGGATCCAATGAAAACTGCTTATCATGTTAAACACAATACCAATCAGGTACATCACTGCCCAAAGCTTTTACATTCAGCCTGAATACATCCTATTTCTCAACCTGTCATACAACTGTTACACAGAAAACTTGGCTCTGGATAAAAATGCTTGCCATTCACTGATGAAGCAACAACAACCATTACAATGATATTTCTCTGTGCTTTATAGCAGCAGAGACGCAGAGGGCCGACTGAAGAGGTAGGTGGATCTTTTAATGTTACATTTAAACACACCACGCACGCAGGGCCAAAGTACTCCAGGTGATTTGACGAAAATGACATGAATCTGCTAGAAGGGACTGTCTCATTAATGTCTGACTGTTTTCGAGCCGTAGCTTGGTTGGGAAACCTCCTTCGGAGGTATGGCGCATCATAAAGCGGCATGGGTGCCGTGATCTCGAAGAATAAAAACATTCTGCTGATGAAAACCCCCGGAGTTACTTTGGTTCTGTTGTGGTTCCGTGATTTTCCGTTCTCGCCTTTGAACTGCCAGACAAAGCTAAAAAACCTTCATGAACCACCAATCTTCCTTGTTCCGTGCCGATGACACTTTGCCGCTTTCATTTGCTTCTCGACAGTAGTTTTGCCTTTAATGGCGCCGATTTCGAGTTCGGAATTCATTTTTTACTGTATCTCTGTTAAATTTTCTTTCGACTTCCTTTAACCGTACCCCTCATTTTCACCCCACCCGCCTATGTATCTTGCCTTGTAAAACCATGGCGATCTTCAATTTCTGGAACCCCTGCAAGATAACCAACTGTGAGGAAAAACACGACTGTGGATGACGGAAGTGGCGGAGACACAATGTGAATGGATAGAATAGACGTGCGGACGAAGATCTGGGACGGAACCGCGACGAGATGGCGGACCGAACTCTGGTGGAGGATTAGTGATTCGCAGGGTGAAAACATACGAAAAACATTAAAAAACACGACAAAACTCAATATATGGTGGCGGAGACGGAGAAAGTACGGGCGTACAAGTGACGCTGACGTGGAGAGACCGGGAGCGATAACCTGGCCGATGGTACGAGGAGTACACGTGGACGGATGACGTGGTGGATGGACTCGGTCAATATTGACAGGACAAAACTGGACCGTTGATCCAAGCCGAGATCAACTACCGAGAATGACTATAAGCAACGATGGCATTGGGAATGCTAACAAGAGGGCATAGGATCGGATGACCACCTGTTGGATGGAGTGGCCGGGAGATCGGACGGACGGCGCGGACCCGCTCGCCCTACCATCGTCCGAACGCAACGCGGCGGCACCCGGCGGTTTTTTACTACCGACTGGGAGGTGGGCCTGGCGGGACGACCGCCTCTGTATGGAGGAAATCGCTCAAATGAACAGGGAGGTGCGAGAAGACCGGCGGGTCGGAGGTGACGTGGACGCGGGATCACTACCTTGCAAGGCCCGCGCGCCCACCCACCGCAAACCGACGGTGGACCCGCCGATCAAACCAAAATATTAAAACACGTTAAATGCGCAATTTCAAAGGTTTTGACGGAATTTTGCGCGGGGGACAGGTCCGAGGGGCTAAGCGCCCGGAGGGTTTAGCCTTAGGTTCTGGCGCTTGGTCTCATGAGGAAAGGCGCGGGGGCTATGGGGAAGGGGGCTAAGGCCCAAAAGCATAGAATTTACCAATTTAACTCGTTTTAAAAGCGTTTTGGGTGCAATTAAAAGGTAACGAAAGAAGGTTTACGGGGAAATTTGAGGGAACGCAAAGTAAAGGGATGATCCAAAGGGGGTTTTTGGGGAATTGAGGGGGGAAATGGGAAAAATACAAAAGGGGAAACAGAGGTGATAATGGGGTGTTGAGACGTGAATCAGCGGAGAAACCAAAAGATAGGCACAGCACACAGGGGACTCCAAGGAGGATGAATTTTCAGGGGAAAAGCATTCCTTGGAGGCTCCGAAACAATCTAGCCCCCAGCTTGCTTGCCAAGGATTTCATAGGGGGGCTAACACCCTCAACAAAATTTTGATGTGCAGTTGCAGGGCCACGTGGCGGCGTCAGGGCTGGCCCTGTGGCACCTTCTGATTAGCCCTTCAAACCTCATACAACCAATAAAACAATGACACTTGTCAATCCTCAATTGGTCTGGTGGAAAGGAATATTTCGAGGAATATTCTTTTTTTGCTGATTATACATTCCACCTTTCTGACTATGGATCCCAGTCAAACCTGGTCAAATTTTCGAAAATTTACATGTTTGGCATTTCGATCAAAATGCGATATCTTCTTCATACGACATCGGTTTTTTAAATCGTTTAGGGCACTGGAATCAAGAAGAGGAGATATATCCAACCATCATGATTTCAACCCTATCATGTAAATTTTAATTTTGAGAAAAATTTATGAACTCCTGATTAAGTATGGAAAATCAATAGCAATATAAATTAATTTGGGTTCTAAGTAAATACAAGCATGCTTTTGCCTGGGAATATTCAGACATGAAAGGTCTCGACCTGCAACTGTGCACTCATCACATTTATATCACAAAGTATGCACATCCTATTTTACAGCCCTAGAGGAGGTTTAATCCACACCTCAAGGAAATTTTGAAACAGGATTTCACAAATTACTGGATGTAAAATTCATATACCCAATTTCATATGGCTAGTGGGTCTCCCCATTACTAGTCATTCCTAATAAAAATGGGAAATGGAGGATTTGTGTAGAATATAGAGAACTCAATAAAGATACCCAAAAATACCATTTTCCCTTTCCCTTCATAGACCAAGTCCTTGATACTTTAGCCATAAATAAATTATTTTCTTTCCTGGATGGTTTCAGTGGCTACAATCAAATTCATTTTGCTCTCGAAGATCAAGATAAAATCATGTTTACCTACCCCTGGGGTACATTCACATACGAGTTTTACCCTTTGGACTGTGTAATGCTCCAACGACATTCCAAAGAGAAATATTGAGTATTTTTTTGACCTAATCAATGATCAACTCGAATTATATATGGACGAATTCACACCGTTTCGGGATGATTTTGATCAAGCTTTGAAAATTCTAGAAAAAGTGCTTGAACGATGTATTGCTACTAGATTGTGTTTACGCAATGAAAAATATCATATGATGATGACTGAAGGTGTAATTTTAGGACACTATATTTCTGTTGCAAGATTTCAAGTAGATCCAACAAAAATAGAGGTAATCATTAAGTTACCTATACCCCACACACAAACTAAGGTATGCAGTTTTCTTGGTTATGTAGAGTTTTACCGTAGATCTACAAAAAAAAATTCTAAGATAGATGCACCTATGTATACTTTAATAGGAAATGTATAATACGAATAGAATGAAAATTGTGGTGTTGCATTTTCATATCTCAAAAAATTTGTTTCGACAGCACTAGTGTTAAGAGGACCAAACTAGGAGTTAACCTTTCACATCTCCTTGGATACATTAGATATAGACATAGGCACCGTTATTGGACAAGAACAAGATAAGAAGCCTTATGTTATTTATTACATTAGCAAAAATCTCACTCCTGCTAAGCTAAAATATACAGTAACAAAGAAAGAATTTTTAGCTATTATATATGATATTAGCTATTATATGGCTTAGGGGGTCCTGACCTAGGTTCAGAGTCATTGTGTAACCAAAAAAACCCTCCAACTACTAGATCTTTCAGCAGTGATCTGCTCGCGTAGACCAAAGTCTCACCTGAAGTAGTATGGGGGGGTGTTGGAACCAGGTTTCTACACCCTAAGGGAGCTTTTGATGTGCCATATCTTAATCCTTCGTGATAGATCTAACACTTCGTAGAACTAGATATACTTGCAGTTAAACCCTTAAATAATAAAGCAGTTTCACACAACCAGATACTAATGAACAGACTTAACCCTTGCACATTCACAGATCATTAAAAATTTAACCCTTACTTAAATATAGACTTGCGCTAAAAATATCATTATACTTAATTCAAATCTAACAGTTAAACCACAATAATACTTGTGCACAGATGCGATCCAATTTGACTTCTCATTTACAGAAATAAATATGCATTCAATAGCACAGATCTAGATCTATAATTGCAGTAAGCAAGAGATAGCGCACATAAAAAATCTAATACAGTTTACTACATAAATCATATAAAAGTTTGAGTTCAGTAAAATTTCCTTCTTTATTAAGAGATCTTCAATTTAGTACAATATTTTCGCCTGTGCACACAACAACATGGTCCTTGCACACAGCTCAGGACTAAGGTCTCCACGCACATAGCCAGCAGGAGACTTTCTAAATAGAAAAAACCTAGATCAACAATTCATGCACACTGTTATCACTCTGTAATTTGTAACATTGGAAAGAACAAACGACAAAGGACAACATCAAACCACTTTTCTAATATCCTAGAAGGGAGAATGCAGTAATACTGAAAAAAAATATAATAACTGTAGCAAAGTAAACAATAAATCTAAATGCACATCAAAATGCACAAAAATAGCTGAGCCATTTTATTATATGGAGGTGGATAAACCAGTACAACAGTGCTCAAAATATGAGACACTCAAGCCAAAGAGTTGGCCTAGAATGACCCTAAAATGATCCCACAAGAGGGATTGCGTAACTGTTGAACTGCTGGAAGGTAAACTACGTTGTCCCTACTGCAAATGTTGGGACTGCAATTGCTAGAAATATAGACAGTCATATTGAGGTAGTATGGGAGTTCCAATGATGCTGAAATTGTATATCCGGGCTCTATGATCGATACCCAAGATAACCCAAAAAGGATTTCTCAGATATGTCAATCTAAGGAAACCACCCTCTTAGGGATTCACACATAGATTGTTGGGTATGCAGATCTGCTGCAAAATTTGGTGATATGATGGTTGCAATGATACACAATCAGATCTATGCAAGTAGGGATGATCCCTTTACTAGATTCTTGGGCTGAAATCTAGCTCCTCAAATCTCCTCCACTAAAAATAGCTGCTGGATGACCAAAAAATTTAGAAAATTGCGCTATAATAACCTGTTGCTAGATATGTCAAATCAGCTCCTGAGTGATGGAAAAAATAGATCCAATGTAAGGAGATGATCCCTCATAGGATTTCCAACTGAAATACTAGAAACTTCCTTCCTCCAATAGATCGATAGGACTAGACTACGCAATCCTTAAAGGGACTGCCACTGCATGGAGGTAAAACAAAATGGCTTGAATGTCGGATCTAGATCTGCTACTCCTGAAAGACTGAATGTGAAGAACAAAGTGGTAGGATGAATCCTCCATCAGTTTCCTAGCTGACTGCTAGAAAAAACCTCCTGAAGATGGCACCAATGATTAATAAGGAATAGAGCTCAATAGAAGGCCTTCCCAGAGTACGCACACAAGTCCTTTGAAAATGCAGCAAGATGATGGAGCTTAGTGAAATGAAGTCGCCTTCACTAAGTGGGCCCGCAGGCAAATTCTGGCGCAAAGTCTATTTTTAGACTATGTCTATTTTTAGACATATGGAGCATGGTCCAGGGGTTGCAGGATGTTATTCTTGGAGTATTGGTCATGTTGGTAAAAATAGATGGACCTCTATTTTTTGGACCTATAGGTCGAAGTCTATTTTTAGACTGCCTATCCTAAAAATAGGGAAGTCAAATATTATTTACCCTTAATAATATTTGGACTCTAAACTTCATTTTACTCTCTTAGAGCACTTCAGTTCGAGCTATAGAAGTGGCTCATGCATCTGACAGAGGAATTACGCTATTCCTAACAGTTTGGTGAGCTCATGCATGGTTGACTTCAGTTAGGACTTCAGTGGCAGAAGTTTGGTGGAGTTGATGAGACAGTTGGTGGAGTTGTGTTCGGTTTAACTTAGTTAAACTAGTTGAGATTAGTTTAACTAGCTAATCAACTAGTAATGAGTGGAGTGAATTAAATATTATTTAATTCATTAATTATTAACTCATTATTCAACTCAATAACACATCAGTTCACTACAGTGCATGAACAGTTCAGTGGAGACCAATGGAAGAGGTGGATGAAAGGGTGAGTACAGCTATCAGTTGTGACATCAGTTGTGCATGAGATTTGCACCACACTTGGAGGCAATTGCCCATGATGATTGCACTGTCAAGCCAAGGAGATTCGAACCTTGGATCTCTATTTAGACAGGCCATGATTGCGCAATAGAGGCAAGGCAATTAGTGGTGAGTTTTGAACCAGTAACCTGTTCAAAACCAAGCTAGTTTGTGTGTAACTTTATGAGAAAGTACTGAGTACTTGTGAGGAGTATTGTACCGAGTTTGTTACATGATTTCTCCATTATAATATACACAATAGCTGCGGGGTTTTCAGCTATAAGCTTTCCCCATACATACTGTGTTAATGTGTATGATGATTTGATGTGTTATCGCTTGATTTTATTTCCGCATGTTTGATGATCCGAGTGGAAGAGATTATGTGTTGCATATAAATTCGAATTGTATGTGATCAGGATAGTCTCGGTGGATAATTAATCATTATTCAGCAAATTTCTACATGGTATCGGAGCTATTGAAGCAGAGATTGATCATCACAATGATTACAAACTTATTTCGGTAGACAGAGTCTGCATGCGGGCCAGGTAGCCTCTGGATCCATCCTTTCTTTGAAAGGTGATATATCCAGTAAATGCCCCTGCAGTCGATCTCTGTGCTAGAAATAATTTGTTCTCACAGATCAAGGGTGGTTGAGCTTTGAGGTGGAATTCGAATTTTGCAGCAGTTTTGTTTTTCTTGGTGCCGGAGTTGAAAATGTCTTTCAACGGTTTGTGACTCGAATATGCTCTTGAAGGCAGTTCGAATTATGTTGCATGGAAGGATCGCATGGAGGCAGTATTAGAAGATAATGGACTGAAGGATTTTGTGGATATGGATGTCCAAAAGCCCATTGATCCTGCTGAAGTCGAAGCATGGCAAAAGAAGATGGCGAAATGTTGAAGGATCCTGTTGGAGGGCGTCAAGGATCATATTGTATCCAGCCTGCATGGAAAGGCTTCTCCATATTTAATGTGGAAAGCTTTGACGGATCTATTCTAGAGTAAGAGCGACCAAAGGAAGCTGGCGCTCAAAGATAAGCTCAGGAACATCAAGATGGAGAAGGGCGACAGTATCGCCAAATACCTCACGAAGTTCACTCAATGCAGAGATGAGCTGGGAAGTGTGGAGGTGACTGTCGAAGACGAGGACATGGTCGACCTGGCTCTCCTTGGTCTTCCGAAGGCTCGACACTCATATCAAGATAGTGTCAATGGTCGGGAGAAGCTGCCGGGATGGGAGCGCCTTTGGGCGGATCTCATGCAGGAGGAGATAAGGAGGACTACTCGAGATGGATCTTCATCAAAGGGAGCCGATGAAGAAAATTGCGCTTTGGTTGCCAAAGCAAAGAAGGGGAAGGGTAAGAAAACTTCTCATTCCGGTGCAAAGGGCAAGAAGCAGGATATGGCGAAAGTGAAGTGTTTTCATTGCCATGATCACGGACATTATGCTACAAATTGTCCAAAGAAGAAGAAAAAAAAGCAAGCGGGAAGATCTGCAGATGGAGAGGCTTTGGCTTCACAGTTCGAGCTTGAATTTTCACTGATCGCATGCTTGGTTTCAAGTGTGATGGGATCAGTGTGGTTCTTGGACAGCGGTGCGTCATTTCATATGACGGGAGATCGAGATTTGTTCTCAGATCTGGAGGACAAAGATCTGGGTGTGCACATCGAGATGGGCGATGATGGTAGATACAGTGCGACTGGTATCGGTACCATATCCTTTCAGAGGGAGTCTGGTAAACCCTTCGTGTTGAAGGATCTCATGCATGTACCTGGATTGAAGAAGAACTTGATCTCTGTGGTGATGTTGGAAGATAAGGGGTATGATGTGGTCTTCAGCGAAGGAAAGGCCTTCCTGCGCAGTAAGACTACTGGAGAGACCCGGAAGATAGGGGTTCAAACCAAGAACCTTTATCAGTTGCAAGTAGATGGCTGCGCAACAATGGCATGCAAGGCGGGAGAAGTGGTGAGCCGGGATGATGAGGGCGAACTGTGGCACAGGAGATTGGGCCACCTTCACCATGGAGCTTTGAAGATCCTGCAGCAGATTTCTACTGGGCTTCCTAAGGGCACTCTTACGCAGTCAGATCAGTGCAAGGGGTGTACTTTAGGGAAGTATGTGAAAGCCACCTTTCACGAGAAGGATAGTTGCGCCACGACGATCCTTGAGAGAGTTCACACAGACGTGTGTGGTCCTTTCTCGGTTGCTTCGACAGCAAAGCACAAGTATTATGTGATCTTTGTTGATGATTTCTCTCGAAAGTGCTGGATCTTCTTCATGCAGAAGAAGAGCGATACATTCGCGAAGTTCTGTGAGTTTAAAGCACTGGTCGAGAAGGAGTCGGGGAAGAAGGTGATTGCTCTAAGGAGTGATAATGGTGGTGAATTCATCTCGGCTAAATTCAAGGAGTTCTACAGCGCAGAAGGGATTCAGAGAGAGCTCATCGCACCCCACAACCCACAGCAGAACGGGGTGGCTGAGCGGAAGAACAGAACGATCGTGGGTGCTGCACGGGCGATGTTGCATGATCAGGGCCTACCCCTTCACTTGTGGGCTGAGGCATGCAATACAGCGGTGTATGTGCAGAACCGTTGTCCTCACAAGGTTCTTGGCATGAGTACACCGGAGGAGGCTTATTCTGGCAAGAGGCCTGATATTTCCCATTTGCGGATTTTTGGTTCTCCTGTCTACATGCATGTGACGAAGGATGCGAGAAGGAAGTTGGATCCAACTGCTAGGGTTGGAATATTTGTGGGGTACACTGATACACCTCACAACTACCGGGTGTATTTGTCAGACAGTCGCAAGACTGTTGTGCGACGGGATATAAAATTTCAGGAGGAGAAAGCCATGCAGTGTTCGCTTGAGAGGGAGCTACACTTGCATGCAGATGAGGAGCTGTTAGTTCCTAAGGAGGAGCTTCTATATGTGGATCAGCCACAAGAGGAAGTTCAGGAGGTGGAAGAAACCACCCATGCAGTGCCAACCATCAGAGGGCGCATGCGCACTACAGAAGCTGAGCGACTAGCTCGAGATGCAGAGAAGGTTGTAGAACCACCTACAACACAGCGCAGACAGAGGCAGTCACTGGATCGGTACACTGGATACATGGCTCTTATGAGTCAATGTGTCGTGACGGAGCCATCCTCTTTTGAGGAAGCTGTGGAGGAACCCGCATGGGTAGATGCCATGATCGAAGAATATGATTCGATCGTGAGAAACAGTGCATGGGAGATTGTCCCAAGACCGGAGGGGAAATCAGTGGTGGGTTCGTGATGGATCTACAAAGTGAAGCAGGCAGCTGACGGGAGTGTGGAGAAGTACAAGGCGAGATTTGTCGCCCGTGGCTTCTCACAGATCGAGGGGATTGATTATGAGGAGACCTTTGCACCTGTCGCAAGGTACTCTTCCATACGGACGATCCTTTCTCTCTCAGCGCAGATGGGATGGCACATCCATCAGATGGATGTGAAGACTGCGTTCCTCAACGGAGTCATTGAGGAGGAGGTGTACATAGAGCAGCCTAAAGGTTTCGAGATCTTCAGCAGTGAGTCGCATGTGTGCCAACTCAAGAGAGCACTGTACGGGCTGAAGCAAGTACCTCGTGCTTGGTACACTCGGATAGACAACTACTTCACCGGGCTTGGATTCTCTAAGAGTGAGGCGGATCCTAACCTGTACCAGATTGTGGTGGAGGGGAAGCTGTTGATCATCGTACTGTATGTAGATGATCTGATTTTGACTGGCGATGAGCAGTTGATACTTTAATGCAAGGAGGATCTTGCACGAGAGTTTGAGATGAAGGACTTGGGCATCCTTCATTATTTCCTGGGATTGGAGATTTGGCAGCGCAGTGGAGGACTATTTGTTTCTCAGGGCAAGTATGCCCGGGAGATTCTGGAGAGGTTCAACATGCAAGGCTGCAAGCCTGTTGACACTCCTCTTCCTGGTGGTTGGAGGAAGGAGGATGCTACTTCAGCGGAGGTAGTGGATGCCACTGTCTATCGGCAGTTGGTGGGGTCGCTTATGTATCTGGTCAATACACGACCCGATATATGCTATGCAGTTAACCAGCTTTCGCAAGCTATGGTTAAGCCTACCAAGCTCTTTTGGAAGGCAGGCAAGCATGTATTGCGTTATATTAGAGGCACATCGGGATATGGTCTATGGTACAAACATGAGGATGGAGCGAAGCTTTCTGGCTTCACTGATGCAGATTGGGCAGGGAGCCCAACGGACCGGAAGAGCACATCTGGAGGAGTTTTCAGCATTGGGTCGACAGCAGTTTCCTGGTACAGCAGGAAGCAGAGATCCGTGGCACTCAGTTCAGCAGAGGCCGAGTACATGGCAGCTAGCTTGGTTGCATGCGAGGCTATTTGGATGAGGAAGATCCTCGCAGGATTGTTCAGGTTGCATTTGGAGCCTACAGTGATCTACTGTGATAACCAGAGTTGCATTAAACTCTTGGCTAATCTAGTATTTCATGATAGGTCCAAACACATCGACATCAGGTACCATCATATCAGAGATTGTGTTCAACGGAGAATCATGATGCTTTCATATGTTCCCACGGAGGATCAGGATGCCGACATCCTGACGAAGGCGCTCACCAGGAGCAAGTTCGAATTCCACAGAGGCAGGATAGGGGTTGCAGATAATCCATATCTTGCTGAGAGGGAGTGTTGAAAATGCGGCAAGATGATGGAGCTTAGTGAAATGAAGTCGCCTTCACTAAGTGGGCCCGCAGGCAAATTCTGGCGCAAAATCTATTTTTAGACTATGTCTATTTTTAGACATATGGAGCATGGTCCAGGGATTGCGGTATGTTATTCTTGGAGTATTGGTCATGTTGGTAAAAATAGATGGGACTCTATTTTTTGGACCTATAGGTCGAAGTCTATTTTTAGACTGCCTCTCCTTAAAATAAGGAAGTCAAATATTATTTACCCTTAATAATATTTGGACTATAAACTTCAGTTTACTCTCTTGGAGCACTTCAGTTCGAGCCTTGGAAGTGGCTCATGCATCTGACAGAGGAATTACGCTATTCCTAAGGGTTTGGTGAGCTCATGCATGGTTGACTTCAGTTAGGAATTCAGTGGCAGAAGTTTGGTGGAGTTGATGAGACGGTTGGTGGAGTTGTGTTCGGTTTAACTTAGTTGAACTAGTTGAGATTAGTTTAACTAGCTAATCAACTAGTAATGAGTGGAGTGAAATAAATATTATTTAATTCATTAATTAGTAACTCATTATTCAACTCAAGAACACATCAGTTCAATTACGGTGCATGAACAGTTCAGTGGAGACCAGTGGAAGAGGTAGATGAAAGGGTGAGTACAGCTATCAGTTGTGACATCAGTTGTGCATGAGATTTGCACCACACTTGGAGGCAATTTCCCATGATGATTGCGCTGTCAAGCCAAGGAGATTCAAACCTTGGATCTCTATTTAGACAGGCCATGATTGCGCGATAGAGGCAGGCAATTAGTGGATGTGTTTTGAACCCGTGACTTGTTCAAAACCAAGCTAGTTTGTGTGTAACTTCATGAGATAGTACTGAGTACTTGTGAGGAGTATTGTACTGAGTTTGTTACATGTTTTCTCCATTATAATATACACAATAGCTGCGAGGTTTTCAGCTATAAGCTTTCCCCATACATACTGTGTTAATGTGTATGATGATTTGATGTGCTATCGCTTGTTTTATTTCCGCATGTGTGATGATCTGAGTGGAAGAGATTATGTGTTGCATATGAATTCGAATTGATATGTGATCAAGATAGTCTCGGTGGATAATTAATCATTATTCAGCAAATTTCTACAAGTCCTCTATGGGTAAGGGTGGGATTCTCGCTTGGGAATACCCTGTGCTAAAAAAAACTGCAAAATTAATTATCAGCATAAGAGTGCATGGAATTGTCACCTGAAAAATCCAGATCTAAACAGATCAAGATTAATCCAAGTATCCAAATATGCCTTCTATTGTGCCTTCACCTTCATTATATAGATCATGAGCCTTCCATAGCCTAGGCCCACTCCAAAATTGTGTTGTACATGTGGATAGAAGTCTCCATGGTTGACTGTGTTGTTTCTCCATGTCCTCCATCATGTTCACATGGGGTGATCACCCTCTCCATCATGTGTGCATTTAATACATCACTTCCTCCACTAACTTATCATAAGTGCTTTATGATCTTCTTTGAATGCACTATGATCTCAGTTTACCACTTCAAAGATCCTCATGATTTTACATTTAAGATCCATGATCTTATTTGACTGTTTCATCCTCCATGATCTATCTCATAAATGAGACATAATCTTCACTTCTTTATCATTAATGGAGCTGCTCCACTACTCCATGATTTAGATCTAGATCTATAATATCGACATACACACATAAAAAGTGGATTTTGTTCATTTTTGAAGATTATGGGTCCCTCCACCCTTTTATTTAATTAATTAATTAAGTTTATTAAGACTCTAATATTCCAAATAAACATGTGAAAATTTTGGAATAGTAAATTCCTCCCTGGAAAAATGTTGCTTGTCCTCAAGCAACTGCAAAATTAGATGCTAGAGCAATCCATCCCCCTCCAAGTGACATCCACACAAGGAAGGTCTCCCCATTTTCTGCAATGAGTTATGTATTCCCAACACCAAAGTTGCCTCTATAGAATGTCTAGGGTGACCTCTAACTGTGTAGGTAGATGTCCCTCATCAATCATGAATCTCCTAGTGACAACCATAAGTTTTCCAACATCCTCCATAATACATGAGATATATAAAAATAGATGGCTCCTCCCACAAAAGGAAATCTCTAACTCACAAATTTATCCTCCATCCCATGCTACATGAAGTAAAAATAAGCTTATGCCTCCATCCTTAGCCTTGTTGGCTTTGTTGGATTTAGGCACCATCCCAACATTGTACAAAAGAATAAATAGAGATATATGGGTAGACAAAGGTATCAAACCATATTCTCCCAAAACTAACCACCGGAGTAGGGCCTTTTGCTGCCATCCTCCCTCTCCACCATGCAAGATAGATAAGCCAAACTCCCCCAAAAGCAACCAAAGAAATAAAAGATCTTGATGCCTTTTTACCTCCTCATGTGCATCATGGAGTAAAAACATATTGATAGACATGTGGAATGTCACATCAGACCAATAAAAGAAAACACCATCACTACACATCATGAGAGTACCATGCCAAGTTTTACACAATACAAACCACATAGACATAGGAGATGTCATGTGATGGCCAAAATCTCTTAAGGACAACTAAAATGAACATGCCTTTCTTTGCTACATACTATCATTGATATACAAGGCATGAGTCAAGAAAATATGAGCTATTGGGTGGTAACCATACTCACCCAAGAGCAGCCAATGCAGCCATGCCTCCTTCTTCATTACATGAGTGTTTTTCAAGGCATGGATCAAAGAAACAGAAGCCTTTGGGTAGTAACCAAACTCACCCAAGAGAAACCAACATAACCAAGCTTCTTGCTGGCCCATGTCATATATCTGCAAGTGGTCATGCAACCCCTTGCTTATCATCCTCACCCACTCATCCCCATGTGGATGATTAATGGTGTTCTGAATAAACATGGTATCCTCCCTTTGTAGAATACCATTATCCTCAAAATGATGAAAAACTTTTCACTCCATGACATGTTGAAGCACACCTCCAATGAGATCTCTTAACGAGATATTATTCTCATCAACGGTCCTAAAAAACCAATAAGGTTTTGGATCTGCTGCAGGTAGAAGTTTCTCTTTGAGCTGTGAGATTCTCATTGAGAAAGTTGTTGGGCCGTGAATATGACCACTTTTTAACACTTATTTCATCCATTTTTACTCTTCTTTATCATATCATTTATTATAATTTATTATATAAATCCATTTTATAATGATTTATGCTCTTATGGATGAATATTATTTTTTCTCTTTTATTTTTAATAAATTGATGACTATTATGCATAATTTTATCAATGATGGTTTATTAATATATTTTGTAATATCACTTACCATTTTAGCCTCCAAGATATTTGCCATATTGAAGATTTGATCTCCAAATCATCATCAAATATTCCAACTCAGAAATTCGCTGGAATAAGAAGTGACAGTTTTGCGGTTAAGATTCTGGGCAAATGAAGAAGAATATGGAAAGCCTGGAACATGGGTTTTTTCCAGAACGGACCCAATTAACTTTAATACAAAACAGTTTGCCCAAATTCAGCTTGTATTGAGAGAAACACAGGGTTCTTTGAGCATGATTTTCTCAGATTTGTTGTTGCGGCCGTCCTCCAAATCTCAGGTGCAAAGCCAAATTCGCCTTGCTCTTGTTGAAAGATTGTTGGAAATGTATTTTCTGGTTGATCAAGTTGTTGGGAGAAATCCAATATTGTTATGGGAGATTATATTTGCTATTTAATTTCTCCTCCTTCTGATTATAAAAGGAGAACATGTATTGTGTATTGAAAAACAATGGATGATTATTGAATCCCCTTTGTAACACTTTAATTCCTTGAATCTTGTGAGCAAAGAGAAACTGATGTAAAAGATATTCATGTTTTATTAATACAAAGAGGTGTTCTCGTTCCATTTTTCAAGCTCTTCAGTAGCCCAGCAGCGCTTTCACCGGCGGTTGAGGACCCGGCCCTGGTGGAGCGATCCGTTGTTTGTATTTCTATTCTTTTATTTCTGTTGTGTGAAGTGTGTTTAATGTTTGTTTCAATTACAGAACTGGTTTACTGTTGTTAGATCAAATACAGAGTCATTTCTATTTCATCTTTTAGAAGAAGCACATCTGCCGTTTGATTATCTTGTTATTATCATAAAGCTTTGTTGTTCTGTATCTGATTTAAGTTGCTGTTCCATTAGTTTATAATTTGCTATAATTGGTTGTTGCGTGGTGAGTGGCTGTCGACAGAATTAAAGCATGGAAATCTAGTTGCTTGAGTATGTTAGAATTGTAATTTCTGTTCATTTCATGTTGTTGTTCTATTTTTGTTCATTGTTTATTCATAGTCTTTGATTAGCAAATAGATGAGTTATAGTTACATGTTGTTGTTCCTTTCCAGATTTCGTTTCTTTTAAGTTACATTCATTGAATTTTCTTTCGTTTCGATTGCTTCAAGATCTCCAACTGTAGAGGATAGAGGTTATTGCTTCCAGGCCCCCAGATTGGTTATCTTGCATCGATTTCTAAGGGAAAGAGTTACTACTACTGCATCCCTGATCGATATTTTGCAAGATTGATGTAGTTTAATCTTTCCATTCATGTCACTGTAATTAGGTTTCTTTACAAGAATTTGTTACTTTTGTATTTTTTATTCTGTACTACATCTTCACAGCATTTCTCTTGGATGAATTGCAGCCTCAGATAGAGTACACTCTTGAAATAAAAAGTCGCTCCCGGATTGATAATTAATGTGAGATAAATAGGCGTTAAAAAGACACCTTTTATACCTCAACATTTTGGCGCCATTGCCGAGGAGAGTGTATGCTATTTAGAAGGAGTGATGCACATTTGACCTTTTTTCTACTTGGGAAGAATTGGGTTTTAAAGACGGAAGGTAAGAACCTGCGCACCGAGCAAGGAACATACTTGCTCACTGCCCGCTTCACAGCAGAATTGGGTAAAAAAAAATTTCTTTAGGTAGGAATGAAGGCTTGTTGTTTTAAATAGAAAATCTAAACAAGACAAAATTCCTCCCAAACTTGAAAAACCTAAGGGTCTGGTGACCCTTGGGAGAATGACCTTTATTGACGAAATTCTTAAGAAAACTGAATCTTAGCTATCAGTAGGACCTAGGAAAGTTATTTCTAGACAACCTACTACTTCCCTTCAGGCCACAGAGTCACCATATGTAGCCTTTTCTAAGGTACATATCCAAACAGAAGAGACTAAGCAAGATTCCCAAGAAATTGAGAATTCTTGCCCAATTTGTTTTTTACAAGAAGAGAAGTTGGCCTCTCACACCCTACTATTTATCAACATGCATTTTTGGAGGCCTTATTTTGGAAATGGATCCACTGGAAATACTCTTATACATAAGAATATTTGATTTTCAAAGAAGAGTAGATTAGTGGAGAAAATAAAATGAATAAGGAAATAAAATAAACACATTTTTTCATTTTTTTTTATTTTTGTAAAAATAGTTGTATTTGTTGCAACACGCTGTGGAAATCAACATTGATGATAAATATTCTAACTTATTTGTGTATGTAGATGAATTATATTGTAAAGAAAAATTATAAAAACACTCATATTCATTTTTATCATCAATACGAAAAAAATTGTTCGAATATCATTTTTTTTGGCTTGCGGGCTTGATGAAATTCCTGAAAACAAAGTTGGGATAGTCATGTTTTGGGGGACCAAAAGTGAATATTTTTAAAACATGTTTCTATCCTAAGTAACCCTTGATGTCTTCTTTCCAACTCAATTTTAATCACTCCATTTGGATTTGAAACGGAAAAGTTAGAACCAAAACATTGACAGGGTGTCTAGTAGGCAGCTCAACAACAGAGTTGGGACAGTCCGTTTTTGGAGGCCTAAATGATTATATTTTTAAAACATATTTCTATGGTAGATTACTCTAGGAATATAGTTTACAATTCAATTTGAATCACTCAATTTTGATATCGTGTGAGGAATTTATGACCAAAATACTGACTGCCTATCATAAATCATCACTCTTGAAACTCTGTTTTCTCGGTAGTTCCCTAGCATATTTAACCCATCAATTTTTCTTGTCTTGAAAACTTGTTTCTATTGGAGATCAATAAATGAATATAATTTAAGCTCCAATTTGAATCAGTTCAATCCGCCATTAAACGAATAATTTATGCTTGAAATACCAACTGTTGGTCTGAGCTAGAAAATCGAAAATGACTCTATTATGCAGGTTGTTATAAGAAAATTTGACATATCATAGCATTGAATTTTTAAAACCTGTTTCTATTGGAGATAAAACTTTGAATTAGCTCTCATTTGGCTTTGGAATCATTCAAATCGGACAAAAAAAAAAGAAGTTATGATTGAAACACTATTGGTTAGCATGATTGGCCACTGCTCTCCCGCAGGTAATAAATTAATTTTACTTTGTCCGTGGATTTGTTCTACAGAGTAACTACTTGTTAGTTTTTTTGCATAATTCTTGGATTAGGGGAGCCCGTACACCTCTCTTTCTCCATGATTTAATATTTTATTGCAGGTAGACACTCGTTTTTTGCAGGTCTTAGGAGAACAAAGAAGGTCAATTTATGAACGAGCGATTCTTAAGAGAAATTTTAGTGAAACAAGGGCATTTCATCTAGTTCATTACCTAACAGATTCATAACAAGAAGAAATTAAGAATTGGTTCCCATTTCAAGATTCATGTTACTACTGCCAAAACATTTTTCAAAAGATCATTTTTTTTCCATTAATAGATTTGATATTCTCTTAGAAATAACATCATAGCTGTTGTAACTTAATAAAGTGTTGTTTCTTTGCTGATTTATTTTATGTTTTTGTGTTTTAGGTGTTGATCCATCTAAATTATAGTTTCTGCTCCATTTTCAATTGAACAATAATGCCCCACCATGCAAGTTTCAGTTACAGAAGGTAATTCTTTGGCAGCACCAATTCTGTGAAAAAAAAAATTACTTTTTCTTGAAACCTGTGCATAAAATTTCTTTTCTATTTGATTGGATTTTCTTGGAAATGGATTGCATATTAGCTTTGTTCTTTTCCTATTTTTTTTTCCTTTTTGCATGTTTATAGCTGTTTGTTGTTTTTCTTAAGGAATAGTTGTTGTTCCTCTTAAGGAACAACAGCCGTTCCTCTTAAGAAGCAAGGCGTTTATGTGTTTATTTTTGTTGTTCCTTCCAAAAGGAACAAAATTTTTGCCAATTAGTTTTGTTGTTCTTTTAAAAAAGAACAACATTTTTTTTTGCATGATTTCGCTGTTCCCTTCAAAAGGAACAACACCGCTCGTTTTTTTGTTGTTCCTTTCAAAAGGAACAACACCGACTGTTCTTGTTGTTCCTTTCCAAAGGAACAACATTTTCGCCGACTGTTCTTGCTATTCCTTTCCAAAGGAACAGCATTTTCGCAGATTATTCTTGCTGTTCCTTTCCAAAGGAACAACATTTTCGCAGATTGTTTTTGTTGTTCCTTTCCAAAGGAACAACACTTTTTGAGTGCATTTTTCTTATTTTTTAAACAACATTTTTAAAATTTTTTATGAATTTTTCATGACTTTTTGAAAGACAAACATACAATTTATGGAAGGATACACAAATTAGAGCTTACTGTAATCAGCAAATCAAAAGAAATCGTCATTTTTAAGAAAGTTGTTTAGTAATGATAAGAAAAAGGAAAAAGGGACACAATCAATAACATGATCTTATTGTCTTACTACCACTAAATTCATATGATCGATTATATTTATCATGTTGGTTCTTTCCCATATTTTATAACTTTCTTTGATTTTTACTTATGGAGTAGGAACAAGGGCATATTCTTTTCTATTGAGCTGTTCAGACTTCTTCAACCATCCCTACTCTTAAGGAGTGTTGAGCCATCCTTTATGAATAAATAGGAAAGTGCTATATGAAAAGAAAAATATTTACATATTTCATTAATAATTTTATAATTTGGCAGATGGAGGATAGGGGGTCTCATCAAGAGCCAGCCTACCATGTTCATAAGGAAGCAAGTGAAGTGGCATTCCCATCATGGCCACCAAACCAAGGATATGGTCCAATGGACAATTGAAAAAATAAAGAAGTCATTGGAACAGGAGGTCTTATCACGAGCCGGCCTGCCCACTTTTCACTTCTTCTCAGTGAATGGCATTGTGATTTATCTGGTCACCAAGCCAGCACAATGGCCTCCGTTATAACAATTAACAAGCACTTTCTCAGCATAAATAAAGGACAATGGTTCAAAGGGTGAGAGAGTAACTCTGTCAAGGTTATGGACACATGTGGGCAACAGAGCTCTGCTGATGGTATTGGAGTCACATTTATACACATCAATAGTAATATTAAACCCTTTTTCCTATATCTCTATTTAAATATCAGATGAAAGTATGAATCCTTAACATTTGATTTCGAACCTATTATACATGAAAATCATCATAAATCGATCACATTAGTTTAAGTGGGTAATAAATGCATTTATACTTATGTTTATCTTAAGCTGTCCCTTCTCCTTATCCTTGAATCATTACAAAATGCTTCTATATCTGTTTATGATTTATCACATGCATGGATTTCAGTGAATGCTATAATTTCATTGATTGTATCATAAGTATGTATGTCTTTCCATCCTGTATAATTGTTGTACAGTACACTGCTCTTCTATTTTGCTGATTTGCCACAATATTCATACTGCATTTCTACAGAATTTTTGTTGATTGAACTTTTTGCATGCATCTTATTTATTGCCATTCAAAACTGAAACTGTGGATTCAAGAAAATTGCATACAAAATTGTGATTTTTTTATAGGAGAACAACAAGTATGGTGGAAAATTCTATTCGCAGCACGATCACACTATTGCAACTAACAACAAAGGCTCACAAACGCGCACATGGCTTCCACCTTTTGCATCACTTTCAGTATTCGCTCAGCCTACATCAGCTTCAACAAAGGCCAGTCTCTACATGTCATTCCACATTTTTTCGGAGGTAAAACTTGAGGTAAAATAGCATAATTTTCTGATTTATTATGAATTTAGGAGAATTTCATGAACATCCATTGAGCATTATTTATCATCATTCATTCCATATCTTTACCACTTCCCATTTTTCTAGACACGTCTCATCTTTCGATTTGGGGGAGTGTTGATTTATTTCCTTTCTTTCTTATGACCATGTCAGTAATGTTCTTTATCATCCATTGATATTCTTATTCATTCTCAACACCTCCCTTATTCCATGTTGTTTTATACCAAGCATCGATTTCGACAAATTGTAGCAACCACCTCTCTTTGTTTTCTAGCATCGCTAATTCTTCAGTTTAGGGGGGGGGGGGGGGATTACTACACATGATGGATGTTTTCCACTTTATTTCTCATTTAAGGCATACAATTTCATTTGTATATAGTGCAGAAATTGATTTGCATATATCTTTAAAACTATGAACTGAATTCTTATGATTTCTGGATAACAATGAAGTATCATTAAAATACACAAACCCATATAATTTCACGCTAAATTAGTTCATAAAATTTTGAAAATTATGCACTATCACCTACAACCATTTTTTATATCTCATGATCTGTGCATTCAAACGATCTGATTTTTGAGAAAATGGTTAATGAAGTTTGCTGTTACTTATGTCACATTTTTATGCAACTTCGTATGCATATAGTTGAACATCAACTGTAAAAATTGTTATGCCTCTATTGCTAAAATTGAATATTCTTTATTTGAGGAAACATTCATTTGTTCCATCTATTTCATGAGTTGGGATGAACAATTTTCTTTGCTTGGTTAACACATGAGTTTTGTCTTTGGATTGCATGAGAACATGCAATATATTCAGTTCTGGGTTGCATGAGGACATGCAATATATTCAATTTGGGGGTATGTTGGGTTGTGAATACGACCACTTTTTAACACTTATTTCATCCATTTTTACTCTTCTTTATCATATCATTTATTATAATTTATTATATAAATCCATTTTATAATGATTTATGCTCTTATGTATGAATATTATTTTTTCTCCTTTATTTTTAATAAATTGATGATTATTATGCATAATTTTATCAATGATGGTTTATTAATATATTTTGTAATATCACTTACCATTTTAGCCTCCAAGATATTTTCCAGATTGAAGCTTTGATCTCCAAATCATCATCAAATATTCCAACTCAGAAATTCGTTGGAATAATAAGTGATAGTTTTGCGGTTAAGATTCTGGGAAAATGAAGAAGAATATGGAAAATCTGGAACATGGGTTTTGTCTAGAACGGACCCAATTAACTTTAGTGAAGAATGGCTTGCCCAAATTCGGCCTGTATTGAGAGAAACACAGGGTTCTTTGAGCACGAGTTTCTCAGATTTGTTGTTGCGGCCGTCCTCCAAATCTCAAGTGCAAAGCCAAATTCGCCTTTCTCTTGTTGAAAGATTGTTGGAAATGTATTTTCTGGTTGATCAAGTTGTTGGGAGCAATCCAATATTGTGATGGGAGATTATATTTGCTATTTAATTTCTCCTCCTTCTGATTATAAAAGGAGAACATGTATTGTGTATTGAAAAACAATGGATGATTATTGAATCCCCTTTGTAACACTTTAATTCCTTGACTCTTGTGAGAAAAGAACAACTGATGTAAAAGCTATTCATGTTTTATTAATACAAAGAGGCGTTCTCGTTCCATTTCTCAAGCTCTACAGTAGCCCAACAGTGCTTTCACCGGCGGTTGAGGGCCCGACCCTGGTGGAGCGATCCGTTGTTTGTATTTCTATTATTTTATTTCTGTTGTGTGAAGTGTGTTTAATGTTTGTTTCAATTACAGAACTGGTTTACTACTGTTAGATCAAATATAGAGTCATTTCTATTTCATCGTTTACAAGAAGCACATCTGTCGTTTGATTATCTTGTTATTATCATAAAGCTTTGCTGTTCTGTATCTGATTTAAGTTGTTGTTCCATTAGTTTATAATTTTATATAATTGGTTGTTGCATGGTGAGTGGTTGTCGACAGAATTAAAGCATGGAAATCTAGTTGCTTGAGCATGTTAGAATTGTAATTGCTGTTCATTTCATGTTGTTGTTCTATTTCTATTCATTGTTTATTCATAGACTTCGATCAACAAATAGATGAGTTATAGTTACATGCTGTTGTTCCTTTCCAGATTTCGTTTCTTTTAAGTTACGTTCATTGAATTTGTTTTCGTTTCAATTGCTTCAAGATCTCCAACTGTAGAGGATAGAGGTTATTGCTTCCAGGTCCCCAGATTGGTTATCTTGCATCGATTTCTAAGGGAAAGAGTTACTGCTACTACATCCCTGATCGATATTTTGCAAGATTGATGTAGTTTAATATTTCCATTCATGTCATTGTAATTAGGTTTCTTTACAAGCATTTGTTACTTTTGTATTTGTTATTTTGTACTACATCTTCACAGCATTGCTCTTGGATGAATTGCAGCCTCAGACAGAGTACACTCTTGAAATAAAAAGTCGCTCCCGGATTGATAATTAATGTGAGATAAATAGGCGTTAAAAAGACACCTTTTATACCTCGACAAAAGTGTCATATAGAAAGGAGAAAATATTCCTCATCTCAAGATGTCTACCATATATCATTTTTATCTCCATTGTTTCATGAGTGAAGCTTCCTTTAGAATGCTTCAAGAATAATGGGTCCCTTTTATCATCACTGCTACTAAGTGACATTGTTGTAGATTTGCATGGTGATACATATGCTGTCTCATGGCAAGGCACAATGCTAAACTTATAGCCAGCCATTGTGTGTAGGATCATGCTCATCCCATATTTTGAAATTCTACACTTCAACTCAAAGGGTTTAATGTAGCTCATCAATGATGAATTTGGATAGCTCTTCATCTCCTCTTTTATTATATCAAGGGTCCTCTGCACTGTGATATGTTGCTGCTTCAAATCAGCATGTTGTTCTAATCCTTGGTTATGTAATGGCCCTGATGGTATGTCCCAATAAGTTTCAATAAGATCTACTAAAACAATATGTGATGAAAGTGCATGCATACCTTGGATCAACTGATGTGTGGGAACCTCTTGCAAGAACACAATATTTCCTCCAATCGATCCAATGGTCTCTCCAACTACTGGTAAGAGTGATGGTCGATCTTTTATCAATGTACCAGCGCTCGAATCTACCTTCTCTTCCTCATGCATCTCCTAAATCATGCATGGGAATCTATGTTTCAAGAGCTTAAGGCCATCTTGCAAAGATGCAAGAGTCTCTCCTGCAGATACAAGTACTTCTGCAGATGGTGGTGAATTTAGTGACCCTTTGCATAGAGTGAAAAGAATGAAATCCTCCTTTGTTTCCTTAAGAAATGTCTCTTTGTGACACATCTCTGGTTTTCTCACATCAAACTTCTTTCTCAACTTGTGAAAGAAGTCTAAATATTTAGTCACCTTTGCATGCCCCATTTGACCATACCACCAATCATGGGCTTCACCATAAAGATGAAACGTTGCAATCTGAACAACCTCTCTTTCAGCTACAGGATGTAGCCTAAATAATGCATCTAATTCTTTCCTCCAAGCCTTAACAATGCTTGAGGAAGATCCATCAAATGTAGCCAAATAGAATCTATTGTGCCTCTTTCTTCTATTTCTTCTATAAGATCCTCTTTCTTCTTTGATTTTGAAGAATTGTTGGAGAGTTAGTTTCTGCTTGAATGCTCTATACTGTGCTATGTACTCTTCAAGATATAAAATAAGAGTCTCATGAGTCTCAGGCTCCATGTTTCTTCTTTCTTCACGACTATACCATTCACCTTCTTCAAAGAAAGTGGGCATAGTAGATCTATGAGGAGATCTATGATTCTCTGGTTTTCTTTGTTTCTAATAGGAAGTGCTTGGACCTTCCTCATCAAATATTCTTCTTGGATCCTTTTTCCTTTCCCTCTTCATTTGATTGACCTCCTTAGAGAGATCTTGCAGGGATCTACAAAGAAGTGTGGGAAAACTACAATCCTCCATCATGATAGATCTCTTCTATCTGCTTCTTCCTTTGATGCAAAAGATGAAGTGTCCACAAGCTGAGCCAAATATCATGCTCTGATACCACTATAATATCCCCAAAGGGATAATGCAGTAATACTGAAACACAATAGAAGAACTGCAACAAAGTAAACAATAAATCTAAATACACATCAAAATGCATAGAAATAGTTGAGCCATTTTATTATATGGAGGTGGATAAACCAGTACAACAGTGCTCAAAATATGATATGCTCAAACCAAAGAGTTGGCCTAGAATGACCTTGAAATGATCCCACAACAGGAATTGCATAACTGCTAAACTGCTGGAAGGTAAACTATGTTCTCCCTGTTGTAAATGTTGGGACTGCAACTACCAAAAAGATAGAAAGAATTATCTAGGCAGTATGGGAGCTCTGATGATGCTAAAATTGTAGATCCGGGCTCTATGATGGATACCCATGATAACCCATAAAGGGTTTCTCAAATCTGTCAATCTAAGGAAACCACCCTCTTAGGGCTTCACATATACACTGCTCAGTATATAGATCTGTTGCATAATCTGGTGATATGATGGCTACAATGATGCACAATCATATCTATGCAAGAAGGGATGATCCCTTTACTATATCTTTTGGCTGAAAGCTCAAGATCTAGCTCCTCTAATCTCCTCCACTGAAAATAGTTGTTAGATGAACAACAGCTTCAGAAAACTGCACTGTAAGAGAGGGAGGTTCAATAGCCTACTGCTAGATATGTCAAATCAGCTCCTAAGTGATGGAAACAATAGATCCAATGTGAGGAGACGATCCCTCACAAGATTTCGAGCTGAAATACTAGAAACTTCCTTCCTCCAATAGATCTACAGGACTGGACTACGCAATCCTTGAAGGGACTGTTGCTGCATGGAGGTAGAACCCAATGGCCTGAATTCCAGATCTAGATCTGCTACTCCTGAAAGACTGAATGTGAAGAACAAAGTGGTAGGATGAATCCTCTGCTAGTTTCATAGTTGAATGCTAGAAACAACCTCCTTAAGATTGCACCAATGCCTAATAAGGAATAGAACTCAATAGAAGACCTTCCCAGAGTAGCACACAAGTCCTCTATGGGTAAGGGTGGGATTCTCGCTTGGGAACACCCTGCGCTAAACAACACTACAAACTTAGCTAAACATCATAAGAATGCATGGAATTGTCACCTCAGAAATCCAGATCTAAAAAGATCAAGAATAATCCAAGTATCCAAATCTACCTTCTATTGTGCCTTCAACTTCATTATATAGATCATGAGCCTTCCATAGCCTAGGCCCACTCCAAAACTACGTTGTACATGTGGACATAAGTCTCCATGGTTGACTGTGTTTTTTATCCATGTCCTCCATCATTTTCACATGGGGTGATCACCCTCTCCATCATGTGTGCATTTAATGCATCACTTCCTCCACTAACTTATCATAAGTGCTTTACGATCTGCTTTGAATGCACTATGATCTCAGTTGACCTCTTCAAAGATCCTCATGATTTTACATTTAAGGTCCATGATCTTATTTGAATGTTTCATCCTCCATGATCTATCTCATAAATGCGACATAATCTGCACTTCTTTATCATTAATGGAGCTTCTCCACTACTCCATGATTTAGATCTAGATCTAGAATATCCACATACACACATAAAAAGTGGATTTTATTCATCTTTGAGGATTATGGGTCCCTCCACCCTTTTATTTAATTAATTAATTAAGTTCATTAAGACTCTAATATTCCAAATAAACATGTGAAAATTTTGGAATGTTACAACTTTGGAGTCTATGACCTAGCCTTCCTAGACTAAGAGAGGGCTCTCTCTATTTTTATGATTTAGCTTGATAATTCTAACTGCTGATATTAGGCTAGTTACATTGATGGGGGGTTGTTTGTTTGATTGATTGGGTGGTTGAACAGATAGTAGAACTACAAGGACTAATCCATTGGGCTATGGAGTCAAATGTTTGGAAAGGCACATCAACATCAAGAGCATCACAGGGCAAGCTAACTATGCTAAATGGATCTTTAGAGCTGTATGATTTATGAGGTGAAAGAGATAGTAAGGTTGAGTAGTGACTAAAGATAATTTAAGAATTATTTAATCCAACTTCAGAAGAAAAAATTAAGATTTTAAATGCATACAAAATTAAGGTGCTCCGACAACAAATATTAATCTAAAATTTCTAATTTACAATTAGATGAACAGATGCACAGCAAGTAAAACAACGGAAACATTTAAAAAAAAGAAGTAGAACATCACCATTTTGACATAGCTCAAGAATCATGTAAACAGTGTTTGATTATTGATGTCCAACTCCAAATTTACAGTGCTCCAATATAGTAGTTCTTACAATGGAGGGGCTAACAATATCCAACCCTTGATTATGAAAATTCAAGCAGTATTTAACTAAAAATTGAGTTGGTTGCCCTAATCTACTTTGGAAAACTTCATTTATTACAAACAACTGAAAATTAAATAGGTATGGCCATGAAAGGCCCATACAAAGAAAATCTCTGACAAAACACCGCCTGTGGAATTAATTTTGGTAACTCTTCAAGAATGAAAATCTCAGGTGGCTCTTCGTATATCAAAAAATGGGCTTGAAGGTGGCATGTGATGATCCCGAAGAGGCAAAGAATGATGAATCTGACATCTGGCCTTGATTTTAAAAATATCGGAGTTGGGTAATTAAGTCTGGTGCAGGGCTAGCCACTTTACACTGATTAGTGACTGTGTCGATGAGTTTGCTGCATTTTATTTTTCTGCCATTATAACATAACAAGTTTGCAAAAACACCTTGCCCGACTCGACCCTTGGTGTATTTTTGCTACTCGAATCCTTTTTTGTCATGTTTTAACCCTTTTTCTAAACAAAATAGTGTAAAAACTCATTTACCCAGACTTGAAAATGCTTAGATTTTATCTTGGAGCCGCATCGCATTTCGCAAGTTTTTCAATTTACGATATAAAAAAAGGAATAGACGATGCAATGCAAAGTGGGAAGTGACGTGGAGGGAAGGTGGGACTGACTGCATCGAAATAACAAATCTTTAACATGAAGAAGTAGAGGTAAAATCTAAAGGATGCGAAGTGCAAAGAGCAGGGAGAAAGGAGGTGACGTGGATGGAAGGTGCAACCCGACCACAACTCGCAGATTCCAAACTTTAAGTTTTTGTCATAAACGCTGAAGGTCAAATACTAAAACATGCGAAATTCGATTTGCATTGTCGGAGTATGATGTGGCAAGGACGATGGAGCCCACTGCATTGGCATAGTTATAAAGCAACGAATGATTTCAGTGGTAAGGTAAAGTTTATGATGTTTCATATGATATTTCAATGTATTTCAATGTGTTTCAAATGGCTATGAATTGGGGGTGGAGCTGTTGTGGTGGGCCCAACCGCATCACAAGTCAAACAAAATACATTATGGGTGTTTCAAATGGTAAGTTAAATGTGCGATGCAATATCGCACATCGGCGATTGCAGGTTTTAAAGTTTGGCAGAATGGAATAAGTTGTAAATTACAAAACGTGATGGATGGTGGGGGAAGGGTGACGTGTGAGGGAGAATGGCCCCACTTTAATCGAAATCGGTGAATGGGGAAAAGTGGAGGTAAAACAATGATATAGTGCTGAAAAAGGAAAAATATAAAGATAAAGCAAAAAGATAGAGAAAGGTAAAGTTTAAGGTGGAAACAAGGTCTGCATGCGGTCTCAATAATGCAGTAAGGTATGACCGGTCCCACTTCATTGCATCAGTGGAAAAACAAGATTTGGCGTAAGTCTTAAGAGGTAAGGTTAAAAACTTGCAGGCTATGAAGTGCGGGCAACATGTAAGACTTATTTGAACGCCACTGATGAATGAGTCCCACTTCATCGCAAATTGCATTTCACTGACTTTAACATTTACCCTTACGCCCATCCTGAGAGACTTGCGATCTGCGATTGTGATTGAATATTCATCATTGATCATTGATTAGATCTAGTGGTCCTCACTACTCCCTTACTGTGGTTTGGAGACCTTTTTTCTTTGGTTTCGCCAATTCATTTCTTAGTTTCTCATATAATACTTGCCCCTCATTCACGACTTGACCTGCTTTAGCTTTCACGACTCGACCCAAATGCATGCACGACTTGACCCAATCTCGTTCACAACTTTGTCCTTGTTTTTTTCCGCCTTAAATGCTTCTCTGCTGCCTTTGCTTCCTTTGAGTCTAATTTTTCTCCTTTTTTAACTATAAAATTTTGGTGTTAGTAGTTGAAAAGGGGTTTGAAAGAAATAAGGTGTAGAAATTTAGAACATGGAGGAAATGAGGGGCATAGAGGGTGAATGTAATGAAATGAGGGCAGAAACAAAGTTTGATCACCATCACATCTTATCAACAACACTTTCTTCCTTCTTTTCTGAAAATAAAAGATGACCATGGAACATCATTTTCAGTCATGAGAAAATCTAAGCAATCATCAGTCACCTGGTGATACTGTGAAATACAGGGGTCTAACAGTGGCTCGAACTGGGGATGACAGTTCCTTCAAGAGGTGTAAAGAACACTGTAGACTAGTGGCCTAATCCATTAGGCTGATCCCAACACTATAACCTGATCTATGGCTGAAACCTTCACGCTAAATTCAACACTCTCTACAAACTGAAGTCTGAAACACACTTGATCTTGAAACTGAAAAGTAACCTGAAACTGAAAACTGGAAAAATTCTCAAAGTATTGAGCTCATCTGCACACCTACCTACCCCATCTACAATTCTAATAATTTTTCTTCATTTTGGGGTGAATTTAGACTTGCAGACCCTGACCTCATTTTTTCTTTTCAATTTCTAACCTATCACCTATCCCTTATTTCTCATATTGGTTTAGATTAGGCTTTTGAACCAATGTCATTTTATACCTAGATACTGATAAGCCAAGATTAAATGGTTTGGAAAATCTTCATTTTCTAACATATCAACAAAAAATTCAAAATTGTACAACCATACTTAGACTGTATGCTTTCACAAAACTCTTTTGAATAGTAGTGGCACTTTGATTTGCAACACTTTTAGAAATATTTATTTTTTGTGTGGGGCTTTCTTTTTAATTTTTTAAATACCCTATTTTCTTCTTCTTTTGTTTCTATTTATCTTTCTTTGGCAAATACTTTTGAATATTTGAAAACTATGTACAACATGAAAAAAAAATTCAAAGAGGAAGTACACAGTTACCAAGCACACCAAAACCAGTAGCCTTGTATGCTTCTCCTCTGCAACATTTTTACTGATCTCTTTCTTCCCCCTTTTTTTTATTTTCTTACAAAACTAGGCTTATGGCCTTCACTTTGGGCTTCAACCTTGTCCAATGGATTTTTGAAAATTGTAGGAATATGGTATATTTACAATGATGAAAGTTAAATATGATTTTTTACCAGAAATAATGTTTTAGCATCCTGCCATTGATAGGAACTCCAAATAGCTCTATTCCATCCATATGTTGCAAGAAAAATGCATTATCTCCTCTGAAAGAATGAATAATGTATGGGCCTTTCGCCGGGTTGTAAAAATTTCCATGCTTACCTTTATCTTCTCTTCTGGAATCCAATTTCAACACTTTATCTCCAATATTGAAATCATTTGCCTTTGTTCTTTTGTCAAATATATTCTTTATTTTTCTTGCACCACCTAAGTTTTATTGTACACCTGTTCTCTGGATTGCTGCAGTTGAATGGTCTGGCTTATTATTCTTTGTACATCATTTTATTTAGCCTGCACTTCTTGGATGAGTTTCATGGCTGGAACTCCTAAGGATGTTGGGAAAACTACATCCATTCCATAGACTAACTGGTATGGTGACATGCCAATTGATTTCTTAGTTGTCAATATGTTAGCCCACAATGCATGCACCAATTTGTTATGCCAGGATTTCTTGTTGTCTTCCAAAAACTTCTTGATGATGTTGACCAGGCTCTTGTTGGAGGACTCAGCTAGTCCATTACATTGAGGGTAATAAGTTGTTGAATGCCCCAAAGAGATGTGATATCTGTGGCAAAAATCCACCATATTTTTGGAATTAAAAGCAGCAGCGTTATCTGTAATGATTTTTCTAGGAAAACCAAATCTGGATAGGATGTTGGCTTCAAGGAATTTGATAATCACTAAGTCAGTAGCGGTTCTTGAAGGAATGGCCTCTATCCATTTGGTAAAATAGTCTGTAGTAGTAAGGATCCATTTATGCTGGGCAGAGGAGAAATGGTGGATTTCTCCAATGAAGTCTAAACCCCATTGCTCGAAAGGAGCTTCAATAGAGATTGGCTATAAAGGCAGAGGCAACAACTTTCTTTTTCCCTCGAAAATTTGACATTTATGACAGGTAGCTAACATTTTGTGGATGTATAGGAAAAGAGTAGGCCAATAGAACCAAGCCCTAAGGATCTTGTTAACAGTGGTTTTCCAGTAGAGATGGCCTCCACAATCCCCTTCATGGAATTCTTTCATAACCCTATCTGCATCTTCTTGAAAAAAAAAATTAAGTAACATGCCCCCATCATCTTTCTAGTACAAAACATTTTCTAGGATGCATAATTTTAAAGCTTTCAATTTCAAGAATCTAGATTTTGTTTGGAAAAACCAAGAGGATAATTTAAATAAAATAGAACATATAGTATATCTACGTACTAGGGAGAATTTAGGAGTGCTTCTTCAAGAGGTGGAGTAGCCAGCTCCTCTTGTTCATCCAGCGAATGAATCATATTGATGTCTAGTGCTTGAAAATTTGTTCTAGCCATCAATTTGGCTAGTCCTTGTCCCTTGATCAGTTTGGTGCGTCTGATCTCTAAATCATATTCCAAGATAACAGCAATCCACTTGCCTCTTTTTCCATCAGGATCTTGTGTTATGATGTCTTTGAAAACTGCATTGGGCACAAATGAAATGATGTGTGAATGCAAAATGTAAAATCTGAAATACTTCAGTGCTTTGATCAAGGAAAAAGCTTGCTTTTCCATGATATTGTACTTAAAAGGTGCATCTATTAAATCTTGGCTGAAAATGCTATGGGCTGCTCTTGTCCCTCTTTATTTTTCTGCAGCAATACAACAACAATTGTGTGAACTAATGCAAAGGAGAAAATGATGAAATCCTTGGTAAAATCAGGGCTGATTAGAGCCGATGTTGTATTGAGTGCCTGCTTTACCAGGTCAAAGGACTGTTTAGCCTCCCTATTCCACTTGAATCCTACATCTCTCTTGAGCATGTTGGTGATATTACTCAGGAGTTCTGTAAGGTTTTGTATAAACCTCCTCAAAAAATTTATCTTTCCAATGAAATATTTTAGCTCTTTGATGTTTTTGGGATGACTGATTTGCAGTATGCCCTCAATCCTTCCATGGTAAATATTGATCTCTTCTTCAGATATGATGTGGCCTAGAAGCTTTCCTTCTTCAAGACCAAATAATGATTTCTTAGGATTCATATATAGACCAAACCTCTACATTTTTCAAAAACTCTTCTCAAATGGGCCAAATGTTCATCATCAATTTTTGAATATACTGTAATATCATCAAGATATATCACAATGAAAAGACCAATGTCTTCTAAAAAAGAAATATTTATTGCTCTTTGAAAGTGGCACCAGCATTTATTAATCCAAAGGGAATTTTTGTGTACATGAAGGTTCCCCGAGGAGTATTAAAAGTTGTTTTGTGTAGATCATCTGGATGCACCATCACTTGATTGTACCCTGAAAAGGCATCTAGCAAAGAGATTCTTTTGGAACCCACTACCTTTTGCAATATGTGGTCTATATTTGGTAAGGGGTAGTTGTCCTTAAGTGATTCCTTGTTCAAATTTCTAAAATCAATGCAGAGCCTAATATCACCTGTATTCTTTCTCGTAGGTACAATATTGAAAACCCATTTGGAGTACCTGATTGGGACTATTACCTTCACATCATACATTTTCTTTATCTCCTTCTCAACCAGAGGCATTTGGAAAAGATTTATCCTGTGAAGTTTCTGTTTAAAAGGCTTCTAGTTCTCCTTGTCTGGAATTTTGTGCTGGATAATATCAGTATCATAAGATTTTAGGTCTTCATAACTCCAGGCAAACACATCAATAAAATCTTTGAACAAAGAAATGTATATCTGATTTATGGATGTTGGTAGTGTATTTGATAACTTTATCAGCTTGGGCTCTTGATCATTGCCTAGATTGCACTCTATATTTTCTTCGATAGATTCCATTTTTTGTTTCCTATCCACATCATTAAAATCAAATTTTTCCTCTAGAGGGACAAGTCCTCTAGGAAAGGTGTTGTATCTGAATTCCATTACTTCAAATTCCTCCTTTTCTGGATCTTCATACATATCTTTCCTATGTAGATATTTATTTGCTGAAAAATTAATATCAGAATTATGAGGAGTTTCCTCCCTGCACATTTGTCTTTAATGGAGTAGTCTTCTTCACAGTCTAAGTCCAAATTGGAATCTTCAAACTCGCCCTTGGATTTCAGAAAATTATCAATATGTTTTTCATCTCCAAAGAATTGTCAATATCTCATATTTTCAGGAAGTGTTGGGTGGTGTTTGACATGCACTATATATTGTTTGTTAGGATGAGGTAATTGACAAGTGCTGGCTGAAAATGCTAACCCATTAGCCAAGATATTATGATTTCTTGGAACTGCAGCAAGGTCATATTCTTCAAATGTTTTTAGGAGATCAAGGGCGACATTCCTGTATGCCCTTAATCTGGGATGCTTGGCTGAATATTCTCCCTTGATTTGTTTAAGAACCAACTCACAATCCCCATGAATAGAAATTCTCTTGGCTCCTAATTTCTTCATAATTTGTAAACCCAAAAGGAGTGCCTCATATTTTGCTATATTGTTGGTACACTGAAAGTTTAGCTTGTATGAATTCCCTTCTGTGTGGTTATTTTCAGTATTTCATACCCACACCCTTGCTCTTGAGCTAGCTTTGCCACAAGAATCATCAAAACTCATGTTCCAAAAAGGTTTAGGTTCAAACTTGAGTTTCACAATTTCCATTCGGTCTGATTGTTCTGTATTTTTGTCTTCTTCTTCTTTAGGTATTTGTTCTTTAATATTTTCATCATTGTAGAGGATAAATGAATCAAGATCATAATGGATAGGGTACAGGGGGTAGTTATGAGGCTTTTCCTCACTGCTCACCATGTATTTCATTAGAGTATTCCTATACAATCTCCTTTGTTGGCTAAAAGTTGGTATGGTAGCATAAGTCATATCCATTTGGAGGGTGCCTGAAAGCTTGACTCCCCATGAGCGTGATAAAAGAATACCATATTTGGGAGGGATGTCAGCCACAACTATATCCATCACTAGACTCTTGCCTAGTATCTGGGCTAACGTGATACAAAGATATTTCATGAGGCCTAGACATTTAACTTTGTTGGAGTCAAATGAGTATAGGTCTTTGTAGGGTCTAGTTATCTCCAGGCCAAGTTTCTCCATAATTTCCTTTGGCATGAGATTATGAGATGCACCTGAGTCAATCATGGAATTCTGGAGGATTTTATCATGAACATTCAAAATGAGATAAAATGGGGGAACACCTCCCTCCTAGAATCTACCCTCTACTTCTGGCCCAAACAAAAGTTCAGGTTTGTCATCATCTAGATTGACAGTATCAGTAATTTCTCCTATGTTCAAAATTTTTAGGACTTGGGACCTATATATATCCAGGTTCACCAATTTAGTGAGGGACAGAGATTTTTATTATGGAAATTTCATTCTCAATGTTGAATGGTTTTTGTGTTTTTGGCAGGTTTGAATAATGCTTCTCAAGCACTCTTTTTGCAGCAACTTCAGATTGTTGAATTGCACTGGGGATATTAGCTAGAACAATTTTGCTAGGGCTAACTACTAGTCTACTAGTGCTACTTTCTAGATCATTATTTCCAGTTATTTTAGTAATTTTCTTTGAATTCTCTGCTATTTTCTTGGGATCATCTTAGTCCTTTGTAGCATATTTTTCAAAATTCTTTCTCTTGGGAATATCCGAATTTTTCTTGCTTCGGAAGTTATATTGTCTATGCACCTCCATGATGGCATTTTCAAATCCTTGTTTATAATCTTCAGACTCTTCAAATTCGACTTCAGTTTGAGCCAAATAAAATAAATCTTGTTCTTCTTCAGTGAGGAAAATAATATCTTCATTATTAATTCCCATCAAATTAATCTGAATTTATTTTAGTTCTTCAATCACCCCCTCATCTCATCAACATAATTTTCTTGGAATGGAGGCCTAATTTTCTAGTCAGGTCCTCTTTGTTCTCCCTGTCTTATTTGAGGGGGGTTTCTTCTAAAGTTTTGGTTTCTATTTTGAGGAGTTGGTTGATTTTCCCTAGGGACAACTCTCTCATTCGAGTTGATCCTCTCCATAATTCTCTCCATGGTTATCACCAGACTATCAATCTTAGCATCGGATGTGGAGGTTGTAGGCTCTTCCCTAATAGTGACTTCCTTCTCATTTCTCATTCTAGCCCTTTTTGCAATCAGGTTTGCTTCCACACTTACTGCACCCCTCTGCATGTCTTCCAATGTAGTTGGATCCCTTTCTCTCAGCTGATAAGCCATATTTGGGTTGAAACCATCTAAAAATTTCATTAGGGCTAAATCTTGTGGGGGTTTCATGTGAGGAGGGAGAGAATTGTATATAATATTGAACCTGGTACAAAAAAATTGGACACTCTTTCCAAAATTTCTCTTGATGATTTCATATTTTGACAAGATTTGGAGATGATTTTTCTTAACTTCCAATTTATTTATGAACAACTGGTGAAGGGCAGGGAAGTCATGGAAACTGTTCGGGGGTGAGACCTTGAACCATTTTTTTACTTCTCCCCCTAAAATTTGAGCAAACATTCTCATTTGGATAGTTTCATCCTCTATCTCTTGGTAGTCAAATGCGTCATTCATTTTTTCCACATGTTGTTGAGAATTTTTAGGATCAGTTCCATCAAAATGCGGGATTTTGGATTGATAATCCTGTGGCATAGGCACCATAGGTTGCGGTAGCACTAATGGAGCATCCCATATTGCCATGATTGGTGGTGGGGGAACCCAAGGAGGGTTTATAAGAGGAGGTTTGACCAAGGGAGGTGGAGGGTTAAATGGAGGAAGGTGGATAGTGGGTGTATGAGTGGAGGTTTGGGCACTCTGGTGGGAGAGGTTCAAGGAAATGGTAGGATCCGCAAATACACTTGAGCAATTTGACTGAGGATGAGAAAAATTGGAGATAACAGAAGGAGCTACTACAGTCATAGAAGATAATTCTATAGACTGTTGAAGATAAGCAACATCAATAGCTGAAGTAAGCTTTGTTACTAGACCTTGAAGGGAGTCAAAGTGTTGGAGAAGCTAAAAGTCACTTTGAGTGGATGTAGGGGGTTCCCAAATAGGAATTTGTTGTAAGATGGATGGATCAAAAACTGTCTGGGCTATCCAATTATGAGATTTGGTTCTGAAAAATATTTTCTCAAAGTGTAAGTCAATCTCGATATCCTACAAGGTTGTAAGGTTTTCCAAGAGGGAACTTGCTTTGTGAAGAGGCCTGCTAATAGTTGGATTCTTAGATCTGGGAGTTTTTCTTAGGATTTTCTCTAGATTTTCAACTATTGCAGGGGGATATGGGTCAGGATGGGATTTGGTAAAGATTCTTCTGGAAGCCAAAGTTCAAACCCAGGGCACAAATAGGCTGAATATTTTTACAAAAAACCAATCTGTAGAAAATACTTAAATCACACAGTAATTCGACTGGGGTTTCTGAGTTCTGATGAACGATGAGATTTTCAATAAGTCCCCAGTATGGTCACCATTATATTGGTACTCCATAATTTGCAATATTGGCAAGAAAAAACGACAAAGGAAAACATCAAACCGCTTTGGAGTCCAGGACCTAGCCATCCTGGACTCAGAGAGGGCTCTCTCTATTTTTATGGTTTAGCTTGATAATTATAAGTGCTAATATTAGGCTAGTTACAGTGATCGGAGGTTTTTTGTTTGATTGATTCGGTTTTTGGACAAATAGAGTTGTAGGGACTAATCCATTGGGCTATGGATTCAAATGGCTGGAAAGGCACATCAACATCAAGAGCATCACAGGGAAAGATAACTGTGCTAAATGGATCTTTAGAGTTGTATGAATTATGAGGTGAAAGAGATAGTAAGGTTCAATAGTGACTAAAGATCAGTTAAGAATTCTTTAATTAGACTTCAGCAGAAAAAATTAAGATTGTAAATTTAAATAGAATTAAGGTGCTCCGATAACAAATCTTAATCTAAAATTTCTCATTTACAATTAGATGAGTAGATGCACAATAGGGGAAATAACGAAAACAATTAAAACAAATAAGTAGCACATCACCATTTTGACACAGCTCAAAAATCCTGTAAACAATATTTGATTATTGATGTCCAGCTCCAAAGTTACAGTGCTCCAATATAGTAGTTCTTATAATGGAGGGGCTAACAATATCCAACCCTTTATTATGAAAATTCAAGCAGTATTTAACTAAAACTTGAGTCAATTGCCCTAATATACTTTGGAAAAATTAATTTATTACAAAAAAATGAAAATTAAATAGGTATGGCCATGCAAGGCCCGTACAAAGAAAATCTCTAACAAAACACCACCTGTGGAATTAATTTTGGTAACTCTTCAAGAATGCAAAACTCAAGTGGTTCGTTGTAAATCAAAAAATGGGCTTGAAGGTGGCATGTGATGATCCTGAAGTGGCAAAGAATGATGGATTTGACATCTGGCCCTGCTTTTCAAAAGATCGGCATTGGGTAATTAAGTCTGGTGTAGGGCTAGCCACTTTACACTGATTAGTGACTGTGCTGATGATTTTGTTGCATTTTCTATTTCTTCCATTATAACATAAAAAAATTTCAAAATGCCTTTCTCGCCTTGACCCTTGGTGTCTTTTTTCTACCTCAATCCCTTTTTATCGTGTTTTAACCCTTTTTCTAAACATAAAAACTCATTTACTCGGACCTAAAAATGTTTAGTTTTTATCTTGGAGTCGCATAGCATCTGTGATGGCATCACATTTCGCAAGTTTTGCAATTTACGATATAAGAAAAGGAATCGACGACGCAATGCGAAGTGGGAGGTGACATAGAGGGAAGGTGGGACCGACTGCATCAAAATCACAAATCTTTAACATGAAGCAGTAGAGGTAAACTCTAAAATATGCAAAGTGCGAACTGCGGGGAGAAAGGAGGTGACGTGGAGGGAAGGTGGGACCTGACCATAGCCTGTAAATTGAAAACATTAAGTTTTATTCATAAGCACTGGAGGTTATCTAATAAAACATGCAAAATGTGATTTGCATTGTCGGAGGATGATGTGGCAATGAGGATGGAGCCCACTGCATTGGCGAAGTTATAAAGAGGCGAATGATTTCAGCGGAAAGGTAAAGTTTATGATGTTTCATATGATATGCCAATGTATTTCAAATGGTTGTGAAGTGGGGATTGGAGCTGCTGTGGTGCGGCCAACTGCATTGCAAGTTAAAGAAAATACGTTGCGAGCGTTTCAAATGGTAAGTTAAAAACTTTGCGATGCGATATCGCACATTGGCGATCACAGGTTTTAATGTTTGGTATAATGGAATAAGTTGTAATTTGCGAAATGCGATGGATGGTGGGGGAAGGGTGACATGTGAGGGAGAATGGCCCCACTTTAATCGCAATCGGGGAATGGGGAAAAGTGGAGGTAAAACAATGATATAGTGGTGAAAAAGGAAAAGTATAAATATAAAGTGGAAAGGTGGAGAAAGGTAAATTTTAAGGTGGAAACAAGGTTTGCATGTGGTTTCAATAATACGGTAAGGTATGATGGGTCCCACTTCATCGTATTGGAAGGAAAATAAGATTTGGCATAAGTCTTAAGAGGTAAGGTTAAAAACTTGCGGGCTACGAAGTACGCGCAACAAGTAATACTTATTTGCATGCCACAGGTGAATGGGTCCCACTTCATCGCAAATCGCATTTCATCGACTTTAACATTTACCCTTGCGCCCATCCTGAAAGACTTGCAACCTGCAATTGTGATTAAATCTCCACCGTTGATCGTTTCCTAGATCCAACGGTCCTCACTGCTCCCTTACTGTGGTTTTCCGACCTTTTTTCTTTGGTTGCACCCATTCATTTCTTAGTTGTTCATAGAATACTTGTCCCGCATTCATGACCTGACCTGCTTTAGCATTCACAACTCGACCCAAACACGTGCACGACTTGACCCAATCTCATTCAAGAATCTTCCCTTGCTGTTTTTCTGCCTTAACTCCTTCTCTGTTGCCTTTGCTTCCTTTGAGTCTAATGTTGCTCATTTTTTAACTATAAAATTTGGGTGTTAATAGTTGAAGAAGGGGATTGAAAGTAATAAGGTGTAGAACTTTATAACATGGAGGAAATGAGAGGCATAAAGGGTGAATGAAATGAAATGATGATAGAAATGAAGTTTGATCACCATCACACCTTATCAACAACAATTTCTTCCTTCTTTTCTAAAAATAAAAGACAGCCATGGAACATCATTTTTATTCATGAAAAAATCTAAGAAATTATCAGTCACCTGGTGATACTGCGAAATACGGGGGTCTAACACACACTACATCTAGGACCATAAATATTATAAAAGATAATATCTATTGTTCTCGACTCGTACATATTTATATCTTTCCAAACGCGCACATACCATGGTTTGAGACTCGTGGTTTTCGGTTTTACCCATTACAATAATTAAGGGACTTTGACCCTCCCCAAAGCCCCTTGACATTTGTGCACAACGGTTACAAACAATACTTAACGAAAAATACTCAAAATTGCTTTACCCGAGGGGACCCTACTCCAACACATTATATAACAGAATATCCGGTTTTTGTGTATACTAATCACTCTGCTATTAGATATTTAGATAAAAAGCCCATTACTAATGGTCGAGTGACATGATGGTTTTTTTATAGCATCATTTCCACCTCAATATACTTGATGCTATGTCTGATGGTCTTGGGCAGCCCTTTCCCTTCAGAATTGGTCCTTTACCTAAAAAAATTATTTTAAATTCCGTACACGACTCCGCCCTCTCAAAACACATTCACACGTAGGTCTAGCTATACCCAATCCACATATATAATTTGAAATATGAAAAAAAAAATTCCACATTTTTTGGGCGGGGTTTATGGGTTACACTAGAAGCCTACATACAGGAACTCATGGCCTAATTGTATCCCAACTGAAACAACTATTTTGAGGTGGTATAAATACACCTCATGGGAATGCCTAAAGGGGAGAGAGATGTAGGTATTGATATTATAGCCATTTAGCCCCTGATCAAGTCTAATTTATCCCTGGGCTTCCCGCACTTCCAAGATTGTGGAAACCCTTATTTCCCTCATGAATATGTTCATTCCTCTTATACGAAATTCATGTGTATGCTTATGGAATGAGATTGTTGAGGCTTGAGTTGGATGGATATGGAGGACAGTTTCTCTTGGAGTCGTGGCTGAATCAAGTGGTATTTATCCACACATCTTTACATACATCAATAAAGAAGCTTTGTCCCATTCTCGATGTTCATGATATTAATGCTTTATACATGTTATGATCTTGTTATGAATAATTTCATGTTATTTTTTTTATAATCTTATATCTGATTTTCAGTTATTACTATTATATGTGATTTTCTTGAGTGAGTTGGAGGCTTTAGAGCCCTAGGAGAAGTAGAGGGTTTGAACCATGCAGGATTGCCTTTAAACATAGGACCTACATGTATGGACTCCCCATTTTACTAGTTTAAGCATAAGGACTGTAAATTTTCTTGCTTCTTGTTGTTGTATGCTTCTTGCTCTGTTGGGGTTCTCAACCTAAAACCTAGGGTGAGTCATCCCGTAACAGAATTGGCGACTCCACTGGGAATTACATGCGTGTAATTCCTAGTTTGAGTTGTTTCTCTCTGGATATGGGTTTTCTACATGGTTTGATCACGTTTACAGTTTCTTTGGTTCATTATCCATCCAGGCAAAATTTTTGACCTTCGAGATCAGACTTGGATTTTTAATTTTTCTTTACTGCCTTTTTTTTTATGGGCTTTCCAGTTTACAGAGTCGCGTATACATGCAGGTTGATCACTGTCAAGCAGTGTATTGCCAATTTTGAATATTTTTTTTATAATTTGAGTCCAGTAAATTCTTTTTCCTATTTTAGGTTACTTCTGTTTAATATTTTATGTTTCTTGAAAGTGTTTCTTTCAACATTTTATCAATTTCCTCTCTTTCTTGGTGAAAAACCTAGTCAACCTAGGGTTTGGCCTTCTTTGTGAAGTTTCAATTTTGTGTTTGGCACCAGGGCTTCTCGCTAAAGTTCTTGGTTGTTCTGAGTATTAGGGACACTGAGTTGGTGTTGATTTTCTCATGCTTAGATTTCTTATTGCTTCACTTTTTTTCTTTTCTTTCGTTGTCTCTCTTGGTTTTTTGATAAAGGTGCTTCTGGCAATATTGAAGAGTCTTCTTGATTTTCTTGGAGTTTATTTGTTTGCTAGAGTTCTATGCTGCTGATCAGGTAATTTTTTTCAGTGGGTTACCTCTTTCCTATTGTTAAGTCTTGTGATGCAAATGATGTTGATGGCTTAAGGAATTTCAGGCCTTTTTTTCTCAATTTGGTGACTTTGAGTTTTTGGGTAGTTTTTGCTTTCTCAAATAATTTCTTAATTCCTTAAAAAGAAAAGGACACAAAAAACATCTTTTTTTGCATTTTCTTTTTATTTTGGTTTTTTTTAGGGCTTCTTTATCATTTTTGAGCAAGTGAAAAGATTGTTAGTTGGTCAAATTTTCTTGGTTATGGTAGAAGTTATTAGTTTAATTTTCCCCTTTTTGTATCAAGTTCAAATTTTTGGCATCATTGTTGGGAGAAGTTCTTGTTTGAATTTTTCGTTTCTTTTGTGTCAAGTTTCGGACCTCTTTATTGGGAAACACATTTGCTTGTTCTTTAGAGTAATCCTAGAATCTTTCATTTAGCATTGGTAGTTTGCATTAGAGTAGTTGAATTGTAAGCATTTTTAGTCTTTTGTAGATTTTGAGTGTGTGAGCGTGTATTTTGAAAAAGAAAAGAAATTTATTAGTTTTTTCATGGTTCCCTTTATAGAAATCCCTTTTCATAAAAGATAACATTTCATTTTGCATGTAGAACGTTTCTATTGATTTCTTCTTGCATCCATAACACCATATGTTGCACCTCCATTTCACCCCTAACTTAAAAGAACAACCTTTAAAATCGAGAGATAAAATCTAAAATGAACTAGAATTTTTTTTTTTTTCATTAAATACATCAACTAGTCTAGGTCATTAAGGCCTTGGAATAGGTGTGTGGAGAGTTAACTCTCCAGGGCCTCACTAAATTTAAACTTAGAAGTTGATTAAAAGAGTGAAACCTAGTCTCGTTAAGTTGTCCAAGAAATCTCTCCTAAAAATGGAGTCAAGCACGAGGGTGAGTGAAAGAAGGGAAGAGAGATACCCCCTCTCCTACTTGTCAGATCCTGACCAAATACTGGTCAGCCTGGCTGTCGATACAAGCTGGTAAACTTATTTTTCATTCCTAGGTATCGCATAGGTGAATGTGAGGGGGAATACCTGTGGTACCTAAGGCAGACGTTGCATCACGTTCATTAGTACTTCTGGAGGGTTCCCTTGCGAATCTTGGGTACTTGCACTGGTAAAGGATGTTGTTTGGAGGTCAGTGTAACTTCTTTTGTTACCTTTCTAGTAAGCTTGGGACGTAATTACCCCAGACTCTTTTCGGAAGGTCCTTATATATTTCCTTTCTTGTATTTTGGTGTCTGTTCCTAATCACTCGGAGAAGAAATATCTGAGTGCTGCCTGATTGGCTGAATATTTAGGGACATTTATAGAGAGTGTTTTTTTCTCCCAGACTACCATAGCTTTACAATTTTTTGAGTCTGTATAAGTTATTTTAGCAATTAAAAGTGGCTTATTGATCAGTTCTTCGATCTAGGAGGCTTCATGGGCTTTCTCTTATGAGTGTTGAGCCTTCTCTTAGAAGGCGTAGGATCAATTCTACAAGTGATTTTCAATCAATAGCAGTGAATGCATCAGAGAGTGACCCTCCACTTAGGGATGTAATTTAAGAGGGTGATCCTAGTGTTAGTCGTGATTTACAGAGGAGTAATCGACTCCTTTCTAATGTTATTTTTCTATTAGAAGAAGTTGAGGTCGAAGAGATTTCTGAACCTCCACTTACAACATCTTCCCCTCTTCCTTTTGATTTTCTAGGTGTTATATCATACGTTGTGACCCCCGACTCACAAGTTAGTGTTTGGTCTCTGAAATGTCATATTTTCATCCTCTTTTCCTTTCTTTATTCCTCATATTTATCCATATTATGTTTCTCCATTCACTATTTATCATAAAATTTTTATGTTAAATATGGGTCTACCTTATTATTTTCCAATTTATTAATCTTCATGCATTTTGAGAGAATTTGTGATTAGTTTTTAGAAAATTAATATATTTTCATATATATATATATATATATATATATATATATATCTCAAAAGTTGTGTGAGAATTGTAATGTGTAGGAATATTTCAACAAAGGATTATTCAAAGAGATTTGAGGAGATAATAATTCAAGATCATTTCAAGGAGAAGATCATGAGGATATGGATATCTCATCCAAGATTTGTGTCAGGATTTGAAGGGATCATATTTTGTAATTCTGGAAATTGGTTCAAGGAAAAGTGGGGTTGTATTTATGAGTTTCTTATCTCTTTTTCAAAGCAACTTATATATGTAATATGAGTGCTCTCTCTCTAAGGGGGAGGCGAAGGTAGTAGGAAAAACTTGAGACTTCGAGACTATTATTTTCTTAAGACAAATGAAGATATAATTTATCATTTCCTTGTGCATATGAGTTGAATGGATTTCTGTAGCTAAGTGTTTTTAATAGGTGTAACAGTCCAGGTTGGAGGGCCCCCACACTGAGCTAAGTACACTTTGTTGTAGTTTATTGTTCATAATTCTGCATATGCAAGTTTTTATTCTTTATGGTTAACAAATTTTGTTGTAGATACTTGTATATATTTTCATTATGAACTTTTTTTATGGACATGTTTCATTTTGTGAAGATTGATCTATGTTCAATGACTAGTTTGGATGTGGAAGGGTACCAATGACTCTTAGAGTAGAGCCTCTTCTCCATGAGATAAGATTGGATTAAATCAATATTCACTTTCTTATATGCTTTCTAGATTAACTTTGTATGCTTTCATGGCTACATTTCATCATGCTTTCTTAGTCGCTTGGCAATGTTATTATAGAAGGAATTTGGAAGGATACCCTAAACTCTTAGAGTAGAGCCTCTTTTCCATATTCTAAAATATACTAATATCATTGACCAATCATTTATATGCCTTCATAGAGTAAATTTGAATTCTTTATTTACAGGCTTTCATAGAGTAAATATGAATTCTTTTTTTACATGTTTTCTTTACTTTATTTTCACAATATTTGTCCTGTTATTCCAGCATGCATTTCACTTTTCCAAATCCTAAAAAATGACTTCCTAATCTAACTAGATCTAAGGTCCATATATTTTGGCATGTTTCTAAGTCTACTAGCCTAGATTGATAATTATATATATGCTCTAATTTATTCCCATAAATTAGACTTACATATTTTGCATTGAAGATGCTAAGGTTATTACGAGGATTGACCATTTCCACCACTACAAGTTGAGGGAAGCCATGGAAATCGAAAAGAGGCTCGTTAACCTTAACAGATATGATGGGTGTAACGTTAGCAGATGCTGGATTCCGACTCTTCACTCTTAATTTTTGTACCCATGTCCTCCCTCTCGTTTTCTCTCTCTTTCTGCTCTTTTTGTTTTATTGTTATTATTTTCATTTTTATTATTTTTATTATTATTTTAGGATAAAAATTAGTAAATTTACTTATTATTATTATTATTATTATATTTTGACTTAAAATTAATAAAATTACCTATTAAGTAAAGTAGTTTTTTATTTATTTATTATCATCTAACTATTAATGAATTTTAATCTTTTGTTCATGTATTATTATTATTTATTTATTTACTTTTTATTTATACATTTATTTATTTATTTATATATTTATTTATTTTATTTTATTTTTATTTTTTATTTTATTTATCTAGATTAATAAAATTACCTATTAAGTAAAGTTAGTAAGAATTGTTTTTAGATCTTATTACATTATATTAAAAAATACAAATATAAGATTTATATTCTAATTTACATCATTTAATTATTAATTTTTTCATTATTATATAAATAAATGAATGAATAGCCATATAATTAAATAAAAATCAGTTAATTTTCTTATTTTAGTCAAACTAGCCATTATTTTACAACATCTAGTTGGAGCTTTCCTTTTCTATTTAAATAGGTTACTCAATCAGATTTCTCATCTTGTCCTAATGAAGAACCAAACTGGCTCGTTCGAAACACGTCGACAACATTTTGTTACATGTGATTTTCACCGAAAGATTTTATAAAAAATTTATGGATCATAGAAACCAAATTCCTTACATTTTTTGCGTCGTTTCCAGGGAAACATGCTTAGATACAATTTGTTAGGAAACTTGTTTAGAAAAAATTCAAAAACAACAACAAAACACCAAAAAAAAAAAAAAAAAAAAAAAAAAAAAAATCATTATTTTGAATCACATTTAGACATAGAAATTAGAAAGGTAGATCCAAAACAAAATCCACAACCACTAATAAAAACTCACTAACTGCAAAATCCATTTTCAAAACAGAGATCCATAGAACATGATGTTAAAGAAGTCATTTAGAGAAGGAGGGTATGCCACGACAATGATCTTCCTAAATTCTTGTCCATAATTTAGAATGGTCACTAGGGATGAATCGTCATTTAAAACATTCATGAAGAGGATCCACAAAAAGAGAACCTAAAACTTTATTCTAGCTATCTTTGTAAGGAGCTGAATGAGTGACGGATCACATGCAATGAAGATCAAACATTAGAGCCAGAAATTGAAGAATTTATAGCATGTATATCACAAGATCCCTTGTTCATTCATGATTTTTTAACAAGTTCCACAAGAATAACTTTGTGATATGACAATTAAGGAGAGCCAAACAAACAAATATCATCACAAAAATTGGTTTCAAATAGTCCTTAGGCCACAACACCACTCCATTTTTCAACATTCTTTCGCATCAAATATTTCTGATCAAATAATTTTTCATGTCCAAAAATTCCTTAAAGTATATTTTTCAAACCTGGATATGAGTTTACTTATGATCTTCTTACACAAATGGATGCATTGGAAATTCTCTTATACTTGAGAGAATGACTTATTTTTCTACAATAAAGTACGTAGGATATTATTTTTAGTTTCGAATAAGTATGATCTCCTCCTTCGTTTTCACATGACCTTGAGGATCAGAAAGTAGAATTTCTATAAATGTTTTCAAGAATGAATAAATTGAGGATTTGCAACATGATTAATCAATTTCATCTTTAGATCTACAAATCAGTTTGTCTCCATTTTCTAATAAATTTTTCATCAATATCAATAAATTTTTCTAAGTTGTTTTTCAAAAAATTATGGATACAATAAATTTAATTTCTTACTAAATTTTAGTTTTTAATGCAATACAAAATAATTAAATGGGTTGGGTAGCTCCCTCTCAGATGGAGGCCTGCAGAATCCATGGGAGATGTTGTGAAAAAAAACATGGAACAAATATCTTCTGTGATTGCAGCTCCATCCTTTAAGAACCAAGACCATGATAGCGGTAGTGTTGGCTAGTTGTAGCGACTCAATTGGCCAAAAAAAATTAGGCAAAAAACAAAGAAAAGAAAAGAATCTTCAGTTGAAACAAGTGTCTCTCATGATGCTATATGGCTTTGCATATGCAGAACCCTTTGAGCATTTCCTGCATAAGTTTATGGATTACATATTCAAAGGCAAAAAGGATAAAAAACAATTTCTAAAAAAGTTGTTTGTGTAGCTTTACTTGTGCAATTTAAAAGAGTCAAATCTAGCTAACTAATGTCCAAAACATGAATTATATTCCTTGAACTGAAAAAGGTTATGCTAGATCAACAAAATTCTTCACCTACGAACAATTTATTTTTCATTCTTTACTATGGATTGATATTTAATGGAAGACCATGGCATCTCGTATCGTTGGGCTGCATTGTCACCCATATTTCCGTGAGCACAAATCTTCCACCAGTATTTCAACAAGTCTAAGAAAATCACTTCTTTCGTAAACCTGAGGGCTAGTTCAGAGCTTCATGCATTTGATAAATTTTGGTAGGAGATCAGCAAAAACCTCGAAAACCCTTCTGTCCATGAGAAAATCGGGTTTTCTGTTCATAGAATGAGGAAGAAATATATCCACGCGATCAATATGCACATTTATTTGACATTTCCGCTCCCACTAGCCAGCAAGAAGAAGCCATCCAAACAATCAATGCAAAAAATCACAAAAATTGGTGTTACAGTTATCAGAGGAAAAGCACAATTCGTGAGAAGTAATATTTGCAGGGAACAAAATTCTCAAAAATTCGAGAGGAAAATTAGGATTTTGTTCACAGAATAAGTAGGATATTGTGCCAAGATATTCTCCATAATAATATTTCAATTTCATTATCATCGAATATGGAGGAGGAAGTTTGGAGAGTCACTCATAAGTTTAGAAAAATAAACAACATAGAAATTATTCGATGGAGACACGATGGGTGGTATGGTGACTTGACATCACAGTTGTGCATTGAAATTGAATCCCAGTGGGAAGTGTTTGATTTTGATAAGAGAGTTTATAAATGCACCCATAACAGTTAGTGATAATCGAAGTTCTGGCCTTTCTGGTGTTCTGACATTTTTTTTTGAAAAAAAACATGCTACAACAAGTTTCCATTCACTCTTTGGTCATTGGGGAGAAGCTTATTCTCTTCAGTGTCTCGAAGGTTTTCACTCCCACTCGAAGTATAAAAAAAGGTGTCGGGTTTTTCGAAATGATGGAGGAGCTGAAAGAAAATCCACGAAATTTGAATGATCCATTAGTGATCAAGGAATGGGAAAAGACATATATTTCACCATTGTTGAACGCATACCTTTATGCATTTACAGTCTAGGGGAATTGGGAATTTAGATGTCTCTCTACTTCTCACAAAATTTCCCCATAAATTTTGAATCCTTATGAGAAATGTCGTGATCATAAGGGTTGTGAATATTTTGAATATTCACTAAGATCAGAATGTGCGGGCATCTGTTAAAGGGTTAAAAATAGAGCTATGTCGGTGGATTGGAAATATCCAATCAAGTCAATCTTATTTGAGAAAATGTGATATACTATTAAAAAGGAATTGATACAAAGCTAGTTAATGTGGTTGGTGTTCCCAAACCTACCCACAAAATCATATTAGAGCAGTAGAAGGAGTTGGAGATAGAAATTGCAAAAGAAGAGACTACCCTTGGACAAGTTGTCGTAATTGTAGACTCTGGTCCACAAATTTATGAGTATGATCTAATTGACCATGTCAACATATTATCTCCATTGGAAAATTATGGCTTTTTGGAAGGAATGAATGTTGCAAACGGTATGAAAGGCGGTATGCAGTTGAAAAAATTACTAAACTTGCATCTGGGGACTATACTGAAGTCTGTAGAACTTTGAAGAAGTTAATAATAGATTCCAATTTAGCTGTAGGGGTGGAGGTTGTCCAAGAAACTGGAAATCTGGAAAGAGGCCTACGAAAAGATTTCAGTGGGAGCTCACCTGCACTTATACCTATATTACTGGAGAAATTGAAAGAGAAGAAAGCATACATATCAGACGCTCTAACACAAACACTTCAGGCTATGAACAAGTCTGGTTGTGTTTCTCTTACCTATGTGATTGAAGATTTGAAATTGGCAAGCAAGAGTAAAGTTCCTACAGTTCGTTCCTTGGCATTAAATTGCGTCGCATTTTGCATTGAATCAAGCAATAAACCTATTGTATTAAAGATTCATAAATATTATGTTCCAATTTGCATGGAGTGTCTAAATGATGGCACACCAGAAGTAAGAGATGCAACATTTTCATCGTTGGAAACAATTGCTAAGTTACTTGGTATGAAACCTCTTGAGAGATCCTTGGAGAAACTTGATGATATTAGAAGAAAAAAAACTCAATGAAATGATTGGAACCACTGGAAATCTTAGAATCCTAGTGCAACATCAAGTACATTATGATTATCACAAAATGGATATGGTTCTTCACATTCTGAGGGATATGGGAATGCCGTTGTTAAAAGGTTGGCTGCAAGTATGCTCAATGGAAAGAATCATATTTATCAAACACCTCAAACTGCAAATAAAAAAAAGACGTGGTCAATCCACCAAGTGTAATATTCCTAAATTAGCATGCAACTAATTGGAATATTAATTTCGCTCTTGACATTTAGTTAGATGAATAAATGGGTAGGGAGGCCCATAAATATTTTAAGTAGGCATTGTTAGGTCCCTGTAATTTTAGAAGATTGGCAAGATTAAAGATGCAGAGACAACATTTGAACCACTTTGGGATTCTAGGATTTAGCCCTCCTGAATCCAGAGAGGGATCTCTCTTATAAGTGCAAATATTGATTTATCTTTAAGGCTTTTAGTATGATGTTAGGCTAGTTATGAAGAACAAGGTGTTTTGTTTGTTTTGGTTGGGAAAAGATAAATGAAGGTGAAGGAAGTCTAAATGAAGGGCGAAGATGTATGAAAGTGAAAGATTGATTCAGCTAACAAGATAGGTAAGAAGCAGTTTCAATCCATTGGGCTATGGAGTCATAAGAGGATTTAATTGAAACAACAAGGTTCAAGAGTGGTCCATGGGGCAAGTCATCTATGTCAAAGGATCTCTTTAAGTTGATTTTATGGAATGGGATGAAACAAATAAGAAGGGGAATCAAACAAATGAATAACAAAGAGTAGCCTAAGATCAAGTAAGTACTTTGAAACTATCCTGCTTTTGGCATGCACTTAAGAAAGACATAAAAGTAATCTAAGATCACGTAAGTACTTTGAAACTAGCCTGCTTTTGATGCACTTTCAATAGAAAACATTTAACAACGCAAAGAATAGCTTAGGATCAAGTAAGGACTTTGAACCTATCTTGCTTTCAGCGTATTCGAAAGGAAAACATTCATGATAAACAAAAAAAGTAGTCTAAGATCAAGTAAGGACTTCAAACCTATCCTGCTTTCAACATACTCTTAAGGGAAACTTTTAGACAACCTTTGGAGAAAGAACTAGAAGACAGGGAAAACCATAAACTTTCCTAGTCCAACTCTACTTAGAAAGTAATGAAAATAACATTCAAGAACAATGTTTAAAGTTTAGACAGTAAGACGTGGGAACACCAACATTCCTTAACTACTTGGCCTGTATTAAATCATTCCTGAATACACAATTGGAAGAAAACATGGAGATAAAGCTTATCAGTGAGAGTAGGGTACTTTTGACAGTAAATCCTAGCTCTATATTTGCTGTTCTTTATCAGAGAAAGTGGACAGAATGGAAACAAAAAGAAAATACAAATTTACAATAAGAAAAACATCACCATTGACATCGACCAGGATCCCATAAATTAGCTTGTATTTGATGCTTCAAACCAGTTACAATCATCAAGTCGAGTGGGTATCTACATCTTCAAACTTCTCATCTCAACTTAGGTATCTTCAATTACAAACAGAGCTCCCAGCAGTTTCAGAAAACTATTTACATGCAACAGATATTCAGAGACCAAACTTTATATCATCTTCTACATAAGTATTTATAGAAGAAATGAGGAGGTGGGACGAGAGAAAAGATCTCTAGGCTCAATTAATACAGTTTAATGCTTCTCGGCCTTTGAGGGGCTCAATGGAGAAGCTTTCTGATATTTCCTCTGTATTAATTTATTTTCATTAAGTAATAAGTATGCTGGGCAGATTTTGTTGACTAAAAAACTCTTAGGCGAGTTAGCAATAACTCTGGCTATCTTTAGGCAAAATATCACTGACTGGGGCAATAACTCTGCCTACTTCTGATTTATTGAAAGATGTAGGTGGCACTTTGGTAGCTAGAGAGGATTCAATTTCCTCGGATGTGGCAGTGGAGGCTTTTCGAACTGATAGATTTCTTTGTTTTATTCTAAAACACCTTTAATATGTCTTTGCTTTGTGTTTTAGGCCTAATTAGGCTTAATTTTTGTCTTCAGGTCTTCATACTGTCTTTGACTGTGTGGATTAGGCCTTTGATAGTCGAATTTATGCCTTAATCCTTCAAAATTGTGTTAAAACCTTTAAACATTGATTTCTGCTTTGATTTTATGTTGTAAAACTGATACTCTTTGTCTGATTAAGGTTCACCACGTTTTTGTTGTTTTTACAGGCGCGCAGAGGGTTTTATAATGTTACCAGTGCTCATGAGGCATGATAAAACCATATTTGGAACCCTGTAGATTCCTTTTCTTCATGGAAGATTGCCTGCGGATCGTCATCTCAGGCTTTCACTTTATTTAAAAACTGTGGAAAAGCTTTTAAAACCTGTAAAAACACAGAAACGTTATGAAAAAACCGTGAAAGAATAGGTTAGGCTACTTTGGGGACGATTTTTAATCATGGTCGATGGATGAAATCAACCAAGGGTCGAGATCACTTGACGAGATCAGATGGTGAGGCAGTTGAATGAGTGAAGGTTATATTAAGTCCGGGCCGTTGATCTAGATTGATCAATGACTAGGATTAATTGGGGAGTTTATAATGCAGAGGGGGTAATATTATAGCAGAATGGAGGAAATTGCAAAAGAAATGGGAGAAAACATTTATCGGAAGCGAAAAAGGGCTGGAATGAAGTTTGGACGCAGAATGAATAAGAGTCGTTGATCTAGAATGATCAACGATTGGGATTTCTTGAACGGAGTGTTTGGGAGCTCAGACGGTGGGCAAATGAATGGGGGGAAGGATCTAATTAGGACCATTGGATGACAGTGATGGACGACCACGATTTAAAGGAGGAAAATCAATGCAATGGGAAAAGTGGTTCGGCGGAAAACCTGAGTGGTTTTCGCATAGTTATGGAGTGGTTTTGAAAATATTCAAAAAAACGCGATATGCTTCGCGGCCCGACGTGTGTTCCTTAGAAAACCACTTTTTTTGCATTTTTTCTTGGTGTTAAACTCCGGATGGAAAAAAAATGCGAAACTCATTTGAGGCCGTCGGATGAGGGGCAGCAAATCCAACGGTGCGGATCTCACGCGATGGAGGGCAAGATGCATGGACGGAAAGGTAGGTGGGGTCAAACGACGGTTTAAATTTGAACCATTGGATCAGGGGAATGGACGGCGGAGATCTATAGATGGGGAAGAAATGAAAAGGGCGGGGTGCAAAGTGCGGAAGCAATGTGGACCATCCGATCTAAAAAGATCAATGTCGGATATTAAATTGGAGGTCGAGATGGTGGAGGCTTATGTGATATAAGAGCGGGATGTGATGCAATGCTAGCCATTGGATTTGACGAAATGGACGGTCAAGATTAAATCGCATCGGAAAATAGGAAAAAGCGTTGGGGCTTTTGTATTTGTGATATGCGATTAAGCTCTTGCCGTTGGATCGGTTTGAGAGATCAACGGTTAGGATTAAATCGTGGAAGATATCAGTGGAAGGCAGAGGTGGGAGCGCAATTGAATCTCAACCGTCGGTTCTTGTGGATTTGACGGCTGAGATTAAATCGGAAGGATCTGCGTCAGAGGAAGAAAAGGAAGGATAAGAAAAGAGTCACGATGCGATGTTGCGCTGACCATCGGATCATAAGGATGATCGATGGCTGAGATTGAATCGGAGGGATCGCATTGGAACTTTGAAGAAAATGGAAAAGGGAATGACTCATGCAGGTTTTGCGATGCGATGAGCTGATGACCGTTGATCAGTTTATATCAACGGTTGATATTTTTTATAAATTCAAACTGTCGGGTTTTATCAAAACACAATGAAAAGTCGGGTTTTTATGAAATACAAAGGAGAAAAAGGTTTTGACGGGGTTCGAAGAGGATTTTAGGCCCTTTAAGTGCCTAGTTGTGGGGCTTAAGGTCCTATGAGGAAGGGGCCTACTAGAGTTAAGCCCTCGGGGGCTGAAGAAAATATTATGTGAAAAAAGGGTATTTTGGCCTAAAAACAGAGTTTTTAAAGGCAATTTAGTGGTTCTGATAGGGGAAAGAAGGCATTTTTAAACCAAATAACGGAGAGACATAAGGTTTAAAATGGATTTTGGAGTGTTTTTGAAGGTTGAAAGAAGCTTATGGAGGAATTTTATGAAGAAAAAGGGGGTGAAAAATGGGGTTATACATGAGTGAAAGGAGGGGTAAAATGAAGGGAAAAATGGGTTTTTGAGCAGTCTTCTTTAGGCAAACAACAGATTTTTTTAGGATTAATGAGGGAAACAGTAGTGAAGATTATCTTAAAGGATAAAGATCATCATAAGACTTCAAGAACTCACAATTTTGAACATGAATTGTTTCTTGAAGGCTACAAAAAAAACCATTTGATATGACAAATTTTATAGGTGGCTAACAGCGGCTCCAGTGTGGGATGGAAGATCCTTGGAAGTGTCAAGAACCTCAAACATGTCTTCTCTGGAAGCTAATCAATGCCTCATCCGTTGGGCTGTAATTTTCCTTCCTTTGCTGATATTCTTTTTCTCTGATAATGTTAGTAGCCATTAAAAACAATGGAATATCAAAACAAGCTTTCTACCTACCCAATCCTAATGATCTAACATTTTTTCTTCTTTCAGAGTGCATTTGGATTGGAAAACTCTTTTTACAAACATTTTATTATTTTGAAAGCATAAAACTAGTCTATTTCTAACCTTATTTCTCCATGAACTCAGATTAAGCAGTTGAGTTCATAAGCTTCTCTACCTAACTACACTCTGTTAGGATTAGATTGTCTGACAGATTTTTATTCTCTAAATTCTAAAACAGAAATTTAAAAATAACCAAGCTAGGATTAAGCAGTCTAACTTGCTGTAGGTCTATGGCATAAAAACAAGCTGGACATAGACTACTATTTGCAGAGAATTTGAAGAAAAATAATGAAGGCTTAAGATCTGAAAGTTCAAAAACCTCCTTCTCTTTTCTTCAGCTATGTTTTTGAATTTGTTTGAGTTGTTTCTCTCTTTGTTCTCTAGTTCAAGTTTTGGGCACATTAGAACCAGTTTGTTTCTATCCTTGGCTCAAGATTTGATCTAATTAGAGCCATTCTTTCTTCTAAAATTCATATGTTCAGATTTTGAGCTTGTTTGAACCTTTTTTCTTCTATCCTAATCTACCTTACTAATAAGCCAAGATTGAGTTGTTTGGAAAATCTAATTCACTAACCTATTAGCAGTAAATTGAAAAACTAATTAGTCATGATTAGGTTGCATGACTAACTAGAAGTGTTTTTTTAGTAGTGGCATTTGAGCTTGCACACTTTCAGACTTTGTTTCTCTTTTTTGGTATGGGGCTGTACCTTTCTTGTTTTCTTTTTGCCCTCTTTTCTATCTTCTATTGTTTTCGTATTTTTCTTTTTTCTTCAAGACAAAAATCAACAACTAACTAAATGCTCAAAGGTTGAGCTTTATTGACATTCCTATCCAACCTATTCTATCTTGGAATATTTACACTTTTCATATGATACAAAAGTGCCAATGTAGCCAGTTGAGTAGTGTCAAAAAGAAGAATAAAGTTTCGCTGCTTGTCAGGGGTATCCATAGTACATTTTGAAGATTAATCTTCAAAATCAAGGCTATCACAGAAGGTGAAAAATTTTCATGCATTTTTCCCTTGCAACAATTCCATGCTTGATAATTTCATCCAATTGGGGCTTCCACACACTCTTCCATAGGATCAACAAAGAAAAGATGAGAATTCTCTTCTTTTTGGCCCTCCATGGTTGGCAGATTATTTTCTTCTAAGACATCAGCTTTGAGAAGTATATCTTCAATATGTTGCTTGGAAGCATCATCATCCTTAACCTACAAAATAACAAGCAGTGAAATTTCTTCTTTCTCTAAATATATGCTTGCTTCTGATATAAATTCAGGTTCTTTGAATGATAGATTGACATCAGTGATAGGAGAATTTTCTTCTTGAAAAGATGGTATATCCTCAGTAGGACAATCTTCTATTTGTTTTTCTCCCTCAAATTTTTTCCAGTATCTTTTATTGTTTCAGCCAGCTGGTCTGAAATTTTCTCGAATTGTATACTGTTTTCTCTCCCAAGGTCTCAGACATGTACTAGCAACAAGGGCTAATCCACTAGCAAAACTATTTTGGTCTTTAGGAACAAGGATAAGTTGGAATTCTTTGAAATATTTTAACAAATCCATGGCATCATCCTTATAAGCTCTAAGTCTGGGATGTTTAGCCATGCTTTCTTCTTTCACTTGCCTAATTACCATTTCTGCATTTCCATGAACTATTATCTTCTGGGCTCCTAATTTCTTCAATAAGTGTAGCCCTAAGAGGAGTGCCTCATACTCTACTATGTCAGTTGTGCATTGAAAAATTAATTTATATGAATGGGCTTCAGAATGATTGTTTCCTGTATTGTAAAGCCATCTTCTTGCAACTGCACTAGTTTTAGTACATGATCCATTAAAATTCATACTCCAAAGAGGACTAGTTCCAATATTATCATTAATTTCCTTACTATCCTCTTTGTCTTGAGTGTCATTGGATTGTTCTATGGAATAGGCACTATGTTCATGATTGTCTTGTTTAAATGAAGGTTTGGAGGGTAGCTTCTTGCTTAGTATTTGATCAATTTCTTCTTATGTGAAAGGAGAGATCTCTCTTTTAGAATAAGAAGAAATACAACTCCCCTCTTTCTTTTGATCTACAAAAGAACTTTCTAAATTTGTACAAAAAAGCTCTCTATGTGAATGGACAAGAGTATTTGTTTTTCAAAAAGTTTCATAGGCTGGCTGTTTATTAATATCTGATCTATTTCTTTTTCTGTCAAAGGGGAATATGTTTCTATGTTCCTTTGAACAAGAGTACAGTAGTTCTCTGTCTCTTGTGAAGACTGATTTTGAGGCAGGATGTCTTCTTGAGCCTCAACTATAAGGGATGATGAATCATTTTTTGGGTTTTCAAGAATATCTTGAGGAATTTCCTTTATCTCTTGGTTAGTTTCTTCCTCAACTGATTTATCTATGTTCTTATAATTCTTCAATAAGATATTAAACTCATGAATGGCTATTACAAGATCTTCAGGATGTATTTGTTCCAAATCTTCATCACTATCTATAATTTATTGGGTGATGTTTTGTGATGGACCATAATGTGTTTCACCCCATGATAATGATGTAATGTTTTCTTTATATTTCTCATAAAACACATATTCAATGTGCTTTAAAGAAAACAAACTACTAGATTTCAACCATTCATACCAATCCCTAGCTTTACCTTCTAATGTTAACATGAAAATTTTCATTAGGCAATCTTCATGCCATTCAACTTTCAACCTCCATACATGTATATGAAATTTGATGAGATGTAATAGAGGGTCAGCAAACTTTTCACGTTGAAAAATAGGCAGGTTGTCATCCCAATTCACCTTGGGAATTTTATGTGGAAACCCAGGGATATGATCTCTACTCATTGGGGCATATCTTCGTTGTATCCTTGGAATCATGTTTGTAAATCAAGAAAGAGGTCACTGAGTCTGTTCAATCAGTTCAAGGTCTTCTACCAGTGGATTCATTTGGTCTTTTGGGAGTTATAGAGTGTGGAGTTGCCAGGTGGAAAACTTTTAGCTCTTAAGGAGGTAAAATGTTTTATGGTTCCACCACCATATTTATTATTAATACCAATATAAAGAGATTATGGTTCTTCTGAGTTTTTTCAGTCCTATGGGTTCTAAGAGTGTCCTAAATCTGTTTCAACACTTAGCTAGGGTGATGAGACAAAAAGAGTTTACTCGTATGGCTTAGCTAGCTGATTTATTCAAGGTTTGATAAGGTCTATGAGAATCCTAAGGGTTACTTAGTTTTTCACTAATTCAAATAAGTACTATCATGATTACCGTTTGCTTTGGTAGTGCTTGAAGAGAGCTACTTATACTGCACTAAACAATTTTCTTGAATCAAAGGGTTTTCATGAAGTCCTAAGAGTGTCTAAGATGAAATTGACTCAGAATCCCCAGTGGAGTCGCCAGAAATGTTAGGTCCTTCTAATTTTAGCATATTGGCAAGACTAAAGCTCCAGAGACAACATTTGAACCACTTTGGGATTCTAGGATCTAGCCCTCCTAAATCCATAGAGGGATCTCTCTTATAAGTGAAAATATTTATTTATCTTTAAGGCTTTTAGTATGATGTTAGGCTAGTTATCAAGAACAAGGGTTTTTGTTTGTTTTGGTTGGGCAAAGATAAATGAAGGTGAAGGAAGTCTAAATGAAGGGAGAAGGTGTATGAAAGTGAAATATTGATCCAGCTAACAAGATAGGCAAGAAGCAGCTTCAATCCATTGGGCTATGGAGTCATAAGAGGATTTAATTGAAACAGCAAGGTTCAAGAGTGGTCCATGGGGCAAGTCATCTATGTCAAAGGATCTCTTTAAGTTGATTTTATGGAATGGAATAAAACAAATAAGAAGGGGAATCAAACAAATGAAGAACAAAGAGCAGCCTAAGATCAAGTAAGTACTTTGAAACTATCCTGCTTTTGGCATTCACTTAAGAAAGACATAAAAGTAATCTAAGATCAGGTATGTACTTTGAAACTAGCCTGATTTTGATGCACTTTCAATAGGAAACATTTAAAAACACAAAGAATAGCCTAGGATCAAGTAAGCACTTTGAACCTATCCTGCTTTCAGCGTATTCGAAAGGAAAATATTCATGATAAACAGAAAAAGTAGTCTAAGATCAGGTAAGGACTTTGAAACTATCTTGCTTTCATCATACTCTTAAGGGAAACTTTCAGACAACCTTTGGAGAAAGAACTAGAAGATAGGGAAAACCATAATCTTTCCTAGTCCAACTCTACTTAGCAAGTAATGAAAATAACATTCAAGAACAACGTTTAAAGTTTAGAGAGAAAGACATGGGAACACCAACATTCCTTAACTGCTTGGACTGTATTAAATCATTCCTAAATACACAATTGGAAGAAAACATGGAGATAAAGCTTATCAGTGAGAGTATCGTACTTTTGACAGTAAATCCTAGCTCTATATTTGTTGTTCTTTATCAGAGAAAGTGGACAGAATGGAAACAAAAAGAAAATAAAAATTTACAATAAGAAAAACATCACCATTGACATAGACCAGGATCCCATAAATCAGCTTGTATTTGATGCTTCAAACCAATTACAATCATCAAGTCGAGTGGGTATCTACAACTTCAAACTTCTCATCTCAACTTAGGTAACTTCAATTACAAACAGAGCTTAGAGGAGCTTCAAAAAACTATTTAAATGCAACAGATATTCAGAGACCAACCTTTATCTCATCTTCTACAGAAGTATTTATAGAAGAAATGAGGTGGGATGAGAGAAAAGATCTCTAGGCTCAATTAATACAGTTTAATGCTTCTCGGCCTTTGAGGGGTTCAATGGAGAAGCTTTCTGATATTTCCTCTGTATTAATTTATTTTCATTAAGTAATAAGCATGCGAGGCAGATTTTGTTGACTAAGAAACTCTTAGGCGAGTTAGCAATAACTCTGGCTGTCTTTAGGCAAAATATCACTGACTGAGGCAATAACTTTGCCTACTTCTGATTTATTGAAAGATGCAGGTGGCACTTTGGTAGCTGGAGGGGATTCAATTTACCTCGGATGTGGCAGTGGAGGCTTTTCAGACTGATAGATTTCTTTATTTTATTCTAAAACACCTTTAATCTATATTTTCTTTGTGTTTTAGGCCTAATTAGGCTTAATGTTTGTCTTCAGGTCTTCATACTATCTTTGACTGTGTGGATTATTGAGGATAATTTTAAGGATGGAAAATTATCTTGAAGTTTAAAAAATTGGCGAATCTCACTAGTCCCTAATATGCAAACTATAAAATTTTTATTGATGTATTTGTAAAATTATTCAAATTTATAATGATATTATATATATTTTCTATATAATGTTGGCGATTTTTAAGGTAAAATAATTTTATATTGTAAAATTTGGGCGAATCATTTTTATAAAAAAATGGAAATTGGCGAATCTTTTTTTTGGAAAGACCATGGAAAATTAGCCCATCTGTGAATATTAGCCCCTAAAATTTTCCATGAATCAGGCCTTTGATAGTCGAATTTATGCCTTAATCCTTCAAAACTATGTTAAAACCTTTAAACATTGATTTCTGCTTTGATTCTATGCTGTAAAACTGATACTCTTTTTCTAATTAAGTTTCACCGCGTTTTTGTTGTTTTTACAGGCGCGCAAAGGGTTTTATAATGTTACCAGTGCTCGTGAGGCATGATAAAACCATATTTGGAACCCTGTAGATTCCTTTTCTTCATGGAAGATTGCCTGCAGATCGTCATCTCAGGCATTCACTTTATTTAGAAAACTATGGAAAAGCTTTTAAAACCTGCAAAAATACACAAAAGTTATGAAAAAACCGTGAAATAATAGGGTAGGTTTCTTTGGGGGTCAGTTTTAATCGTGGTCATTGGATGAAATCAACCAATGACTGAGATCACTTGACGGGATTAGATGGTGAGGCGGTTGAATGAGTGAAGGTTAGATTAAGTCCAGTCCGTTGATCTAGATTGATCAACGGTTAAGATTAATTGGGGAGTTTATAATGCAGAGGGGGTAATATTATAGCGGAATGGAGGAAATTGCAAAATAAAAGGGAGAAAACCTTTATCGGAAGCGAAAAAGGGCTGGAATGAAGTTTGGACGCAAAATGAATAAGAGTCGTTGATCTAGAATGATCAACGGTCAGGATTTCTTGAATGGAGTGTTTGGGAGTTGAGATGGTGGGAAAATGAATGGGGGGAGGATCTAATCAGGACCGTTGGATGACAGTGATGGACAGACACGATTTAAAGGAAGAAAATCAATGCAATGGGGAAAAGTGGTTTGGCGGAAAACCTGAGTGGTTTTCGCACAATTATGGAGTAGTTTTAAAAATCTTCAAAAAAAATGCAATACGCTTCACTTCCTGACGTGTGTCCCTTAAAAAACAACTTTTTTTGCGTTTTTTCTTGGCGTTAAACTCCAGATGAAAAAAAATGCGAAACGCATTTCAGACAGTCGGATGAGGGGCAATAAGTCCAACGGTGCGAATCACACATGATGGAGGGAAATATGCATGGATGGAAAGGTAGGTGGGGTCAAATGGAAGTTTAAATGTGAACCATTGGATCAGGGGAATGGATTGCGGAGATATATCGATGGGGAAGAAATGAAAAGGGCAGGGTGCAAAGTGTGGAAGCAATGTCGACCATCTGATCTAAAAAGATCAACGGCAGAGATTAAATCAGAGGTCGGGATGGTGGAGGCTTATGTGATATAAGAGCGGGATGTGATGCAACACTGGCCGTTTGATCTGACGAAATGGATGGTCAAGATTAAATCGCATTGGAAAATAGGAAAAAGGCAAAAGCGTCGGGGCTTTTGTATTTGCGATATGCAATTAAGCGCTGGCCGTTGGATCGGTTTGAGAGATCAATGGTTAGGATTAAATCACGGAAGACATCAGTGGAAGGCAGAGGGGGGAGCAAGATTGAATCTCAACCATCGGTTCTTGTGGATTCAACAGTTGAGATTAAATCGGAAGGATCTGCATCGTAGGAAGAAAAGGAAGGATAAGAAAATATTTGCGATGCAATGTTGCGTTGATTGTTGAATCATAAGGATGATAGACGGATGAGATTGAATCGGAGGGATCACATCAAAACTTTGAAGAAAATGGAAAAGGGAATGACTCATGTGGATTTTGCGATGTGATGAGCCGATGATCATTGATCGGTTTTGATCAACGGTTGATATTTGTTGCAAATTCGAACTATTGGGTTTTATCAAAACACAATGAAAAGTCGGGCTTTTATGATATATAAAGGAGAAAAAGGTTTTGACGGGGTTCAGAGAGGAGTTTAGGCCCTTTAAGTGCCCAGTTGCGGGGCTTAAGGTCCTATGAGGAAGGGGCCTACCAGATTTAAGCCCTCGAGGGTTGAAGAAAATATTATGTGAAAAAAGGGTATTTTGGCCTAAAAACAGAGTTTTTTAAGGCAATTTAGTGGTTCCGATAGGGGAAAGAAGGCATTTTAAAACCAAATAATAGAGAGACATAAGACTTAAAAGGGATTTGGAGTGTTTTTGAAGGTTGACAGAAGCTTATGGAGGAATTTTATGAAGAAAAAGGGGGTGAAAAATGGGGTTATAAATGAGTGAAAGGAGGGGTAAAATGAAGGGAAAAATGGGTTTTTGAGTAGTCTTCTTTAGGCAAACAGCAAATTTTTTTAGGATTAATGAGGGAAACAGTAGTGAAGATTACCTTAAAGGATAAATATCATCATAAGACTTCAAGAACTCACAATTTTGAACATGAATTGTTTCTTGAAGGCTACCAAAAAAAATTAGCCACGATTTGATATGACAAATTTTATAGGTGGCTAACAGGCATAAAATCCCTCTTATTGTGAAAAGGGATCATATTCATAGCTGTATAAAGCACGCTCATGTGTGAACAGGGGCTAATTCATGTGGACAAGGTAAATTTTGACCAAGTCAACAACGCTGGTATGGGAGGAGTGGATTATCAATAGAGACAATGTAGTGTGAATGTGAGGAATATTCCATGATGGTGGAAACCCTAATGAGTGGGACCCAAGGTAATAAGGCTCACATTTTTTTATAAGGATGACAAGGCAGCCATAGTGAGGCATGTTATTGATTATTGATTTTATGGTCTGCATGACTATTTTGCATTCTTTAACTGTTTAGTTGAGATTGGTGAGTTGTTTAGCACCGAGTGTTCCCGAGTGGGAATCCCATATTCTTTCTTGAGAGGCCTCTTGGGGGAGAATTTCACTTCATTTCCACTATCAGGCTTAAGGCCATGCTTCAGCCTTCAGCTATAGCGTAGTTTCTGCATAGTATTATGTTGTGTTGCAGGGTGTTGCAGTGGAGGGTTGAGAAACCCACTTCCGGAGCTAGTTTTTCATAGGAGGAAGGATTCCTCTTCTTAGGAGATCATCCAAGATGATTCTTGAGTGTATTCACATCTTTGCATTAGACCAACATAGTCCCCATCATCTACAGCACAATATCCCTCTTTGATTACGTTATTTTAGTGAGCATTTGCAGTGGGGGTTTCAATGTTGATTTGGAGGGTGAGATCTTCAGTGTTGGGATCAGGCTTTCACTTGAAAGTCTATTGGAGGAGATATATTCATTCATACATCATCTTCATCCACCTCCATCAATTTATTGAGTTGCAGCTACTATTCAACCCTAGCACTGCATTCCGGCATTTTGATATTTTTGTATATTTCAGGAAACCCTTCCCAGGTTGTCTTGAAAATGTGTTTGGGGGCTTAGATCTCTACTCTCGGCACTTTATGAGCCATACATTAGTAGACCTATATTATTTTACATTTCCAGTAGTAGTGTACCTTCTAAAACTACGTTGTCGTTGTTCTTGGGCATTCTGTTATGTAGCAACATTTCATATTTGGCATAGGTATTCATGGGAGGCTTGCTTGCCTTGGTTATTTGCGTTGTGCCTACATCCATTGTACTTATTTTCTACTAATTTAAATAATAAAATGGATCCATGGTTTTCATACATTTTTGTGTAATGTTATTCAATGTTATTTCCAGTTTTATGCACTATATTCCTGCTTTTCCCATTTGGGAATATTACAGTGGTATCAGAGCATAATCTTGGTTCAGCCTGTGAGTTTCAAGCCAATATGATATAAGAATAAGAAGAGAAGGAAGTGAGATCTAAATGATGGAAGGAATGAGATTTGTCTCATCACTTTTCAGATCTATGAAGAACCTCTCCAAGGAGGTCAAGAAGATGAAAGAGGAGAGATGCAATGGAACCTTTAAATGGTTTCAAGAAGAGGAAGGTCCATGTCCTATCATCAGAAGAAAGAACTGGAGTTGCAAAGAGCTCCAAAGAAATACACTATGCCATTTTCTTTTGAGGAAGAAGACAAAAAGCATGGAGATTGGGGACACTTGGATCATGAGATTCTAAGTGAATACCTTATAGAATATAAGTCTCAACCTAGATCTTTCAAGGAGACTCTAACTCTCCCACAGTTCATTCAGCTCAAAGAAGAAAGGATACCTTGCAGCAATAGGACAATAAAGGGAAATAGCTTTCTATTTTCTACCTTTGAAGGGTCATTCACATCTATAGCAAGGGCTTGGGGAATGAAGTTGGATGCATTGTTCCTACTACATCCAGTGGTAGAAAGAGAAGCTGTTAAGATTGCAGTGCTGCACCTTGAGGGTGAAGCAAACATTTGGTGGTTCACTCATTTGAGTCATGCAAGAGTGACTGCATTTGCAGATTTTACTCAAATATTGACCAAGAAATTTGACAAGAAGAAATCAAAGGAGAAGAGGCCTTCACCACCATTTATTGCAGGAGCACTTGCATTAGGAGAAATAACACTTGCACCTTTGCAAAGTGGTCTTGATATCTTACCATTTAGAGCCCCGTGCACTATTCTAGAGATGCATGAGGAGGAGGAAACTCGTACCAGCGTTGATACAGCCTCAGAGGAGTAGCCACCATCATCAATAGTTGGGAAATTCATCACATCGGAGGAAGGAACCATTGTAGTAGTAAAAGATGTTCCCAAGCTTTACCAAGGTATGCATATGTTTCCATTTTCTGTTATTTTAGCACAACTTATGGAGGATTGTGGGAATATGGAATTTTATGATCAAGGGTCAAAACATATTGCTAATTTGGAGTAGTAGACTATCACTACGCTGAGCAGCCCTGAGTTTTTCAAGGAGGGGATAGACAATCATCCTAGTTATTAATTATTGAGATACACACAACTCCTAGGGTTGGAGTGTGGAATCCTGGAGGATAGGATGAGCATTGTCCTAAAAAATACAATGTAGAACTATATGTTCAACATTAAGCATGAGCATGCGACAACAAATGCACCATTATGGAGATCAACAAAATTTTCATTGAGAAAAAGTGATGAGTTGGGGGCCCAACTATTATTGGAGCATTCTGATGACCATTTTACTTGTATGATATTGGATGGGCACATGATTGATGAGAGGTATCTTATCTTTCATTGTTGTGATGGATCCTTCTTAATGAGCATTTCACAGCTCAATGAGAAGACTTTGCCTTCAGCATACTTGGATCCCTATGGACTCAACATGGTCATTGATGAGTGGTCTTCACTTGGGGATACCCAAGAGATTGCATTTCAACATCCCATGAAATTCAAAGGTAGAAATATGATATGGGAGGATGGTGTTCTCCATTGGAGGAGTACTAAGATGGAGCATGGTAGGAGACACCCACATTTGGATGAAAGGGTGTGGATGGTAAGCAAGAGGTTGGTAAGTCACCTACATATCTATGACACAGGGCAGTAGGAGGCATGGTTGCATTGGCTATTCTTGAGAGAGTTTGGCCATCATGTGACATATCCTTCTTCTAATGGTATGCTGGTGGGTGTAACTTGGCATGGCACTTGCATCATAGGGCAGCAAGGATTTTGGGTGCATTGTGTTGATATGTCATTTTTCATGTCAATCATCATATCTTCACCTCATGATTTGTATGATGGAGGTGTGAGGGGGCAACAAGATTTATTTTTGCTGGCTACTCTTGGGAGAGTATGGGCAATATTTCTCCCATAATTGACATGATATTTCAGGAGAAAGGGATGGAAAAATCAAAGTGAAAAGAGGCTACCCTTCAGCATTGGAGGATCAAGAGGTACTTCCATATAGGAAGGAGACTTCCACACATAGTAGCATGATGGTGGATAAATTTGGCATATGGCATGCCAAAGAATGGAGTCATGGAGTGGCAAGAGCCTTATCACTAAGGCCAACATAAGTGTTACTTGGGAGTATGCATTTATCGATGGAGTGTTCCAAGGGGATTATGCATCCCTTCATTTTTTAGATCTTTATGAGGAGATTCTCTTCGGAGGGCTCATATATGGACCTCACTTTTAACCTACTCACCATGCATGGTAAGAAATGTATTTTTGTACTTATTGATCATTTCATAAAGTATTTTCATCTTCTCACCATCTATGTACATTGCATTGCTCCACAAGAGGGTAATATTATATTTGGGTTTCATGTTCATTCTAGGACCAACAATTGTGATGGATATAACTTTCCTTTGCATGACCTTCGGTGAGTATGGTGTTATTATTATTATGCTCAGCTGATATATAATTCGATTTACTACCTCATAGTAGATGAGCCAACATGCATAGCTAGCAACTTGTTGGGAGACAACTTGCCACATGATGTGCTAAAACAACAGTTGGTAAAACTGCGTTATATCCACTGGAGAAATCATTGGTATCATCCAAACTTACACATAACCTTCAACATTTTTCTGATTTGGATACCATATGTTGATGATGTACCATTCACTTTGCATGGGATGGTTTGGGCCAGCATGATTCATGACTCTAGAGAGAGGATCTTTGAAGATCTAGTCTTCTTCTTGCCTCTTGAGGGAAACATTATTGTAGCCCAAAATCAGCAGCTACCCCACACTTGTCATAAGTGGAGAGAGAGACAACATGAGGTAGGCAATTTTGTCTACCATGCTCATTTATGCAGCCCACCAACATTGCAGGAACCAAAGGTGGAGGATATTTTTCATGAGTTACTGTTAAACATAACAATGGTGAGAACAGTAAATACACAAGACACGTGAGAAAGATAAACCTTTTGATGCAATATTACTCACAATGATACATATTTATCATACATGGAGTGACCCTTGGATTCCATATTCCAGGGTCTCTTGGACTTCCTATGTCCATTCGTCCTCTACACATACCCATAGAGGATTAGGTGTCCAACATTCCCCCCCTTAATCCGAAGGGGTATGTGTGAGTCCAAGAGGAGAGTTTTAAAACAAATCTGCAAAGTATGCATGGAAACACTTAGGCTGAATCATCTCTCTGAAATGTCAGCATAAAGAGGTGGTTTAAGGATGACCACCAACACTTTAACGCTTATTGTTGTTCCCATAACTCTTCCAAATCTGGAAAGATGTTGAGGGCTTCTGCTAGAGGAAGTGTCCCTCATATTTGAATAGGGAGACCTTAAACCTAGAAGAAGGGAGGTCTACAACCTGTGATGGTTTAAGGATTGCCATGAACACTGGAATTCTTAATGCATTTCCCGAAACTCTACCAAAGCTGGCAAGATGCTGAAGTCTTCTGCTAGAGGAAGTGCTCCAAATTCTTTGAAGAGGAAGAATATCAACCTTGCATAGATGGTTTAAGGCTATCCACCAACCAAAGGAATGCTCATGGGCATCCGTGTCTCTGGCTACAACTCTGAATCTAGAATGACAGGTTGTGGCTCAGGCTCGCTTGAACTGTTGTGTCTCTGGCTACAACTCTAAGTCTGGAATGAGAGATTGTGGCTCAGGATTGCTTGATTTGGCTTCAAATCTTGTAGATGACCACCATTTCCCCCCCTATTAGGCACAAGGTGAGATGATGGTGAAAACTCAATTGCAAGTTTGTTCAATATTTTAGAACAAGTTCTGACATGTGACTTAAACATCTTCTTGGTTGTGATGCCCATTGCCAGGAAGCGATCCATCCAAGATGAATCTTTGTTCTTGCGGGAGACTTGTTTCTAAAGCATATTTGTGAAGAATGGGTGTGTCGACCATAGTGCTTGCATGGGTGAATATCGAAATAGTGATCTTTCATATGGCCAACTCGATCACAATGTTGGAATTTTTCAATTTTTTGTTGTTGCTGTGGAAGAGGAGGAGGATCTAGAACAACTGAATTTGAACTTTCATAAAGAAATCTAGCACTCTTAAATTTGATGGGCTTGGAGTAGTCCAGAATATGAAAGGAAACATCCTTGTCATATCCAAGGCCATTTTTGTTATTATTGTCGACAAGCTCTTCCCAAGGTCTAATGATGGGCTTGGGAGGTGCAGGCTGGATGTTTGCTTCTGCGTGCAAATCTGCTCTTATACTGGGAATTGAATGTGAATCAACCACACAATTATTGACTAGCTGATTGTGGGAGTATCTTTCAATGTTCTGAACAAAAATAGGTTCAGAATGATGACTCCATTATTGGAATTGAGATTCAAGCTGCAAAAAACATATCTTTTCATCTGCATCTTGTAGACAGAACTTAATATTAGACAAGGTGTCTGTGCTGATTTTAACTGTGTCTGCACCTGTAGATAAGATTAGAGTGCTTAATAACTCTAATAATCCATGAATTTTCTCCATGTTTCAAATAACTCAAGTCAGCAAATGACCCTTATAATTTTAATGAATACAAATAGTTCTCTTTTACAAAAAATATTGGTGCCTCTTTCTTATGGAAAATTTCAGCCACAAGTGTGTTGAAAAACTTGGGAGAGTTAGTGTTTTCACCTGCTAGCAGCTAGGAATTATTATTATATATTTTTTTGATATCTTTATATTGAAATCTCGTTGGAAGCCAAATATGTCAAGATTTCAATGAATGAGAAAAATGATACCAATCAACATATAAACTTCATGGCATTCAAAAATTCACATACTTCAAGGCCCCAACACAAAATTTAATGCAATTTGATATTCAACTAGTCTCCGATACCAATATAAGGGAAATTGGCTTTCCCCGGCCTTTCTCATTAGATCTTCAGTTTTGGGCTAAGGCTTCAGCATCAGTTGATAGACTGGCTCTAGGCATCATACATCATGGCTACCAGTCATCAAAACTAGTCCCGTGTTAATAACCCCTGCCTGCACTACGTGTGGGTTGGCTTTGACCACCGGTTGCAATAAATGCTTGAAGCAAGCTCTTTGCTGCGTGTGTCTGTTCTGGTGTCCCAGATATTTCAATAACACGATCCGAGGAACCAGATTCAAAATCATGCAACTCTAATTTTGCTCCAGATATTTCTCGAACGTGTTGAATGTTACTTCCTCTCTTCGCAAGGACTGACCCAACTGCATTTTTTTTGGGTATAGTAACCTCAGTAAAATGAGGTGTGAACCGCTAGTGTATAAAACCTCTTCATCGCCACAAACATCAAATATTGTATGACAGAATTATTTAACAGAGGATGGTAAATCACTTCCTCCTCCCTCGGGGTCGGCAGAGGAGCTCGAGCAAAGTGTGTAGGGGCCAGCGTAGAGAAGTTTCGATTGTATGGAGGGATGTCGACAGTGGGAGGAGAAGTGCAATGGAGGTTCACATCAGTTTCACCAGGCATCCAAAGCTACCTATGGTTGTCTCTTGTGTATTGGACCATTATTTGCACATACAGAATACAGAGACAAGAGCACTTCTTGCAGCGGTATTTCTTAAGAAACAAATCACAAGTGTCGTTATTGATAAAAATTTTACAATAGCTATATATACTATTGTTGTATATGCAACTGTCTTAAACCCAAGAAAAGCTAACAAAGAGACAAATCATGTGGTTCAAGTGGAAATTAATGAACTCTCCACCAGATTGAAGAGAAAATCGTCTAAAAAATATTGCAAGAAGGAGCAGACGCAGATAGGGAGTCCAAAAAAATTTCCTATTATTCTTCTTCGTCCTCGAGCTCCATATGGTATTATACTGTAGTATGGAAGGGTGAATAGGCAGTCTATGAGATTTATTTTGTCATAATTGATACCAGCACCGAGGAGGATCCATGGTGGGAGAAGAAACACAGTCACAGTCACTGAGAGCACCAATAAAATCTTTTAAAAACTGAATGATATTACGTATTTTTGAGCCTGCGAATGTCAATATCACTGAGGTCGAGACGAGGCTTCCTTCCCATGCTTTGAAAAATCTACACAATTGGATTAGTCATTTGCAATCCTCAATGATTTACACATAGTCGTATCAAGTCTTCTACCTCACAAGTATCGATCCAATCAACCTCTCTCTATGTCGATTTGCTATTTGTTCTTCAGTGCATAAATTCCATGTTTTCATAAACTCCAAGGATGCATAGAATCAACTACAAGCTCATAATAAATAAAACTTGTAATGTTGCAAATATCAAACCCATACCCATTCAAGATTTACCTATTCTTCTGGCAAAATGAATGGACAGACAGACTAGATAGGTTTGAGCAGCAGAGGGGTGGCAGATTCAGTGTTTTAGAAGATATCTCTGTAGGAGGCCAACATAAGCTCAGGAAAAATGCATATGATGGGAATAACCCAGCACAACACGGAGGTAGTTGTAATGTGAAAGGGAGAGAGAGAAACTGTCTTTTTGAGAGAGTGCAAGTGGCAAAGGGAGCAGGAAAAATGCTAAGAAATGAACGCTTTCAATGGAGTAATGCAGGGTGCAGATAATACAGCTAAAATTTAGTTGATTGAACAAATAGTTCAAACTAGAGCAGGCCAAGATACTCCCGCTCTGATACCATGTTAAACACAACAATGGTGAGCACGGTAAATACATAAGACACATGAGAAATATAAACCTTTTGATGCACTATTACTCACAATGATACATATTTATCATACATGGAGTGACCCTTGGATTCCATATTCCAGGGTCTCTTGGACTTCCTATGTCTGTTCATCCTCTACACCTACCCATAGAGGATTAGGTATCCAACAGTTACCATTTTTTAGGGTGGCTCATTTTGTATAGATGATAGCGTGGGGATGGGAGATTCACAGGGGAATGATAGTTCCCAACATATTTTAGATTCCATGCCTCAACAAGGCCTCTAGACATCACATTGTTTCCTCCATGGGTGTTTTACTTCTACATGATGATAGCTATTTGTGATGGTTACCAAAAGCTAACTTGCATACCTGGGAGGGGCAACTTGGAGATTTATTGGTGAGACACCATATTCTTCCTTGGAGGAGTTAATCATATGAGGATGCTATGGGAGGAGGAGAAGAGGCTCTTCAGTTCTATCCTTGCAATTTCTTAAGGACAAGCAACATTTGGGAGGGGAGGACTGTAATATTCCTAAACTAGCGTGCAACTAATTGGAATATTAATTTTTCTCTTGACATTTATTTAGATGAATAAATGGGTAGGGATGCCCATAAATATTTTAATTAGGCATAAAATCCCTCTTAATGTGAAAAGGGATCATATTAATAGCTAGATAAATCACCCTCATGTGTGAACAGGGGTTAATGCATGTGGACAAGGTCAAGTTTGACCAAGTCAACAACACTGGTATGGGAAGAGTGGATCATCAATAGAGACAACGAAGTGTGAATGGGAGGAATATTCCATAATGGTGGAAACCCTAATGAGTTTGACCCAAGGTAAGAAGGCTCACATTTGTTTATAATGACGGAAAGACAGCCATAGTGAGGCATGTTATTAATTATTGATTTTATGGTCTGCATGACTATTCTGCATTCTTCAATTGTTTAGTTGAGATTGTTGTGCTATTTAGCACCAGGTGTTCCCGAGTGGGAATCCCATCTCCTTTCTTGAGAGGCCTATTGGGAAAGAATTTCACTTCATTTCCACTATCAGGCTTAATTCCAAGCTTCAGTATTAAGCTACAACACTGTTTTTGCAGAGTATTGTGTTGTGTTGCAGTGGAGGGTTGAGAAACCCACTTCCGGAGCTAGTTTATCATAAGAGGAAGGGTTCCTCTTCTTGGGAGATCAGCCAAGAGGATTCTTGAGCATATTTCACATCTTGGCATCAGGCCAACATAGTCCCCATCATCTACAGCATAGTATCCCTCTTTGACTGCGTTATTTTAGTGAGCATTTTCAGTCGGGGTTTCAGTGTTGATTTGGAGGGTAAGATCTTCAGTGTTGGGATAAGCCTTTCACTTGAAAGGTCTATTGGAGGAGATATATTCATTCAGACATCATATTCAAACATCTCCATCCATTTATTGAGTTGCAGTTGCTATTCGTCCCTAGGGCTGCATTTCGGCATTTTGATATTTTTGAATATTTCAGGAAACCCTTCCCGGGTTGTCTTGAAAATGTGTTTGGGGGCTTAGATCTCTACTCCCAATACTTTATGAGCCATACATTAGTAGGCCTATATTATTGTACATTCCAGTATTGTACCATCTAAAACTAAGTTGTACTTTCTCTAGGGAATTTTTCTATGTAGCAGCATTTCATATTTGGCATAGGTATTCATGGGAGGCTTGCTTGCCTTGATTATTTGAGTTGTGCCTACTTATATTGTACTTATTTGCTGCTGATTTACATAATAAAATGGCTCAATTTTTGTCATACATTTTGGTGTAATGTTATTCACTACTATTTTCAGCTTTATGCACTATATTCCTGCTTTTCCCATTTGGGAATATTACACCAAGGCATATCGAAGAAGTCTAATGAAACTAAACATGGAAAGGTTGTTGCTTCCATTGAAGCTATCGAATATGTTGAACCAGGAGAAACGATCTTGGAAGATATTGAAGGAAGAATAGGGTCGTTATTTAAATAATATTTCCTTGGAAATTTGAAGAGTGTGGCTTGGAAGGAGCTCCTTGAAGCAATGAAATATTTAAACGAGGTAGTGGAAGGTTTAAATAATCTTGATCAACATGCTGAAATATTGGTTTGTTTAGTATGCGCACTTCCTAGCAGGAGTGAAAATAATGTGTAGGTTCAACAGAAGACACTTAAGGTTGTTACACATATTGCTTCAACTGTTTCAAAGTTTCCAAAGAGATGCATTTTTTTATGTACTTTAGGTGTGGCTGAGAAAGTTGTTGATATCAAAACTCGCATGCAAGTAAAGAAGTTCCTTACTACTTTTTGTGAAGTTTTTGGTCTTAATTTTATCTTTGACAGACTCTTTAAAATTATGAAAGAGCATAAGAATCCCAAGGTCCTTAGTGAGGGTATATTATGGATGGTCACTGCAGTTGAGGGTTTTGGAACTTATCACATAAAGTTAAAGGATCTAATAGATTTCTGTAAGGATATTGGGTTGCAATCGAGTGCTGCAGCCACAAGAAATTCAAAAACAAAGCTTATTGGCATATTACATAAGTTTCTTGTTCCTGATATTAAGGAATATTTTGGTGATGTTAAACATGCAATCCTGAGTGCAATGGATGTTGAATTTGAGAAAAAACCTCATGTGGGACCAACTGCAACTCCAAAGAAGATCATCAAAGAACTGGATTTTGCTTTAGTACCTTGTGGATCTGGTGCTGATGGTTTACCACGAGAAGACATAAGTGGAAATATCACGCCAATGTTAATTTAAAAAAAAAAAAGAGTTGAAAAAAAAAACACATTCAATTTGAGACTAAAGATCTAGATGACTCTAGGAAAACATAAAAGAAATGTGTCGCCTATGAATAGGTAAATTTTATTTTGTGCTTGAGATTTTTGCTAATGATTTTCTTTGTTTCATAAAGGGTTTTGTGAGCACTAAAAAAAAAAAAAAAGAATAAAAAATAAATAAAAAAATTCGCAAATGGAAATTTACTAACTCTTGAAAACAATTTACGCTAACTTGTTTCTTGGAGTCACTTCAAAGGAATTTTCATGCAAATGCAACAAGTAAGAAATATGCATTTCATTTTATTTAGTTACTAGCATATCCACATTTATGTTTTTCAAAATCTCTCACAATTTTCATGTAATATTTGCATTGAGCTTTTATAGGTACGCAAACGATCCAATTTCATGCAGACAAGATCTCCAAAAATCACAATAAAACATGCATCATTGAATCTTGGAGGAGATAAGTCTTCATTACAAATTCCATGAAATTTTCCATTACATGGAAACTTTTTGTGTCATGATATGTTTACCCACATTTCTCCTTCAAATCTCATTAGTCATCCATGTTAGAGTCCATTGATTCATTGCCTTATCCATCCTGACTTCACACATAGCTACTTTTCTAAGTCACATACATTTTCACCTTCTTTTTAGTTCATATTTTTTGCCTTACGAATAAGCCATCCATCTCTCTAAATTTCCTTGTTTTCCTTTCCATAAAAATTGTTTGACTGTGAGGTCTATTATCTATTTTCCTACCAATAATTTTGTACAAACTCGCCTTGATTGACGCGGGATTCCTTAAAGACCACTTTTCAACAAGTCTTGACCCATCGACCTCATCACCTTATCTGGGATAGAGACTAGAGTCCTCGTTAGTACCTTGAGGCTTTTATGCCTTAATGATAATTTCTCTTTCCGATAGGCATGGGAATATGTTAGGTCCCTATATTACTAGTATAGTCCCTTATTGTTGTTAGTGTAACCCCCTTATTGTTATTATTGTACCCTTGTAACCCCCATTTTATTATTATTGTGCCGTTAAATTATTATTGTTAGGTCGGATAGGATTACATTGTGGCCCACTAGGATTACATTATGGCCCCATGGACTCCTATATATAGAAAGGAGGTTTTGTAAATTGGATCATCCAAGAATTGTTCATTTATGTAATGTATTGGAGGTTTCCCCCTCGAAGTGGCTTATTTCTAAGGCGTTGATATCTTTTTCTTCTATTTTTGGAGCTGGTTACACAACATTTGGTATCAGAGCTTTGGATTCTAGGGTTTCGCTGCTCCAAACAGGTCATCGTGGCATTTTCGCTATAACATTTTTTCTACGAAGTTTCAGAAGCTGAAATTTCTAGAGTGCGAAGCTGAAATCCTGAGGAAGATTTTCTAAAAATTTCAGAGCTTGGTTCGCAATATTTTCTGGAGATATGATCTGTGGAATTTAGGTCTTTTTTCAGGCTCCTAAATAGGTCATCGTGGCATTTTTTCTATAACTTTTTTTTCTACGAAGGTTCAGAATCTGAAATTTGTATGGTGCGAAGCTGAAATCCTAAGGAAATTTTTCAAAAAATTTCAGAGCTTGGTTCACAATATTGTTGGAGATATGATCTGTGGAAGGTAGTGCTTTTTCAGGCTCGTGAATTGCATCTCAAAGAGGTGATCGTGGGAAAAGTTCAATAACGCTCTCTCTCTGGGCATTGGATTGGAGTGCCATAAAAAGTGGTCACAAGTACACAGACTGTAGTTTATTCGCTATCAATTTCAGAGACAAAGGACGAAACAGTGATACGTGGCAAGTCATACAAGTTCGCTCTACTGAACCAGTCCATAATTAGGTCATTGTGGGAGATTGGACACAACTTTGTCTTGGAGAATCCAAATCAGGTCAGACCTATGGCATTCAAAAGATAATTTAGAGGGCTACGTTGGTACGGAAATTCAAATATTGAAGTTTTGCAGTCGTAGTGATAATCCAATTTCAATATCAAGCTCCTTAAAAGAAAGAAAAAGGTGTGTATTTTTTTTCCGAATTGCATAAGTCTTGTTTGAAGAATCAATTTGAATTGATTCCAAGGGAATATTGTAGAATAGATATCAGTATTGGGTTCTAAAATATGCCTCGTAAAAGTAATTCAACACCCATTAAGCCTTCAGAAGGGTCTACTATGACTCATGAAGATGAAGAATTGCAACATGATCTATCAAAATTACAAGAGCAAGTGCAACAAATTTCACTCTCGGAAAGAGCAACAAAAAATGAAATGGAAGTTTTGAAGAAAGGCATGGAAGCTAAGATGGATGGCATGGAAGCTGGCATGGAAGCTAAGATGGAAAACATGAAGAATGATCTAAAAACAGACATCAAAGGTTTGACAAAGTTGATACAAGAAATGTTTCCTAATGGTGAAAAGATAGTAGAAGAACCTCATGATGAGAACAAAATCAATGTTAATCGTGATTTCATAAACTCTAATGTTGGCTGGAAGAACCACCATATTCCAAAAATGGATATGAGGAAGTTTGATGGAAAGGATCCTATAACATGGATACTACAGATGGAGCAATATTTTGATCTCCATAACGTGCAAAACACACAAAAGGCACGCCTTGCAACTTTCATTTAGAACAAAATACATTTGTATGGTATCGATGGCTTTGCTCCCGTAAAAAAATTGTCACTTGGTCAATTTTTACGGAAGAAATGATAGCACATTATGAGGATACAAAGAGCAACACCTTCTTTAGCCAATTGGTAAATCTCAAACAAAAGGGTTTAGTGGGGCAACACATTGAGGAGTTCCAAAAATTGAATATAAGGGTAACTGATATTCCAGAGGAACACATGATCGATCTCTTCATAGGCACTTTAAAGGATAACATCCAACATGAAGTTCATGTTTTGGAACCGGATTCATTGGAGAAGGCATTCAGGTTGGCAAGAAAAGTTGAATATAAAATAATGGTGACAAGGAAGCCTACCAGTCCATTCTATAGTGTTGCTACGTCTAGATTTCCACAACCTACAAGGTTGACACCACAACAATTGGAAGAAAAAAGAGAAAAAGGGCTTCGCTACAGTTGTGATAGAAAATACACTAAAGGTCATAAGTGTGCTGAGAAGAAATTATTTTACATAGATTGTGAAGAGGAAGAAGAAAATGAACAAGAAGAGGATATACACCAGGAACCAACCCTATAAGAGGAAGAAATGAATCTGACCATATCGTGTAATGCACTGGCAGGAATTACCACTCCTCAAACTCTCAAGATAGAAGGACAAATCAAGAAGAAAAAGGTAATAGTGTTGTTTGATTCAGGTAGCACCCATAATTTTATTCATTGTAAGGTAGCCAAGGAATTAAATTGTTTCCTATACCCAGCACCAGAATGTCAAGTGATGGTTGCAAATGGAGGAACTATAAATTGCTCCGGAAAAAGCCATAATATCAAGCTAACCATGGGGGAATATGTATTGACTAGTCCAATGCTTGCCATTCCTATGGGAGGTGCTGATGTTGTACTAGGAGTACAATGGTTACAATCTTTGGGGACGGTAGCTTTTAATTTTCAAGAACTTTTCTTGAAATTCTTTTCAGAAGGAAAGGAAGTCGAATTACGTGGTATTGAAGGGAAGCCAGGAAGGATAATAAGCTCTAATGGCATGACAAAGCTTCTAAAGAAAGAACAACGAGGCGTAATTGCACAATTATGGTCACTAGAAGTTCCAACATCAAAATCATCTATTTCTGCAGATCTCCAACAAGTCTTGGACAATCATTCCAAGGTGTTTGAAACTCCCAAAGGACTCCCACCTATTCGTGATCATGATCATGCTATTCATTTGACTCCAGGAAGTGTTCCTCCAAACATCCGGCCTTATAGATATCCTTACTTCCAAAAGAGCGAAATTGAACGCATGATTGCAGAAATGTTAGAGGCAGGTATAATTGAACCTAGTCAAAGTTCTTTCTCTGCTCCTGTAGTATTGGTACACAAGAAGGATGGATCATGGCGAATGTGTCCGGATTATAGGGAGCTCAATAAGCTCACCATTAAAGACAAATTTCCTATTCCTGTGATTGATGAATTATTGGATGAATTACATGGAGCAATTTATTTTACCAAGTTGGATCTTCATTCAGGATATCATCAAATTAGAATGAAGACTCAAGATATTCCAAAAACAACATTTCGAACTCATGAGGGTCATTATGAATTTTTGGTCATGCCTTTTGGCCTTACCAATGCACCTTCTACATTTCAAGGGTTGATGAATTCCATTTTCAACCCTTCCTTAGAAAATTTGTGCTAGTATTTTTTGATGATATAGTAATCTATAGCAGGTCTTGGAAGGATCATGTTGAACATGTTGACAGGGTGCTCAAACTATTGCAGGAGAAACAATTATATGCAAAAACATCCAAATGTTTCTTTGGAGTACAAGAGGTGGAATATCTGGGTCATATTGTATTTCACGAGGGTGTTAAAGTAGACCCTAACAAAATTAAAGCCATTAAGGAATGGAAAGTCCCCACAACCATAAAGCAGTTGCGAGGATTTCTTGGTTTAACAGGGTATTATCGCAAGTTTGTTAAGAATTATGGGAGAATAGCAGCACCTCTAACAACATTATTGAAGAAAGATGCATTTTCATGGACTCCCGAAGCAACTAAGGCCTTTGAACATCTTAAAGAGGCAATGTGCCTAGCACCGGTCTTAGCTACGCCAGACTTCACAAAAACCTTTATTGTGGAATGTGATGCCTCAGGAAATGGAATTGGTGTTGTTTTAATGCAGGAAGGAAGACCCATTTCTTTTGAAATTCGTCCAATCAAAGGAAAGTATTTCATAAACCTATTTATGAGAAGGAAATGTTAGCAATACCGCATGCACTAAAGAAATGGAGAACTTACCTAATGGGAAGACACTTCAAGGTAAAACTGATCATGATAGTCTTAAACACTTTTTGGAACAAAGACTATCTTCAGAAGAGCAGAAAAAATGGGTCACAAAGATGTTGGGTTATGACTTTGAAATAATCTACAAAAAAGGAAAGCTTAATGTTGTTGCAGATGCACTCTCAAGAAAGAATGAAGAGGTGGAAGGATTTCTTTGTGCCATTTCTATTATCCAACCAGATTGGATAACCGAAGCAAGAGATGAATGGAAGAAGGACAAAGATGTATGGACACTCATTCAAAAGTTGCAGCAAGATCCTAGTACATCTGATACATTTAGTTGGAAGAATGATTCCTTATGGTACAAATATTGCTTATATCTTTGTAAGAATTCCCAACTAAAACAAAAGATTCTTCTGGAATTGCACACTTCTCCTTTAGGAGGACACTCGGGATTTTTAAAAACTTACCACAGGGTGAAGAAAGAATTTTTTTGGGATGGCCTTAAATCTGATATTCAAAAGTTTATGGCAGAATGTTTGGTTTTCCAGCAGAATAAAGTGGAAACAATTAAGACCCCCGGACTTCTACAACCTTTATCCATTCCAAGTCAACGTTGGGAGGAGATTTCAATGGATTTTATCACAGGTTTACCTAAGTCCGAAGGAAAGAGTGTCATCATGGTGGTAGTTGATAGACTTACCAAGTATGCATACTTTTGTGCATTATCTCATCCATTTAAAGCAATTACAGTTGCTACTACATTTATGGATAGAATTCAAAAGCTACATGGAAGCCCAAGGGTCATTGTGAGCGACAGAGATCCCATTTTTAATGGAAATTTTTGGACGGAGTTATTTTCTTGTTTGGGTACTCAATTAGCTCATAGCTCATCTTATCATCCTCAATCTGATGGTCAAACCGAGATAGTAAATAAATGTTTGGAAGGATATCTTCGTTGTTTTGTATCTGATAAACAAACACAATGGGTCAAGTGGTTACCTCTCGCTGAATGGTGGTATAACACTTCCTTCCATACCGCAACAAAAATGACCCCATTTATGGCACTTTATGGATATCATCCACCATCGATTACATCATCTTTAAGGGAAAATTCGAAGGTTCAAGCAGTCGAAGATCACATCGAGCATCAGCAAGAAGTTCTCCAACTCTTAAAGGATAACCTGAATTTGGCACAAAATCGAATGAAACAACAAGTAGATCAACATCGCAGCGAGAGAAGTTTTGATGTAGGAGACTGGGTATTTTTACGGCTACAACCATACAAAAAAATGTCCCTCAAGCAAGAAAATAAGGATAATAAATTATTGCCAACGTACTATGTTCCTTACAAGGTGTTGCAAAAGATTGGTACTATGGCATACAAATTGGAGCTTCCTGCTTCTTCGCGAGTACATCCAATTTTCCATGTTTCATGCTTAAAGAAGGTTATCGGTGAAAATCTTCCAGTTCAAACTATATTACCAGAACTTGATGAGGAAGGAAAAATCATATTGGAACCTGAAGCGGTCACGAAAACAAGAACTTGACAACTACGGAATCGATCAATTTCAGAGTATCTCATCAAGTGGAAGAACTTACCCACTGAAGATTCTACATGGGAGGATGAGAATTTTATAAAGAAGCACCCAGAGCTACTCAAGTGTTGAGGACAACACTTTTTTTAAGGAGAGGGGCATGTTAGGTCCCTATATTACTAGTATAGTCCCTTATTGTTGTTAGTGTAACCCCCTTATTTTTATTATTGTACCCTTGTAACCCCCATTTTATTATTGTTGTGCCCTTAAGTTATTATTGTTAGGTCGGATAGGATTACATTGTGGCCCACTAGGATTACATTATGGCCCCATGGACTCCTATATATAGAAAGGAGGTTTTGTAAATTGGTTCATCCAAGAATTGTTCATTTATGTAATGTATTGGAGGTTTCCCCCTCGAAGTGGCTCATTTCTAAGGCATTGATATCTCTTTTCTTCTATTTTTGGAGCTGGTTACACAACATAATACATCAATGTCCCTTGATCATTGGATCTTGCAAGTGACTCAACATTAGATCATCTATTCACACTTCGCAATATGTACTTGGGTACCTTGGCACTCATTGACATTAATGGTGATTTTTCCTCACATTGGTTAAATACATCCATTAATGGTAAGTAATCCAATGACTTCTCTTCATGCTTGACATCAACACATTTATTCGCATGACTAGGATTGTACCATCGAGTTTTGTAGTAGGTGAAGACTATATACTTTTCATGACTCCATTAGCAGTTGCAGCAGTATTTTTATATCCATATGTGAATACCACAGCTTCACTCTCAGACTCTTCTAATCCATGATCCAGCAGCAGCAACCATGTTTTCCATGATCCAGTAGCAACAGTAGCCACATTCCTATTGCATAGTTCATCAACATTTTGGGTAAGTGGAGGTATGTTATTTTCTAATATTTAATCATATAATTCCTTAATTTGTATAAATAAATGAATTTGGAAAATTACCTCACCATGTTCCATTTCCTTTCTCATTTTCATAAACATAACACATCTTAAGTTGGGGGGGAACTATACTCAATACCATCTCACAATTTAATTTTTCATATTCTATACCATTGACCAACATGTCTCTTCCAATTACATTTTATTTCACTTGATTCAAAAACATTGTATACTAGCATGATGTACAAACATGAAGAAAAGGGCGTTCTTATGAACATTGATAGGTTATCATTTCCAGTGCATGTACACTTAAGATATTATTGCAGAAAACAAAGTAAAGAAAATTAATGTTGTTAATACAAGAACAAAAATTTTACATATTCATGGTTGTCACACAAGAACCACCCATAAGAACTATCAATTGCTACTTATGTACTTCACATCATGGAATGATTTATTGATAAAAACACATAAAATCCAAAGTTAATAAGCCAAAAATTTACAAGAAAATTCATGCAAGGTTGCATGAGGACATGCAATAAGTTCAGTTGGGGGGGAATGTTTGATCTCTGAAATGTCATATTTTCATCCTCTTTTCCTTTCATTATTCCTCACATTTATCCACATTATGTTTCTCCATTCACTATTTATCATACCATTTTCATGTTAAATATGTGTCTCCCTTATTATTTTCCAATTTATTTATCTTCACGCATTTTGAGAGAATTTGTGATTAATTATTAGAAAATTAATATATATATATATATATATATATATATATATATATATATATATATATATATATATATATATATATATATATATATATATATATCAAAATTTGTGTGAGCCTTATAATGTGTAGGTATATTTCAATAAAAAATTATTCAAAGAGATTTGAGGAGATAATCATTCAAGCTCATTTCAAGAAGAAGATCATGAGGATATGGATAACTCATCCAAGATTTGTGTGAGGATTTGAAGGGATCATATTTTGTAATTATGGAAATTGGTTGAAAGAAAAGTGGAGTTGTATTTATGAGTTTCTTATCTCTTTTTCAAAGCAACTGATATATATAAATAAGAGTGCTCTCTCTCCAGGGGGGAGGTGAAGGTAGTAGGAAAAACTTGAGACTTTGAGACTATTATTTTCTGAATACAATTGAAGATAGAATTTATCATTTTCTTATGCATATGAGTTGAATGGATTTTTTTAGCTGAGTGATTTTAATAGGTGTACCGGGCAAGCTTGGAGGCCCCCCACACTAAGCTAAGTACACTTTTTGTAGTTTATTGTTCATAATTGTCTATATGCTAGTTTTTATTCTTGATGGTTATCATATTTTGTTGTAGATACTTGTATATATTTTCATTATGAACTTTTATTATGGCCATGTTTCATTTTGTGAAGATTGATCTATGTTCAGTAACTATTTTGGATGTGGAAGGATACCAAGGACTCTTAGAGTAGAGAATATTCTCCATGAGCTAGGATTGGATTAAATCAAGATTCAGTTTCTTGTGTGCTTTCTAGATTAACTTTATATTCTTTCATAGTTACATTTCATCATGATTTCTTAGCTGCTTGGCAATGTTATTATAGAAGGAATGTGGAAGGATACCCCAGGCTCTTAGAGTAGAGCCTCTTCTCCATATTCTAAAATAGAATAATCTCATTGAAAAATCACTTATATGCTTTCATAGAGTAAATTTGAATGCTTTATTTGCATTCTTTGATAGAGTAAATATGAATGTTTTCCTTACATTTTTTCTTTAATTTCTTTTTAGAATAGTTTCCTTGTTATTCCTGCATGCATTTCACTTTTCCAAATCCTAAATAATGACTTCCTAATATAACTAGATCTAAGGTCCATATATTTTGGCATGTTTCTAAGTCTACTAACCCAGATTTATAATTAAATATATGCTCTAATTTAGTCCCATAAATTATACTTACAGCTGACAAGCCCTCTTATTTATCCTTCTTTTCTTCTGATGGCCACTATTGGGAACACAATTTCGACTATGAGTGATTCTTGTGTGCATACTCCTCTTTCAGTAGAAGGAGGAGGTACAATTTCTATATCAATTATCACTCCTAATACTGCAATATTTGGCTCTACCTCCATTCCATCTTCGAGTGGGGGCACCCAAGCTTTTTCTTCCCACACTGGTTCATTTTCATTTGGGATGCCTTCTAGTAAAATTCCCTCAGTTCCTTTCACCACTGCGTCTTTTGTATACAAACCTATGTCTTTTATGGCTAATGGTTCAACCTATTTTTAGGGTTTTCCCTTTGGAAACGGTCATATTCCTCATTCTAACAATTTCTTAGGTTCTTTTCCTTTCTTCGCATAAGGTCAAGGTTTCAATAATTTTCAATGCTGGAACCCTACTTTTGGTGGTTTAGGAACTGGGAATCAGTTCATGTTTGGTCAATAGGGGAATGTGCCTTTCTCCTCCGTACGAACCTCTTAGGGTTTTTCTTCTTTTGATAATTCATGGAACACTTACCATGGGGTCTCATCTTCTTTTAATACTTCGATCAGGAGAAATATTCCTGTTTATGGAAACCCTTACGTAGGAAGAGGTCCTCCTCTGAATTTCTCTGGACCACAAGGTTTTCCTTATGGTTTTGTATCTTCTACGAAAAATCCTTGATAGCCTGGTGCCTCAACATAACCAGGTTATTATTTTCAAAATGTTGGGAATCCCTCTCATGGTGGATGGAATTATCAAGGTCCTCCGCACTTACCATTCCTCGCAACCCTAAATTTTCTAGATATTTCAAAATTTACTAATGATCTAATCCGATATAGCTGGGCTTGGTCTCCAGTTCCTACCAAGCTTCCATTGGATATTCCAAAATTCAAAGGGAATATTGGTGATGATCCTCCTGACCATGTAACCACTTTCCACTTATGATGCTCATCTAACCCCCTTATTGATGATTCAATTAGGTTGAGATTGTTTCAATGCACCTTGACTGGAAATGCTGCTAAATGGTACATAGAGCTTACTAGGAACACCTTTCCTTCATTTGGTGAATTGGATACTATGTTCTTGAATCATTTTTAGTTTCCCATTCGGTATGACGCTAGAACTGAGATTTTGGCCAACTTCCAGCAAGATAAGGAAACTCACATTTCTAACCATATTCAAGAATGGAGAAGAAGGAAGAGGCTTATTAAAGCCTATATTCCCAAGGAATTCCTTCTGGAATGGTTCTTAAAATCCTTACACCTAGAAATATCAAAGGATGTATCTCTTTCTAGGGTATTTACTAAAGAGCATGCTATCTTTAGAGCCCAACAATTAGAACTTATCTATTCTTAATCAGGGACTGTTAATAATATTTTTCCCGATGCTCCTCGATCCAAGAGAGATTTAGCCAAGAAAAATCTAGGTACCCATGCTGACGGGATCGTTGGTTCGATCGATAGTAATGCATCTAACCTCTTAAATCAATTGCAACAGTTTTCTTTACAAATTTCTTCTTCTATTCAGGCTACATTGTCAATGTCTATGCCTTCCCAACATTTAACGATTAATGTTGTCCAATCCTCTAACCCCAAAGGAAATCAACAATCCAATGGAAATAATAAAGGACGTAATAATAAAAAGGATAAGGATGGGAAGGATAATGCAAAAAAACCCAAAAATAATGTTGGAGAGGGTAAGAGAGATTCAAAATAGAAAGTTAAGTTTCCTTGAAAAATGTGCACTGGAGACCATATCACTAATAGTTTCCCTAAGATTCAGGATGCTTAGCGCTTAGTGGCTTAGAAAGGTTTCTCTACTTCTGAGGCTCTCTTGACTAACCCTTTTCCCCAAGGGAAACAAATATTTGCTGGTGCGAATGCAAATACTAGAGTTCCCACAGGGGGCAACCAGGAGGGGGAAAATTCATCAAATGTATACATGAAGAGTGCTCATATTGATGTCGCAACTAGATCATGTGATTATGGTGAATTTGAATCCTCTAAGGCTAAGTTCACTCTTGATATTTTCGAGCCACTCCATATGGAGAGGCCCACAGTTGAGCCTATACCTCCTATACGGAAAGGTTATGCTAAACTTTTGACGAATAACCCTAATTCCAAGGCAATTGAGAAATACTCCATTGTAGAAGATTTGGCTCAGAGTCCCTGTGATATGTCTCCATTGGAGGTACTCCAGTCATACCTGACACAAAGGAGTGCGCTGCTCACTGCGATCGGGGTTTTAGATCCAAAAAACTCTCTTATGATTACATTCCATATGTCAAATATTAATAAGAGACTTCCTCATCACATGGATTTTCAAATTAAATCTATGTATCAAAATATCAATATTCTCGAATTGTAGTTGATGAAGGAGATTCCACATGTGTCATGTCTATTTTATGTTGGAAAGCTATTGGATCTCCTCAATTCTTTCCTTCACCTACTCTCTTGACTACATTTTATGGTCATTCTCATAGGCCACATGGCATTGTTCCTGCCTTGCTGAGATGCGTTTGGGGCAAGGTAGTCAATATTGAAGTAGAAATAGTTGATGCTAATTTGGAATATAACCTTCTATTGGGAAAAATTTGGATTTATGAGATGGATTCCATTGTATCATCATTATTTTTCATCCTATGTTTTCCCCATGAAGGGATAATCATTGTTGTTGGTCAGATGGATTATTATCTGATAGATTCCAATGCATCTTATGATTCTATTTTTCCCTTGGTGAAGAATGAAAAACAACCTGTTGAGAATATATGAGTCGATATGTATGCCTCATTGATTATTGTGAAACCAGCTCCAAAATAGAAGACAAGAGAGATCAACACCTTAGAAATCAGCCACTCTGAAGGGGAAACCTCCAATACATTACATAAATGAAAAATTCTTGGATGATGCAAATGGCCAAAACCTCCTTCTATATATAGGAGTCCATGGGGCCACAATATAATCCTAGCCGACCTAAAAATAATAATGTAAGGGCACAAAAATAACAATATTGGGGTTACAAGGGTACAACAATAACAATAAGGGGGCTACACTAATAACAATAAGGGACTAAATGAGTAATAGAGGGACCTAACATGCCCATCTCCTTCAAAAAGTGTTGTCCTCAATGCTTGAGTAGCTCTGGGTGCTTCTGTATAAAATTCTCATCCTCCCATGTATAATATTCAATGGGTAAGTTCTTCCATTTGATGAGATACTCTGAAATTGATCGATTTCATAACTATCGAATTCTTGTTTCTGTGACCGCTTCAGGTTCCAATATGATTTTTCCTTCCTCATCAAGTTCTGGAAATATTGTTTGAATTGGAATATTTTCACTTATAACCTTCTTTAAGCATGAAACATGCAAAACTGGATGCACTCACGAAGAAGAGGAAGCTCCAATTTGTATGCCATAGTACCAATGTTTTGCAACACCTTGTAAGGAACATAGTACTTTGGAGATAATTTATTATCCTTCTTAGCTTGCTTGAGGGACATTTGTTTGTATGGTTGTAGCCGTAAAAATACCCAGTCTCCTACATCAAAACTTCTCTCGCTACGATGTTGATTTTCCTATTGTTTCATTCAATTTTGTGCCAAATTTAGGTTATCCTTTAAGAGTTGGAGAAATTCTTGTTGATGCTCTATATGATCTTCCACTACTTTAACCTTATAATTTTCTCTTAAAGATGATGTGATGGATTGTGGATGATATCCATAAAGTGCCATAAATGGGGTCATTTTCTCTGCAGTATGGAAGGACGTGTTATACCACCATTCAACGAGAGGTAACCACTTGACCCATTGTGTTTGTTTATCAGATGAAAAAAAACAAATATATCCTTCCAAAAATTTATTCACTATCTCAGTTTCACCATCAGATTGAGGATGATAAGATGAGCAATGAGATAATTGAGTACCAAAACAAGAAAATAACTCCGTCCAAAACTTTCTAGTAAAATTGGGATCTTTGTCACTCACAATAATCTTTGGGTTTCCATTTAGCTTTTGAATTGTGTCCATAAATGTAGTAGCCATTGAACTTGCTTTAAATGGATGAGATAATGCATAAAAGTGTGCATACTTGGTAAGTCTTTCAACTACCACCATGATGACACTCTTTCCTTCGAACTTAGGTAAACCTGTGATAAAATCCATTGAAATCTCCTCCCAACATTGACTTGGAATGGATAAAGGTTGTAGAAGACCTGGGGTCTTAATTGTCTCAACTTTATTTTACTATAAAACCAAACATTCTACCAAAAACTTATGAATATCAAATTTAAGGCATTCCCAAAAAAAAAATTCTTCACCCAAGTTTTTAAAAATCCTGAGTGTCCCCCTAAAGGAGAAGTGTGCAATTCCAAAAGAATCTTTTGTTTTAGTTGGGAATTCTTAAAAATATATAAGCGATCTTTGTACCATAAGGAATCATTTTCCAACTAAATGTATCATATGTACTAGGATCTTGCTGCAACTTTTGAATGAGTGTCTACACTTCTTCTTCCTTCTTCCATTCATCCCTTGCTTCGGTTATCCAATCTGGTTGGATAATAGAAATGGCACAAAGAAATGCTTCCACCTCTTCATTCTTTCTTGAGAGTGTATCTGTAACAAAATTTAGCTTCCCTTTTTTGTAGATTATTTCAAAGTCATAACCCAACATCTTTGTGACCCATTTTTGTTTCTCTTCTTAAGATAGTCTTTGTTCCAAAAAGTGTTTAAGACTATCATGATCAATTTTTACCTTGAAGTGTCTTCCCATTAGGTAAGGTCGCCATTTCTTTAGTTCATGTAGTATTGCTAACATTTCCTTCTCATAAATAGCTTTTTGTAAATAATTTCCTTTGACTGGACGAATTTCAAAAGCAATGGGTCTTCATTCTTGCATTAAAACAACACAAATTCCATTTTCTGAGGCATCACATTCCACAATAAATGTTTTTTTGAAGTCTAGCATAGCTAAGACCGGTGCTAGGCACATTGCCTATTTAAGATGTTCAAATGCCTTAGTTGCTTCAGGAGTCCATGAAAATGCATCTTTCTTCAATAATGTTGTTATAGGTTCTTCTATTCTCCCATAATTCTTAACAAACTTGTGATAATACCCTGTTAACCCAAGAAATCCTCGCATCTGCTTTATGGTTGTGGGGACTTGCCATTCCTTAATGGCTCTAATTTTGTTAGGGTCTACCTTAACACCTTCGTGAGATACAATATGACCCAGATATTCCACCTCTTGTACTCCAAAGAAAAATTTGGATGCTTTTGCATATAATTGTTTCTCTTGCAATAGTTTGAGCACCCTTTCAATATGTTGAACATGATCCTTCCAAGACCTGTTGTATATTAGTATATCATCAAAAAATACTAGAAAAAAATTTATAAGGAAAGGTTTGAAAATGGAATTCATCAACCCTTGAAATGTAGAAGGTGAATTTGCAAGGCCAAAAGGCAGGACCAAAAATTCATAATGACCCTCATGATTTTGAAATGTTATTTTTGGAATATCTTCAGTTTTCATTCTAATTTGATGATATCCTAAACGAAGGTCCAACTTGGTAAAAAAAATTTCTCCATGTAATTCATCCAATAGTTCATCAATCATAGGAATGGAAAATTTATCTTTAATGGTGAGCTTATTGAGCTCCCTATAATCTGGACACATGCACCATGATCCATCCTTCTTGTGCACCAATACTACTAGAGCAGATAAAGAACTTTGACTAGGTTGAATTATACCAGCCTCTAACATTTCTGCAATCATACGTTCAATTTCACTCTTTTGGACATAAGGATATCTATAAGGCCTGATGTTTGGAGGAACACTTCCTCGAATCAAATGAATAGCATGATCATGATCATGAATAGGTGGGAGTCCTTTGGGAGTTTCAAACACTTTGTAATGATTTTCCAAGACTTTTTGGAGATCTGTAGAATTAGATGATTTTAATGTTGGAACTTTTAGTGAGCATAATTGTGCAATTATGCCTTGTTTTTCTTTCTTCAAAAGCTTTGTCATGAAATTAGAGCTTATTATCTTTCTCGGCTTCCCTGTGATACCCCATAATTCAACTTCTTTTCCTTCTGAAAAAAATTTCAAGAAAAGTTCTTGAAAATTAAAAGCTACCATCCCCAAAGATTGTAACCATTGTACTCCTAGTACAACATCAACACCTCCCATTGGAATGGAAAGCATTCGAATATTCAATACATATTCCCCCATGGTTAAATTGATATTATGGCATTTTCCAGAGAAATTTATAGTTCCTCCATTTGCAACCATCACTTGACATTCTGGTGCTAGGTATAGGAAACAATTCAACTCCTTGGCTACCTTATAATGAATAAAATTATGGGTACTACCCAAATCAATCAACACTATTACCTTTTTCTTCTTGATATGTCCTTCTATCTTGAGAGTTTGAGAAGTGGTAATTCCTACAATGCATTACACAATATGGTTAGACTCATTTCTTCCTCTTCTAGGGTTGGTTCCTGGTGTATATCCTCTTCTTTTGAATATTCTTGTTAATTTTCTTCTTCCTCTTCACAATCTATGTAAAATAATTTCTTCTCAGCACACTTATGACCTTTACTGTATTTTCTATCACAACTATATCAAAGCCCTTTTGCTCTTTTTTCTGCCAATTGTTGTGGTTTCAACCTTGTAGGTTGTGGAAGTCTAGGAGTAGCAACACTTCCATCTTTATATATGTGAGTGGTAGGCTTCCTTGTCGCCATAATTTTACATTCAATTTTTCTTGCCAACCTGAATGCCTTTTCCAATGAATCAAGTTCCCAAACATGAACTTCATGTTGGATGTTATCCTTTAAAGTCCCTATGAAGACATCAATCATGTGTTCCTCTAGAATATCTGTTACCCTTATATTCAATTTTTGGAAGTCCTCAATGTGCTCCACCACTAAACCCTTTTATTTGAGATTTATCAATTGGCTAAAGAAGGTGTTTCTTTTTGTATCCTCATAATGTGCTATCATTTCCTTCTTAAAAATTGACCAAGTGACAACTTTTTTATGAGAGAAAAGCCATCGATACCATAAAAATGTATTTTGTTCTAAATGTAAAGTTGCAATGTGTACCATTTGTGTGTTTTTCACATTATTGAGATCAAAATATTTCTCCATCTGTAGTACCCATGTTACGGGATCCTTGCCATCAAACTTCCTCATATCCATCTTTGGAATATGGTGGTTCTTCCATCCAAAATTAGAGTTTATGACATCACGATTAAAATTTATTTTGTTGTCATCATGAGTTCCTCTACTATCTTTTCGCCATTAGGAAACATTTCTTGTATCAACTTTTCCAAACCTTTAATGTCTACTTTTAGATCATTCTTCATGTTTTCCATTTTTTCATCAATCTTAGCTTCCATGCCAACTTCCATGCCATCCATATTAACCTCCAAATCATTCATCTTAGATTCCATGCCTTTCTTCAAACCATCCATCTTATTTTCCACGCCTTTCTTCAAAACTTCCATTTCATTTTTTGTTGCTCTTTGTGATAGGTGCACTTGCTCTTGTAATTTTGATATCTCATGTTGCATTTCTTCGTATTCATGAGTCATAGTAGAGCCTTATGAAGGCTTAATGGGTGTTGAATTCTTTTTATGGGGGATTTTAGAACCCAATACTGAAATATATGCTCAATAGGCCCTTGGAATCACTTCAAACTCGTTTTTACACAAGAATTATTAAATTCGAAAAAAAATACACACCTTTTTCTTGCTTTTGAGGAGCTCGATATTGAAACTGAATTATCTATGTGATTTTAGATCTTCAAAATCTGAAAATTTGCCCTGATGTAGCCCTTTTAATCTTCTTTCCAATGCCATAGGTCTGAACTAATTTGAATTCTTCAAGACAAAGTTATGTCCAATCTCCCACAATGACCTAATTATGGACTAGTTTAGTAGAGAGAAATTGTATGACTTGCCACGTGTAACTGTTTCCTCATTCAGCTCTGAAATTGATAGAAAATAAACTAAAGTCCATGTGCTTATGGCCACTTTTTATAGAATTCCAATCCGATGCTCAGAGAGAGAGTTATGAAGATTTTCCCACGATCACCTCTTTGAGATGAAATTCGGAAGCCTAAAAATGCCCTAACTTCCACAGATCCTAACTCCAAAAATAATGTGAATAAATATCTGAAATGTTTCCATGACGTTTGGCAGGATTTCATCTTCTAAAACCTTGTAGAAAGAAATTCATAGCAAAAATGTCACGATGACCTGTTTAGGTTAAATTCAGGAGCTTGCAAAAAGACCTAATTTCCACATATCATATCTCCAAAAATGTTGTGAACCAAGCTCTGAAAATTTTCGAAGACATTCCTTAGGATTTCGGCTTCACACTCTAAAGATTTCAGCTTATGAACCTTCATATAAAAAAGGTATAGCGAAAATGCCACGATGACCTCTTTGGAGTAGCGAAACCCTAGAATCCAAACCTCTCATACCAAATGTTGGGAAACCAGCTCCAAAATAGAAGAAAAAAGAGATCAACGCCTTAGAAATCATCCACTTCGAGGGGGAAACCTTCAATACATTACATAAATGAACAATTATTGGATGATACAAATGGCCAAAACCTCCTTCTATATATAGGAGTCCATGGGGCCACAATATAATCCTAGCCAAACTAACAATAATAATGTAAGGGAACAATAATAACAATATTGGGGTTACAGGGGTACAACAATAACAATAAGGGTGCTACACTAATAACAATAAGGGACTAAACTAGTAATATAGGGACCAAAAATTGATGGGTACCTTCGATCTTCCACCTCTTGTTGTTCATATAAATTATATTTCATATCCCAAGATTCTTTCCTAAAGAGAGTTCTTCCGAACTCATTATTTTTTGGATCCTTGGCCCTTACCCTCTTCTACAACAACATTAGAAGAATTGAAAGTGGGTGGAATGATGTATTCTATGTCTACATCCAAAATTTCTTATCCATCTATTATTATCGCTACAGATTCCAATCCAGTTACTCTTTCACCAGAGGATTTGGATGGAGATGTGGCTTCGACATGGACCCTTAACTCAACTTCTTCTTTGGATTTCCTTGATATTGTTTTACCATATGAGGAGGCAATCTTAGAAGCAATGATGGGTGTGTAAATACTGTGGGATGGTTTGCATCATCGATCATATTTCCTATCAAATTTGCGTGAAGTTGAGTCAAGTTTGTCTAGGCCTCCTTCAACTGGTCATGTTCACCCAATTCTAAACACTTTTTCTCCAGCATGGATTTTTGCCGAAGGTAATATGTATATCATTTCAGAAACTATTCCGTTGAACATTTCCATGGATCCAAATGTTACAGAGAATGTTTTCATCGGAGTTGAATATTACCTTGCAGAGATTCAAATATATACCAATATTTTTAAATAATTACGTGATTTTTTTGCTTGGTATTATGAGTAATGCCTGGAATTGATCCATCAATTGTCGAGCATGAGATCAAGACTTATGAGAAAACTAAGCATATACAGCAAAAGCTTCTGCCAGTAAATCCTAGGAAAGTTACAACTATTAAGGCCGAGGTTGAGAAGTTGCTTAAGGTGGGTTTTATATACCCCGTTACTTTGACTGAGTGGGTTTAAAATACAGTCTTGGTTGACAAGAAACAAGGAACGATCCATGTGTGCATATACTTCAAAGATTTGAATAAGGCATGTCCTAAAGATAATTACCCCACACACTTTATTGATCAGATTATCGATTAATGTGCAGGGAATGAGATTTTCTCCTTCATGGATGGTTTCTCAAGTTATAATCAAATTACTATCTGTCCTGAAGATCAACATAAGACCACTTTTGTATTCCCCTGGGGTACTTTTACATATAAAAATATGCCTTTTGGTCTTAAAAATGTTGGAGCAACTTTCCAGTGGGCCATGTCTTATGCTTTCCACGATATCAAGCATATCATCGAAGCTTATTTGGAGGACTTAGTTGCTTGTTCTCGAAAGATAATTGATCATCCTCATAATATTTGATTGATTTCCGAAATATTTTGTTATTATAAGATCCGGTTGAATCTGAATAAGCGTGTTTTCGCAGTCACATCCAGTCAGTTATTAGGGTTCATAATGTCTACTAAAGGGATTTGTGTATCTCCTTTCAAGGTTGAGGCAAAGTAGAAATTTATTATTACTTTGATGTATTGCTATATTCTCCTGATCTAACAACTATATGCCACTGTTAAATACAAAATCCTTCTACTTAAATCTTTGCGGAAATTAATCGCCAATTGCAAACACATGAAGAAAAATCAATCATACATAACATAGATGTTTTTATTGGGAAAGCATAAAGATAAAACCCCAAATATCATATATTATGTATATCATGGGTCATGAAACAATCTCATACAAAAATATACTCCAAGAGCTCTCAGTACAATATACAATTGTCTCACACTGTCATACAAAAATCGACACACACATGCACCAATTTACTACCTCCTTACAACCTGCCTCCACTACACAATCCCTGCTGATGAAGATCCCCAAATGAATTCGATATTTCCTTTCCTTGACTACGCAATCCTCATTGGAATCTTTAATGTGTGTGTAGTTTCATTGAATTCACCACTATAGTCACAACTGATAGTCAACCAGGACCTTTCACCTATCTCTCAACTGGGTCTCCACTGGATCTGACATGCATGTAGTTAACAATAGTATTTCTACAGTTGCATGTGAGACCACTGCTTGTGAATTAATTAAATAATTAATTCACTGATCTCTCACTACTTTATCTTTAGTTATAACTAGTCACAACTAGCACAACTGAGTTTAAATCACTTAACTTAGTTACACTAAATAACAACTCACATAACTACACATCCAACTCTATTACAGCTTTGTATCACTCAGTTAGAATGAAGTCCACTCTGCATGTCCCACCAACCGACCTTAGAACTCATAATTCCTTCATTCAACTGGTTTTCCACATCAATTAACTGAAATAAAGTGCTTCAAGAGAATAGATTATTATTTATTGTCTAATTATTATTAAGGGATAATAATAATTGACATCCAATTTATTTTTAGAGATGCGATCTATAAATATAATTCGCCCATGCATCTAAAAATAGAATATCATCTATAAATATAATTTGCTCAACCATCTATAAATAGACTTCTGCTATAAATAGAATATGCTCACCATTCTAAAAATAGACATACACCTAAAAATATCCTGTGGGCCCCACCTAGTGTAGGTGCTTAATTTTCACTAGGATCATCATCTTGTTGAATCTCAACACTGCCTCTCAACAAGAAAGGGATTATCCTTCACCTCGATCCTCTCTCTATGGTATTAAAATTTTCTCCTAGTGAGTGCCTTCGTCAGAATATCTGCATCCTTATCTTCCGTAGGAATGTACTAAAGCAACATGATCTCCCGCTACACACAATATCTGATATGATGATATTGTATACCTACATGCTTATATCTATCATGAAACACATGATTAATTGAGAGTTTAATGCAACTATGATTATCACAATGAATCACTATAGGATCTAAATGAGAACCAAACAAACCGACCAGGATCTTCCTCATCCAGATAGCCTCACATGCAGCTTGACTTGCTGCCATGTATTCTGCTTCCGCTAAACTGAGTGCCACAAATCTCTATTTCCTTATGTACCAAGAAACAATTGTATATATGATACTGAAAACCCCTCCTGATGTGCTCTTTCTGTCTGTTGGGCTTCCTCCCCAATCTGCATCCATGAAGCCATTAAAATTCACCTCATCTTTTTGTATGTACCATAATCCATACTCAAATGTGCCCTTGAGTTATCTCAGGACATGCTTTCCCACCTTCCAAAAGAGCTTGGTAGGTTTAACCATCGTTTCAATAAGATAGTTCACTGCATAGCATATTATCGGTCTTGTATTAACTAAATACATGAATGAACCCACCAACTGTTGATAGACAGTAGCATCCACTACGTCTCCAGATGTAGTGTCCTCTTTCCTCCATTTTCCTGGAAGAGGAGTATCCATGGGTTTGCAGCCACTCCATGTGAAACTTACCGAGTATCTCCCTTGCATACTTTCCTTGAGACACAAACAATTCACCTTCTCGTTGCGATATTTCCAATCCAAGGAAATAGTGAAGGAGGCCCATATCCTTCATCTCAAACTCCTTTGCAAGATCTTCCTTGCATGAGTGTATCAGCTGCTCATCACCAGTCAGTATTAAATAATCAACATAAAGAAAAATGATTAAAAGCTTACCCTCCACCACAATTTGGTATAGGTTTGCATCTGCCTCACTCATGGTGAAGCCAAGCCTAGTGAAATAGTTGTCGATCCGAATGTACCAAGCACGGGGTGGTTGCTTCATCCCATACAACGCTTTTTTAAGTATACACATGCAACTCACTGCTGAAGATCTCAAATCCTTCAGGCTACTCAATTTACACTTCTTCCTCAATGATCCCATTAAGGAATGTAGTCTTCACATCCATTTGATGAATGTCCCAACCCATCTACGCTTAGAGAGAAAGGATGGTCCTTATGGAAGAATATTGTGCGACAGGTGCAAATGTTTCTTCATAATAAATCCCCTTGATCTATGAGAAGCCCTAAGCCACAAATATTTCCTTATACTTCTCAACACTCCTATCAGCAACTTGATTTACCTCGTAGATTCATCTTGAACCTACCATTGATTTATCAACCAGCCTTGGAACAATTTACTAAGCACTGTTTTAGATAATGGATTCATACTCCTCCACCATTGCATCTACCCATGTGGGCTCCTGCACTACTTCCTGAAAGGAAGATGGCTCAATCACAATACATTTACTCATGAGAGCCATGTATCCAGTGAATCGGTCAAGAAACTATCTCTGTTTGCACTTTGAAGTAGGGAATCCTACATTATGTGCCGCATCAAGCTTCAAAATCTCAGCTTTTGTGGTACGCCTTCTGCCCGTTCTGATGTTTGGCTCTGTGTGAGTGGACTCCTCCACTCCGTGAACCTCTTACTGTTTTTGATCCACATCTAGAGACTCATCTTTGGGACCAAGAAGTTCCTCCTCTACATGCAAGTCTAAATCCCTCTCAAGCGAAAACTTCATGGCTTTCTCCTCATTGAATTTTATATCCCGTCACACCACATTCATTCGATTGTTTGGAAAATACACACGATAATTATGGGGTGTTTTTGTGTACCACATAAATATTCCAACTTCAGCAGTTAGCTCCAGCTTCTTCCTGGCATTCTTGGTCACATGCGCATAAATAAATGAGCCAAAAATCTTAAAGTGAGAAACATCTAGTTTCTTACCAGTAAAAGCTTCTTTAGGTGTACTCATGCCAAGTACTCTATGAGGACAATGTTTTTGCACATAAACCGCAATGTTGCATGCTTCTGCCCACAAGTGAATTGGTAGGCCCTAATCATGCAACATAGCTCGTGCAACACCCATGATCGTTCTGTTCTTCCTCTCCGTGACCCCATTCTATTGTGGCTTATGAGGCGTTATGAGTTCTCTTTGAATTCCTTATTTTCTACAGAAGTCTTTGAATTCGTTTGAGATATACTCACCACCATTATCGCTCTGCAGAGCCTTCACTTACTTCCCCAAATCTTTCTCCACCAATGCTTTAAACTCATAGAACTTTGAGAATGTTTGATATTTCTTCTGCATGGAGAAGATCCAACATCTACGAGAATATTCATTAACAAAATAACATAATACCTGTGTTTTGCTGTTGAAGCAACTGAGAATGTTCTACACACGTCTGTGTGAACTCTCCCCAGGATCACCGAAGCACGGTTCTCCTTTTCATGAAAGGTGGTCTTCACAAACTTACCCATAGTACATCCCTTGCACTAATCTATCTATGGAAGTGTACCCTTGGGAATTCCAGTATAAATCTATTGCAAAATCTTCAGGGCACCATGCTAAAGATGGCCTAATTGCCTGTGCCATAATTTTCCTTCATCACGGCTCACCACTTCTTCTTCTTTGCCCACCATTGCGACGCAGCCATATACCTCCAGCTTGTAGATATTATTAACTTGAATCCCTATCCTCTTGGTTTGACCCATTGTTTTATGTTGCAATAAAGCTTTTTCATTGCTGAAAACAACATCATAACCTTTGTCCTCCAACATCGCGACTGAGACCAAGTTCTTTTTTAGACCTGGAACATGCATAACATATTTCAACATAAATGGTTTACCTGACTCCCTCTCAAAGTTAATGGTACCAATTTCGGTCGCATTGTATCATCCATCGTCACTCATCTCTATATGCATTTGGATATCTTTCTCCTCCAATTCACTGAAAATCTCCTTATCTCCTACCATGTGGAAGGAAGCATCACTATCAAGATACCACAACAATCCCATTTCGCTTGAAACCAAGCATGCGATCAAAGAGAAATAAAGTTCAAATTGTGAGGCAAGGGCCTCACCAACTGCATCTCTAGAAATATTCTTGTCCTTATTTTTCTGTGGGCAATTAGTGGTGAGATGCCCATGTTCGTGACAGTGAAAACACTTCACCTTGTACAAATCCAGCTTCTTGCTTTTAGCCTCGGATTTTGAGTGGAATTTCTTCCCCTTCCCTTTCCTTTCTTTGGAAACTAAAGCACAATCCTCTTCATTATCATTATTTTATGAAGATCCGTCCCTAATGTTCTGCCTAAAGTCCTCCTGCACTAGATCTGACCACATTCGTTCCCAATCTGGCAGTTTTTCCCGTCCGTTGACAGAGTCTTGATAACTATGCCAAATCTTAGGAAGTACCAAGAGATCCAAGCTCACAAAATCATCATCAGAAACAGTGATTCCCACACTCCCGAGTTCATCTCGACATTGTAAAAAATTTGTGAGATACTTATGAATATTTTCACCCTTTTCCATTTTGATTTTTCTGAGTTTATACTTTAGCGCCAATTTCCTATGATCGCTGCTGCTTTGGAAAATATATGTCAAAGCCTTCCACATTGAAAATGGAGTTTCTTTCCCATGAAGGCTTGAGACAATATGGTCTCTCACACCTTCCAAAAGAATTCTTCTCATCTTTGCTACTTTCTATTGCCATGCATCAAGTAATGTAGCATCCGTCGAAGTGGGCTTAGGAACATCACTATCGATGAATTCCTTCAAGCCATTTTATTTAAGCACCACCTCCATCCTATCCTTCCATGAAATGTATTTCAAGCTACCCTCGAGTGCATACTCTAGCCACAAACCATTGAAATCCATTTCGATGTTTACTCAAATGTCGCACCAAGAAATTTTTGCAACAAATTTGAATTGTTTCAACCAACAAACTCAACTACTGCTTCAATATTGCAATCTTCTTTGCTCCGATAGCATGTAGAAATTTATTAATACTATGATGTATTTCCGGATTCTCTTGATCTAACAATTATATGCTACTATTAAATATAGAATCCCTCTACTTAAATCTTTGCGGAAATTTAATCGCCAATTGCAAACACATGGAGAAAAATCAATCACACATAACACATATGTTTTTACTGGGAAAGCATAAATCTAAAAACCCCAACTATCATATATTATGTATATCATGGATCATGAAACAATATCATACAAAAATCTACTCCAAGAGCTCTCAGTACAATATACAATCGTCTCACACTGTCATACAAAAATTGGCTCACACATGCACCAATTTACTGCCTCCTGATAGCCTGCCTCCACTGTGAAATCCCTGCTGATGAAGATCCCTGAATGAATTTGATCTTTCCTTTCCTTGACTGTGCAATCCTCATTGGCATCTCCAATGTGTGTGTAGTTGCATTGAATGCACCATTATAGTGACAATTGATAGTCAACTAGGCCCTTTCACCTATCTCTCAACTAGGTCTCCACTGGATCTGACATGCATGTAGTTAATAGTAGTATTTCTTCAGTTGCATGTGAGACCACTGCTTGTGAATTAATTAAATAATTAATTCACTAATATATCACTAGTGTATCTTTGGTTACAACTAGTGACAACTATCATAACTGAGTTTAACTCACTTAACTGAGTTAAACTAAATAACAACTCACACAACTACACATCCAACATTGTTAAAACTTTGTATCACTCAATTACAACCAAGTCCACTCTGCATGTCCCACCAACCAACCTTAGAAATCATAATTCCTTCAGTCAACTGGTTTTCCACATCAGTTAACTGAAATCAAGTGCTTCATGAGAATAGATTATTATTTATTGTCTAATTATTATTAAGGGCTAATAATAATTGACATCTGATCTATTTTTAGACATGCGATCTATAAATAGACTTTGCCCATGCATCTAAAAATAGAATCTCATCTATAAATAGAATTTTCTCAACCATCTATAAATAGATGCCCACTATAAATAGAATATGCTCACCATTCTAAAAATATGCATGCACCTAAAAATAGCCTGGGGGCCCCACTTAGTGTAGGTGCTTAACTTTCACTAGGATCATTATCTTGTTGAATCTCAATAGGCAATACTTCAGTTTCCTCCCCCTTCTACCATTCGTCAACTTGAGAGTCTCTATGGAAAAGCCAATTTATTTAGTATATTTATTGTTAAGTATGTTGAGATTATGAAAGGATTTATGAGATTTTTGAAAAAAGGAGTTCCATTCTTGTGGGATGACTTCGCTCAGCACTCGGTTGATGCTTTTAAAAAGGCATTAACCTCTGCTCCTTTACAGAGTCCACCTGATTATAACATGGTTTTCCTGTTATATCTCACTGCGACAGAATCAAACATAAGTATGATTCTAATTCAGGAAGACAATGCTCGTTGTGAGCATGTGATTTATTATCTAAGCCGAGGCTTGACAAGTCCTGAATTGCGATATTCTCCCATTGAGAAGTTAGCTTTAGCAGTAGTCCATGTTGTCCAGTGACTTAGAAATTATATTTTTCTTCATAAAACTTTTGTTTTGGCAACCATCAATCCATTTCAATTGATTCTCTGTAGGTGAGTGATCGGGGTAAAATATAGAAGATGGATTGTTATTCTAAAATAATTCAATCTCAATTTTTTTTCTATTAAATCCAAGAAATCATTGATATTTTTAGATTTAATCTCTAAGTTTCCTTGTGGAGAAGAAATAGTTTATGAGGAATCATTCCCTGATGAACACATTTTCCTTATTTCTTCACAAGATCCTTAGTATGGGGACATTATTATATATCTTTAGACTTCAAAGCTTCCCCTCACCTTTTCAAAGGATGAGGGTAGAAAATTGTGTCACTTGGTGAAAAGTTATTTTATCATTAGTGACACTTTATATTGTCGTAGGATTAATTCAATCCTTAGACATTGCTTAACCCTAGAAGAAGTTGAGGTAGTGCTAAATGATTGCCACATTGGAGCTTGTGGTGGTCATTTATTAGGGCTTGCTATAGCCCAAAAAATTCTGCGTGTTGGATATTTTTGGCATTTGATTTTCAAATATTGTGTTGAAGTGGTCAAGAAATGTCATCCTTATCAAGCGTATACTTAGAAAATGCATGCTCATCTAGCTCCGCTCTTTCTTGTTATTACCGCCAGTCCATTCACAAAGTGCGTAGTAGATTCTAAAGCTTGTAACCCACCTTCAGCAAAGGGTCATAAGTATATCATTGTAACATTGGACTACTTCACCAAGTGGGCAAAGGCTATGCCTACCTTTGCGAACGATGGTGAAACAACATCCCTGTTTCTTTTCAACCAAGTCATTTATCATTTTGGTATTCCTAAAGAGATTTTCATTGACCCTGGTAGTCATTCCCAGAACTCCATGATGGCTGAACTGGCTCTCAAGTTCGATTTATGGAAGGAGCATTCATCTCCTTGTAATCATCAGGCCAATGGGAAAGTGGAAGTCATGAATAAATCCTTGAAGGTTATCCTGCAAAGGAAAATCAATAAATCTTAATCCAATTGGCACATTATGTTGTATCCTGTGCTTTGGGCATACCAGATGTTAGTTAAGACTACAACTGGTTTCACTCATTTTCAAATATTTTACGGATTCGAATCAATCTTCCCTGTGGAATGTGAAATTCCTTCTCTTAAGCTAGCTGTAGAACTTCTTCCAGACACTACCAATCTTGAAGAACGCCTCGTTTATTTGGAACGTCTTGATGAGTAGCATGGATATGTATCCATGATTAACGAAGCTCATAAGAAAAGGGTGAACGTTCAGTATGATAAGACTAGAAGACCTAGGTTTTTCTCTGAAGGCGACCTTGTCCTGGTCTATGATCAAGACAATGATGCTTTGGGGGTAGGTAAGTTTAAATCCATGTGGTACGGTCCTTACATCGTTAAAAGAGTTTTGAAAAAGGGAGTTTATGAATTGGTTGATTTTAATAGAAACGAGATGCCGGAGCCCAGAAATGGGCTCTATATTAAGAATTATTATGCCTAGACTTGTGCCTAGAATTTGCTTTGGTTTGTATATATTGTATTTTTTGTGCATATATGTCTTTCGATTTCATTGTGACGTTATTTTTTCTGCCTTCGCAGGTATCTATGGATGATATGATATATTTAGGATTTTTCGATGGTTATAGTCCACATACCCAGAATTTAGCTTCCACGGCTTGGGTAATTTATTATCCATCTGGTCATTTTTTAGTCTCAAGGGGTATATGTATTGGTCCTGCTTCTAATAATGTTGCAGAATATACTACTATGATCAATCTACTGTCTGAAGCAATATCTCTTGGTGTTGGTTCATTAGTAGTATACTTGGATTCACAACTAGCGGTGTCTCAATTGATTAACATCTATCAAGTCAGAGATTATTATTTATATCGCTAATTTCTGATAGTGTTTTTATTACAGAGATCATTTAATTTCATTACATATATCCATATCCCATGATCAGAAAAAAACATTTGTTGATTCATTACCTAATCAAGAATTAGATTGGCATATAATTCATTCATCACATTAAAAACATCAAAAATCATCAATTATCATTTGTATATATGAGAGAGCCACATCACAAAACTGCATGTATATAGATAAGAGTCATATGTTCAAAATGTTATAAAAAATTGGGAAAAAAATGTCCTACAAAAACTAGGGCTTATGCTCGATCATTTCTATCAAAAAAAAGATCAAGTCGTCCTAAAATCTATGTCTGAGGGCCCTGCCCTCGATGAGCATCCTGGAAGAAGACTATGGTAGTTTCCACACGTCAGAAAAGTCACACCCAATATCATGGTACACCAACCACACATCTCTGTATAGCCTTTGGCAGATCCTCCACTACAGCCATAGGAACTTTGAGGGTTAAAATCTCCATTTTGGCCGTATGGCATGAAGGACTCTCTCAAGATCACCGGCGACATTTTTAGCATCTCTTCCGCAACGCCTGTGCCTTGGAAGTCCCTCAGGTCGTACTTGTCCCACATTTGTTTCATGATCAATAATTTTGTAAGTATTTTGTCCTATCAAAAATAATTTCATTTCATATATTTGAAAATCCCCAAAAAATCAAATAATATCAAAAAATCATAAATCAATCTTACCAATTGCTCCCCATACTACACTGGGTGGAAGTGGCAGATCTTGGTCTGCTCTGAAGTCCATACCTACATGGGGGTAGTCCTCAATGGCGATGACTTGTAGGGAAAATTTTAGGGGCTAATATTCGTATATGGGCCAATTTTGCATGCTTTTTCCAAACTACAAATTCACTAATTCCCCTTTTTTTCTAAAATTGATTTTCCCAAAATTTATAAGAAAAAAAATTACCTTAAAAATCACCCAAATTTTATAGATACTATATAAAATCATTAGAATTTTTAATATTTTTGCTAAAATATCACCAATCATTTTATAGTTTGCATATTATGGATTATTAAGATTCACCAAGGTTTCTAATCTTTAAGATAAATTTCCATCCTTAAAATTTTCCCTGGTGACTCATTCTCCCCAGCAAAGGAAGAACTCATCATCAAAGGTAGTCCTAGGGACCTCACCACCCCCTAGTCTCTTCATCAAGTCAGCCCACGTTGCTATGTGTGGATTTCTTGGGCTGCTGATCGTTGAAATAACCTTGGGTCAAAGCCTAGGTAATCTCTCAAAAAAGAAAGTGAAAAGGATAGTGCCATATCCAAAGTGTTTAGTCCTATTCTTCTGAATTGAAGTCAAATTATTTTTTAAGTTAGTCAGTAAAGGTGTGCACCAATCATATATTTTATTTAGGAAATATGTTTCCAAACTCATTGTAGCTTGTGAGGATTGATGAAATGATGTTGATCCAGCTACTCAAACAATTGTGAAAAGAATAATTCTCATGTGTAATCCCTATATATCTCCAAATGGGATCTCAGTCCCAAATTTTTGAGTATCCGGTGAGCAGTAGAGTTGAATGTAATAATATACATTGAGTCCTCTTGGGGTCTTCCCCTACAATTTTACTGGCACTCCTCTTCAGGAAATTCCAGTGATGAAGTATATTTCCTCTACCTCAATCCACAGAGGCATATAATCAATCATAAAGGCATCCTCTTCTGGATCCCAGTAATTCACAAGCATTTCAAGCAATCTTCGGTTTGTCTTCATGTTTGACATTTTGAATAATTTTAACAAACATCACCCTCTAAGGGCATCCAATGCCAAAGGATCTTCCATCACTTCATTATCAATGAAACTGTGTTCCCTCTCTCTCCAAATGATAGAAATCATGCATCATTCAAGTTTTTCATTCAGTAAAACCTTGACTCAAAAATTTCACTGCGCATACACGGGTTTTTTTCATACACAATTGCATCTACATGAAACTTCAATATGATCAAGTCACATATACGCAAAGGTTAAATATAAAATTAATATTCCTACAGTAAAAGCATTTGAAAATAACTTAAAATGATTAGGAATTCACTAAGGATGAGATTGAGGGGATTACCTGGAAGATTCACAGTGATCCGACTGAGAAATTGGGTAGATTGAAGTTCTTGATTTTTTTCTCTAGAGATTTTTTCTACGAATGCCCAATGCACAAATGAAAAATTTAAGTCAAAAAGGTGCATTTATACCAAAAGAAAATTCAAAACCCACTTTTATAAAGTTTGTGTCTATTTTTTTCTTAATTCATTAAAATTTATGACCTTTTTGGCTTCCAAGTGCTAGGATAGGTTGTTTTCAGGACCAATTGAAGATTTTGAGACATTTTTTATCGCTTTAATTCCATGACCACTGACCCGTCATGGCAGGTATTTTTTCAGCACTCGCATATAGGTTAGGGAAATCCATTTTCCGTTTCATTTTTCATTCTAGCCTCCATACTGTGATATATTTCCATAGGGTCGACCCTGTTAGCCATCAATAAATTTTGTCATAGCAAATGATGGCTAAATATGTTCTTAAGCCTTCAAGAAGCAATCTTCATGGAAAGATGCTAGTTCTTGAATCCTTCTCGGTGTCTTTTATCTTACAAATCATCTTCATTGCTATTTCCACAAAAGATTTTTCAAAGAGAGCCTGCTGGTATATAAATAACTATTTCAAAACCGCCTTTTTCTTCATTCCACCCATTTTATCATTTTACCTAAAAAGGCCACTTTCCTCCTTTCTAATCCCTTTTTTTCCTTTTTTATTATACTTCAATTCCTCAAAAATCCCTCTAAACCTTGTAAAATCCCTCTTATAAGGTTTAAAACCCCTTTCTTATACCTATCGAAACCCTTCATAAAGGTCAAAAAACCCCATTTTGGCCTATTTCCCAACCTTTTGAGTTTAGGCCTTAAGTGCCTTTTGCTTAAGCCCCTAGCCCCATTTTCGTCGTATGACTCGGCCCTGTAATCGAGCCTTACGCCCATTGGCACATCGCATCGCTCCACCACATCATTTCATCGCATCACACTTTGCTCCGCCCTTTCCTTCCACTTCTTTATGTTTCCCCCTCCAATGGGATCTAAGTCGTTGATCTCGCATATCTAAAATTCCTCGCTCCATCGCACCGCCAACGTTCCTTCCAATCATCGCTTACCAAAGCCTCCCCACCAATGTATCCTGGACCGTTGATCTGGCTCTCCTAGATCCAACGGTCAGTACTGTTTCGCCATTTCGATGTCCTCCGCCTTTTTCATTTATTTCTACGAAGCCCTGATTTAATCTGGACCGTCGATCCTCCTGATCGGACAGTCATCGCTTCATTGCCACATCGCGGTTCACCCCTCCCCTCACACCATTCACTCCCTTGCGCAATTCCGCGATGCAATCTCCACCGTTGATCATCTTGATCCAACAGACAGCGCGCCTCTGCTTTTACCACACGCATTTCGACCCCACTTTAATCCCCACTGTTGATCTCGCTTCCAATCTGACAGTCTTCGCTTCATCTCAATTTTTCCATCTCCCTGTCCATATGTTTATATTATGTTTCCCTGCTATCAATCTCAACCGTTGATCCTCCTAATCCAATGTTTGGCACTCAATTTCATTATTACTAACCCCTAATCCACCAGTTTTAATCTCTGATCCTCCGAGTTAATCCCCACAATGGATCTCCTAGATCCAACGGCTTGCATTGATTCCCCTTTTCTTCCACCTGCGGGAACTTTCAGCACAGAGGTTAACACTATGAGTGCCCCCGTAGTTGACCCATTTGATTGTGGAATATCTCCATCCAACGGTCCATATTCACTGCAGAGGCACCCAGCCTACAAACCCGTCTGCACCCTCCATTCCCCCCATGGTTGATCTCCACCATCGATCTAATCCAGATTCGATGGCCATCTCTCAATCTCCTATATCATCTTGTCGGTCCCACCCGACTGCGCAAAGGATTTTCATCTTGTTTTCTTTCAATCTCCACCATTGATCCTCACGATCCAACGGCCCACATTCATTCTCGTGCCCATTTCACCCAACCCCTCTGTCATGCATTTTCAACGCGAAATGGGTGGTTTTAGAGGGATGTGTCTTGACCTCTCAACCATATCGCGTCCATTTCATATAATACCGCTTATCGCTTTAGTCCTGCGCGAATATCGTCTCCAGTATTCCCAAAACCACCAATCTTGTTCTTCGCGCCCGAAGCAGATTCAAGCCATAGTATCTGCAGTTCCGCCATTAGCCCATTTTTACTACAGTCACCCTTCTCCTCACTGCTCCTCCACCCACACTGGAGCCCTCTCAAGCAGTCAAACAACCTATGCAGGCTTTTATAATGTTTTTGTTGTTTATTGCAGGTTTCATGGCGGTAATCGTATAAGCCGTCCCACAGTCACTAAAGGTGACAAATGGCCGAGGATGACGATCCTTGAAGGCCAAAATAGCGAAGGAATGGGATATTTCAGGGTTTATCATTAAATTTTTGTCAGTGATTCATGACCACTAACCGTTATACTAAACCCTCCAGCGTAGCCACCTATACACAACAATCAGACGAAGACCAAAGATAATCCAAGAAGGCCTAATGAAGCCTAAATCACAAATCAAAGCCTAAATCAATGATTAAATTGTTTAAGAGAGTCAAATCAGCCAAAGAAAGCCTCCAAAGGACACATCAACGAGGCTATTTACTTCTCAACAACCCGTAAGGACGCCTGTAGTCTACTTTACCTTTCAAAGACACCGTGACAGCCATCTTGATGACATAAAATATTTAAAAGCTTCCAGAGCAGTTATTGCACAGTCATGGGAGGCCTCAGAGCCAAAATATGACAGTTACTTGTCTTAGAGGTCAAACAAAGTACTACGGCCATAGTTATCTTCAAGGAACACACGTTGGAGTTATTAACAGCCTACCAGATATGCCTCAAAGATAGAAAAAACTACTTATATGGTACAATCAGTTAATGCAATGGTCACTAAGCAGAATGGGCATTCGAATACCTCTCCTCCTCTGTCTTAACTGATATTTATGATCTTTCCTTCAACACTCTTCCTCTCTCACCTATATGTATTCACAAGAAACTCATTGTAAAGGGTTGGAAAATTGTTAGTTGTTGAACTGTTATTGAGTAAGAGTTGCTGAGTAGTTGTAATATAGTAGGCTGGGAAGAGGAGTATTGGACAGTAGAAAGCCATTGGACTCGAGTATGTAACTGGTCTTGGACATCAAATAGACAAGCAGATTCACTAGATCCTGATCTAAATCATTGGTGATATTTTTCCTTACTATCATTGTTTCTTCTTATGTTTTTCACTTTATTCATATTATCGGATAAAGAGGAGGAAATATAGATTAGGATTTACTTCTAAAGTACCATAATTCTGACTTATAAGCTTTATCTATATGTTTTCTTCTAAATGTGTGTTTGAGAATGAATCAATAGAGTATAACCAGTCAAGGAATGTTGGTGAGCCCATGTCTTGCTGAGTAGAACTTGAGATGTTGTTATTAAATGATCTTTTCACTGCATGCTAAGTAGGGTCCTAATCAAGGAAGTTTATGGTTAGCCCTGTCCCTTGTTTAGTCTTAAACAACTATTTTGAAGATTTCCCTTAAGAGTATGCTGAAAGTAGGATAGGTTAAAAGTCCTTACCTGATATTAGACTACACTTTGTTTTCTTATATGTTTTCTACCCTTGAGTATGCCAAAAGCAGAATAGGTTAAAATTCCTTACCTAATCTTAGGTTGCCCTTCGTTTTCATATATGTTTGCTTCTTTCACCACACTTCCTAATGTTCCATACCACAAACTCAACTTAAAATATCTTCTGATATAGATGACTTGCCCTATGAAAACCCTTGAATAGTTGTTGTTGTTGAAAATGGCAACAAGAAACAGTGAAGGAGGCCTCCTGAAACATCTTTCCTGATCCTAGTTGGAAAGTGATCACCTAAACTAAGTGGGGACCACACATGTGATTTTTGTCGAAAAGTCTATTTTTAGACATATGGATCATGGACCGAGAGCTGCAGTATGCTATTCTTGGAGGATTGGTCATGTTGGTAAAAATAGATGGACCTCTATTTTTAGCATTTAGGTTGAAGTCTATTTTTAGACTGCCGGGCTAAAAATAGAACAGTCAAATATTATTTACCCTTAATAATATTTGGACTCTAAACTTCAGTTTACTCTCTTAGAGCACTTCAGTTTGACCCCCGGAGGTGGGGCATGCAGCTGCCAGAAGGATTTACGCTTTTCCTATGGTTTAGTTGAGCTAATGCATGGTTTACTTCAGTTATAGCTCAAGTGGCGGAGTTTGGTGGAGTTGATGCGACAGTTAATGGAGCTTGTGTTCTGGTTAACTAGTTGAACTAGTTGTATTTAGTTTAACTGGCTAATACACTAGAGATGAGTTGTGTGAATTAAATATTATTTAATTCACTAATTATTAACTCATTATTCAACTAAAGAACACATCAGTTTAACTCGGTGCATGGACAGTTCAGTGGCGACAAGTGAAAGAGGTAGATGAAAGGGTTGAGTTAGCTATCAGTTGCGACATCAGTTGTGCATGAGATTTGCACCACACTTGGAGGAAATTACCAATGAAAATTGCGCAGTTGGAGCCAGTGAGATTCGAACTTGGATCTCTATTTAGACCAGCCTTGACTGCGCAATAGAGGCAGGGAAATTAGTGGGTGTGTTTTGAACCTGTGACTTGTTCAAAACCAAGCTAGTTTTTGTGTAGCTTTGGGAGATAGTACTAAGTACTTGTGAGGAGTTTGTACTATGTATTTGCTGCATGTTCTCTCCATCTAATATATAGAATAGCTGAGGGGTTTTAAGCTATAAGCTTTCCCCATACATGCTGTGTTAATGTGTGTGATGATTTGATGTGCGATCGCTTCTATTCTTTCCGCATGTGACAATTAATTGTAGAAGAGATTATGTGTTATGCATGCAATTCGAAATTGATGTGTGATCAGGTTAATCTCGATTGAATAAGTGATTTATTTGAAAATTTTCTACGTGGTATCGGAGCGATATTAATTGTCGAGATCTATTACGGTGATTGCAAACTTATTTCCTCGGACAGAGTCTGCATACGGGCCAGGTAGCCTCCGGATTCATCTTTCTTCGGAAAGTGAAAGGTCTGGTAAACGCCCCTTGCAGTCAATCTATGATTTGGAAATAATTTGTTCTCAAGTTTAGATCGGAAGCGATTGAGTTATCAGCTGGTGGTGAAATTCGAATTTGCAGATTTGTGTTCTTGGTGCCGCGGTGAAAATGTCTTTCAACGGTTTGCGACTCGAATATGCCTTGGAAGGAAGTTCGAATTATGTTGCATAGAAGGGCCACATGGAGGATGTATTAGATGATAATGGGCTGTTGGAATTCGTGGAGAAAGAGATTCCAAAGCCTACTTCTAATGATGCTGCTGTTGTGGAAGCCTGGCGAAAGAAACAAGCAAAATGTCGAAGGATTCTGTTGGAGGGCGTAAAGGATCACATTGTATCCAGCCTGCATGGAAAGGCTTCTCCATATTTGATGTGGAAAGCCTTGAAAAATATATACCAAAGCAAGAGTGACCAAATGAAGCTGGCGCTCAAAGATAGACTCAGGAACATCAAGATGGAGAAAGGCGATAGCATCGCAAAATACCTCACGAAGTTCACTCAGTGCAGAGATGAGCTGGGAAGTGTGGGTGTGACTGTCGAGGATGAGGACTTGGTTGATCTGGCACTCCTTGGTCTTCCAAAGGCTTGGCATTCCTATCAGGATAGTGTCAATGGTCTGGAGAAGTTTCCTGGGTGGGAGCGACTGTGGTCGGATCTCATGCAAGAGGAGATCAGGAGGACTACCAGGGACAGATCTTCAGCAAAGGTATCTGATGAAGAAGACTGCGCTTTGGCTGCCAAAGCAAGGAAGGGGAAGGGCAAGGAGAAGGCTTCTCAATCCAGTGTGGATGGTAAAGAGTGTGACATGTCCAAAGTGAAGTGTTTTCACTGTCACGATCATCGACATTACGCCACGAATTTCCCAAAGAAGAAGAAGAACAAGTAGGCTGCTGGAGTTGCAGCTGGTGAGGCTCTTGCCTCGCAATTTGAGCTGGACTTCTCATTGATCGCATGCATTTTGTCTATTGAATTGGGGTCGGGGTGGTATATTGATAGTGGCGCTTCCTTTCACATGACGGGAGATGCAAATCTTTTCAGTGACTTGGTGGAGAAAGGTCTCTAGATGCATGTTGAGTTGGGCGACGGTGGATGATACAATGCGACCGGCATTGGTACCATAACCTTTCAGAGGGAGTCAAGTAAACTCATTCTTTTACAAGATGTATTGCATGTACCAGGTCTAACAAAGAATCTGATCTCAGTCGCAATGTTAGAGGATAAATGGTATGAAGTTGTCTTCAGAGAAGGGAAAGTTTTCCTTCGGCACAAGGCAACGGGACAAGTCAAGAAGGTTGGGATTCGGGCAAAGAATTGTAGAAATTTTCTGAATAATGATTAATTATCCACCGAGACTATCCTGGTCACATACTATTTGAACTTCATACACAACACATAATCTCTTCCACTCAACTCAGATCATCACACATGTGGAAATAAAATCAAGCGATAACACATCAAATCATTATACACATTAACATAGTATGTATGGGAAAAGCTTATAGCTGAAAACCCCGCAGCTATTGTGTATATTATAATGGAGAAATCAAGTAACAAACTCAGTACAATACTCCTCACAAGTACTCAGTACTTTCTCATACAGTTACTCACAATCTAGCTCAGTTTTGAACAGGTTACTAGTTCAAAACTCATCGCCAATTGCCTTGCCTCTATTGCGTGTTTCAATGCTATGGGATGGCCTCTTTATATAGATAAACCACCAGCCTGAACTGTGAAATCCTCATGGGCTTACTCCACCTATCTGTGTGTTGCAAATAGCAACAGTATAGTCACAACTGATAGCTAACTCCACCCTTTCATCTACCTCTTTCCCTGGTCTCCACTGAACTGATCATGCACTGTAGTGAACTGATGTGTTCTTGAGTTGAATAATGAGTTACTAATTAATGAATTAAATAATATTTAATTCACTCCACTCATAAATAATTGATTAGCTAGTTAAACTAATCTCAACTAGTTCAACTAAAATAAACAGAACACAACTCCACTATCTGTCTCATTAACTCCTCCAAACTTCTGTCACTGAAGTCCAACTGAAGTCAACCATGCATGATGCCATCAAACCCTTGGGAACTACGTGATTCCTCTGTCAGATGCATGAGCCACTTCTGTAGCTCGAACTGAAGTGCTCCAAGAGAGTAAACTGCTGTTTATAGTCTAAATATTATTAAGGGTAAATAATATTTGACTTCCCTGTTTTAAGGAGAGGCAGTCTAAAAATAGACTTCGACCTCTTTGAACTAAAAATAGAGTCTCATCTATTTTTACCAACATGACCAATGCTCCAAGAATCTCAAACTGGAATCCCCGAACCATGCTCCATATGTCTAAAAATAGACATAGTCTAAAAATAGACTTTGCGCCAGAATTCGCCTGCGGGCCCACTTGGTGAAGGCGACTTAATTTCACCAAGCTCCATCATCTTGCTGCATTCTCAACACTCCCTCTCAGCAAGATATGGATTATCTGCAATCCCTATCCTACCTCTGTGGAATTCGAACTTGCTCCTGGTGAGCGCCTTCGTCAGGATGTCGGCATCCTGATCCTCCGTGGGAACATATGAAAGCATCATGATTCTCCGCTGAAAACAATCTCTGATATGATGATTGGACCTATCATGAAATATTGGATTAGCCGAGAGTTTAATGCAACTCTGGTGATCACAGTAAATCATTGTAGGCTCCAAATGCAACACAGTATGACTTCTTGAGGTCTTCCTCATCAAATAGCCTCGCATCGGCCAAGATATGGCGCCTGTACTCGGCCTCTGCGCCGAACTAGGGTACCCGCAGAGATCTGCGCTACTGCTTTGTGCCTAAGGAGGTGCATATGAGGTCGACCCAATGTTTGAAAAATCCTCCCGGAAAGTGCTAGGTCCATTGGACTCCACCCTTGTCACCGTGTGAAGCTTGAAAGCTTCGCTCCATCCTCTGTCTGGCCACCATAGACCATATCCCGATGTTATATACGATATAGCCTTGATACATGCTTGCACCCTTATTGAAACTTGGTAGGCTTAACCATAGCTTGCGAAAGCTGGTTAACAGCATAGCATATATCGGGTCGTGTGTTGACCAGATACATAAGCGACCCCACCAACTGTCGATAGACAGTGGCATCCACTACCTCCGCTGAAGTAGCATCCTCCTTCCTCCAACCACCAGGAAGAGGAGTGTCAACAGGCTTGCGGCCTTGCATGTTGAAC
>MU968382.1:9872586-9999854 GCA_034641835.2 Pinus albicaulis | reverse complement strand
ATGAATCAATACTTCCTGAAAAACTAGACCCTGCACAAAATATTGGACCAAGGCGTAGGAGTTGGAATTCAAACATTGTGTCACCAAGTGTTCTTGTTGCTACAAACCCCTCCAAAATTTTTGCCTACATCCAATTTCAGAGCTTACTTTGACTCTACATGTTGTCATCTCTAGTATTAACAATCATCCCATGTGTTTTCTTTAAATGTTCAAGTCCCATCTGGAAGAAAACCAAAGTGTCGCCTTTTAGCATGGAAAGTGTCGCATATTACATAAACAAAATTTTGGTTCATTTCAAGGGGAAAATTTGGTGTTAATGAGTCATATTTATCATCTAGACATGTATTATACTCATTCGAAAAATTTCAAGCATTGTTGCACAAATGTCGTCACTATCGTCGCAAAGTGTAATTTTAGTGTCGGACTTGGGTAAAGTTATTGCATTGTCATCGCATTAAGGGGATTATGTTCATGTGTTCTGAGTGATCAATGTTGTTTCATCAACTGTTCTAATTGTATGATTGTGCTCAAGTTTTGTCATTGTTTACTTTGGCCTTACTAATCCCACACTTAGCCAAATTCGGAAAAGTGCCTTCCTGAGCAGCTTGACCTGACTCAGCCTTTGTGAACTATGAATTTCATAGTCTCAATCGTCAAGCTTAGACCTTGCCTCTTGGAACTGCACAATGCACAGATACTGCCTTCTAGAATTGTGCACTGTGTGGTATCAGTGCTCAGCCCCGACCCTTGAGCTCCAGAACTGCGCAGTCCTTCTTTACAATCACCTTCTTCTGTGCACTATGTAGTCTCAAGCATCAAGCCTCCAATATGACTCCTTGAACTATGAAAGCCCTAGGCCTTTGTCCCTCTAGAACTACACCGTGGGAAACCTCAAACCTCAAGCCTTAAGCCTGCTTCCTTGAAACCCTCAGCTGTGCAGTTTCCTTGCCCTAACCTTCCTCAACTACGCACTATGCAGTATCAAGGCTAAACCCTGTCCCCCAACCACCTAGCTACGAAATCGCGCAATCCTTGAGCCAGTCCCTTAGCCCAACACTTGGTTCAAGATTATACAATGGTTGTCATGAAGCATGTTAAACTAGGGGTTTATCAGACTGATGTCATCTTGTCATGAGTGGATATCATTTACAGGTATTATATCATGTTATGATAGGATGATGGTGAGGGAGATGAAGAAGGGGAACCTCTTAGAAGACACCTTTGTAGCTGCAAAGACAAGTTGATCAATCAAGAAAATATAAAGGGACACCATATTGTGACACCAGCTTGAGATCAAGATCATATTGAAGACTCCCTACCTTCAAGCCTTGTAGAGGAGGCAGAAGAAGAACATGTACCATATTTCAAGAATACACAAGATAACAACAGTAAGAAGGTCTTGAAATTTCCATATCATCATGCAGTCCATGCCATCAATGTCATGTCATGTCTACTAAAGGTGTGTTGGAAATGTGTAAAGGAAGGGCACTTAAAAAATGATTACATATCTAAATCTCCTGAGAAGGGAAAGGGATATGATGATGCTGCTTTTGTAGAGTGAAAACCACCTCAGATGAAGGTGGGGATGTGTACTTGGCTTCTTCTTCAAGTACACATGTAGATCATGAGGCATGGTTGATTGATTCAGGTGCATCCTTTCACTTCACTCACCATAGGGAGTTGTTTTGTGAGTATGAAAAATATAATGGTGGTGATGACTTCTTAGTGGATGATAGGAATCCCAGAATTGTCGAAGGCAGAAAATTCAAGTTGAAGTTGTAAGGTGAAAGGATTAGAACACTTCTTGGTGTTCTGCATATTCTTGCATTGGCCATAAATATGATTTATGTAAGAAATATGGATTATGCAGTTGTAAAAATAGTGTTCGAGAAGGATACTTTCAAGATGGTTCAGGAAGCATTGGTATTGATGCAGGGATTTAAGATTGGAACTATGTACAAGCTTATGGGTAGCACTATTATTTATGGGTGCAACAATTCTGTGGTTCCTAAAAGTCGAGCAGAAAACCTTTTCGTCTATGGAGAAAAGACCATGTCGTGACATCAGAGGCTTGGACATATTGGATACTAGAAGGGCCTTCAAATACTTCATGGTAATGGTATAGTAGAAGGTATGTCTAATTTCTCTCTAGATTTCTATCTATGTGAACATTGTGTATATGGTAAGCAAAATTGGGTGAGTTTCCTCTCTGGTGCTAAGAGGGTGAAAGAGATATTAAAGCTTGTGCACAATACATTATCACTGGGTAAGTATGTGTAGTATGTATCATTTATAGATGACTTCTTAGGGAATACATGGATATATTTCCTTAGGAATAAATATGAAGTATTTGACAGGTTTAAAGAATTTAAGGCTCTGATGGAAAACCATACATAGAAGAAGATAAAGGTGTTGAGAACAGATAATGGTGGAGAGTTCTGCAAGAAGGAATTTGAAGAGTTATGTAAGAAGTGTGGTATAGCACGACATAATAATACTCTATACATGCCTCAACAAAATGGAGTTTCAGAAAGAATGAATAGGATGTTGATGGAAAATGAAAGAAACATGCTCGGTGGTATCGAGTTAGGATACAAATTCTGGGTAGAGGTAGTGGATATTGCATGTCACCTTGTCAATAGATCACCTTCATCAACATTGGAGGATAAGACTCCACATGAGGTATGTACTGGTAATAAATCCTCTCTTTTTCATCTGAGGGTATTTGGATGTGATGCATATGTACATGTTCCAAAGGAGAAAAGAACCAAATTCGATAATAAAGCTGAAAGGTGCATCTCTATTGGGTATTAGGATGGTTTAAAAGGTTATATGATTTGGAAGGAAGGTTGTGTACAACCGAGATTTCGTGTTTAGAGAGGTGAAATATGTTATTAAACATGAATTCCTACCAAAGGAAACTAAGAGTATAGAGTTTGAGCTAAAGGAGGAAGAATCAAACTCTACAAAAAAACAATGTTCAAAAGAGGAATAGCCACAAACTCGAGCTTTAAGAAGATCAATTCGAGAAAGAAGGAAACTAGAAAGGTATAGTCCATCTACTTTTTGTTCAAATTTTACTTTATCTATTACTAATGATGATCCCATAACTATCAGGGAGGTAGTAGATTCATAGAATGCAAAAATATGGAAGGAGTCCATGGTTGATGAAATGGAATATTTGGACAAAAATGAGGCTTGGGATCTAGTGGAGTTGTCGGCTAGAAGGAAACCCATTGGTAGCAAATGGGTGTTTAAGAAGAATATGAATGAAAAAGGAAAGGTGGAGAAATACAAATCTCGGTTGGTAGAAAAATGTTATTTCGAGGTGCCAGAAATTGATTTGGTGATATTTTTTCTCTTGTTTCCAAGGTAGCTTCTATTAGATTACTTGTATCTGTTGTTGTTGCATTTGATTTTGAGGTAGAACAGACACATGTGAAGACAATGCTTCTTCACAGGGATATAGAAGAAGAGATATACATGAAGCAACCTGAAGGCTTTGCGGTGAAGGGTAAGAAATAACTCCTATGCATATTAAAAAAGAGTTTGTATTGGTTAAAACAGTCACCAAGGATGTGGTATTAGAAATTTGATACATATATATTGGGTCTTGGATTCACCAGAAGCAAAGAAGATCACTGTGTCTATTTTAAATTAATTGGTGAACACATTATTTAGTTGGTATTGTATGTGGATGATATGTTGCTAGTTGGAAATGAAAAAGAAATTATCCAGGATTTGAAGACCCAATTTTCCTCCAAGTTCGACATGAAGGATATTGGTGCTGCGAACTATATTTGGAGCATGGAAATTAAATGAAATCGAGTAGAGAGGAAGCTCTATTTAAACCAGAAGAAGCCTTGTCGAGACAATATTATAAAGGTTTAATATGCAGGATAGTAAATTAGTGAAGGTTCCTATTCCTGTAGGTGTAAAGTTATCCATTGAACAGTGTCCCAAGACACAAGAAGAGGAAGAGTACATGTCTTGTGTTCCATATGCAGGTGAATCCGGTAGGTTGATGTATGAAATGTTCTGTACTAAACCAAACAATGCACATGTAGTGGGATTATTGAGTTGGTTTATGTCAAAACCAAGGAAGGAGCATTGGAAAATAGTGAAGCAGGTTTTCAGGTATTTGTGTGGCACTAGTGACTATGGTTTGTGCTACCAAGGAAGACCGAGAATAGACAGATTTTTGGACATCCATGGATTTGTTGATGCGGAATGGGTTGGAGATCTAGATAAAAGAAGGTCTACAAGTGGGTATGTTCTTAACCTATTTGGAGGAGCAGTCATTTGAATAAGTAAAAGGCAGTTTGTAGTGGCTCTTTCAACTACAAAGGCTAAATACATGACAACCACTCATGCAAGCAAGGCAGCAGTTTGGTTTAAGAGATTGTGTTCAAATATGGGGTTGGTGCAACAACCTATAATGATAGAATCTGACAACAAAAGTGAAATTTTCTTGGTGAAGAACCTTGCTTGTCATTCAAAGACAAAGCACATTGATGTTCAATATCACTTTGTGAGGGATATGGTTGAGGACAAAAAGGTGGTGCTGGTAAAGGTGTACACTTTGAAGGATGTTGTAGATGTATTGAAAAAATTTGTGAGCACTAAGAAGTTTTATTGGTGTAGAGAATCAATGGGCGTTGTAGAGATGGACCAATGACTAAGCTCTCCTGTGACCTGTTGTGTGGAAAAGAAAACAACAAGTGGGATAATGTTGGGTGTGTGTTATATTCTTTCCATGACTAGTCGCACGCGTGGGGGTGGGGGTCGGGGTGTCACAAGGGGGGGGGGTAACAACCCACCATGTTCGTTGCGTTGGGTGCAGTAGGGAGGGAGGAAATGCCCTGTGTTTTTTTTTTGGACCCTATAATAGGTGGGCAGACCTACATATGGGTTTTTGCATGGGTTTTTCACATGGTTTTGGGCATGATGGTTTTCTATCCATGGAATTTTGTAGATCTAGTCAAGGGAAATACGATTATGTTCTAATCTAGGGTTAATGGATTGAGGTTTATGAATGCTTCAACATGTCTATATATTTATTGTAACATTGAAAGGAACATAATGAAAAATCAATCTGATAGTCCTGGTTTTGGGATCCAGGGGAAAATCCCTGTGTATATTTGTTTTTATGTTTTATGCTCTCTCCATTGTTTTTTTTTTTTTTGAGAATTTATTTGCAGGTAATTTATGTAGAGGGTTGAAACCTACAAAGTCATCATTTGCCACATAGTTTATGGATTATGTAATTTCAATATATGAGAAATGTAATGTAAACAAGAAGTCCAAGAGTCATCTATAGAATGTGAAAATTCATGAAGGAGTCAAAAGGCCATAGAGAAGTCAAATGGCCATGAGGTTAGTCCAAGAGTCACAAGGGATGTGAATGGGCACTCGATTTCTTATATATACACCCTCATATCTCATGCAATGGAATTTTCACCTTGGCTCCTCCTACCAAGCATCAGAGAGGAAGATAGTTCTTTTGGAGGATCAAGTGGTTGCTCTAACGCTCCACTATTGGATCTAGTTGTGTTCATTATACTAATTTATCTTAGAAAATTTGATTGATACTCGAAGCTCGTTGAGTCAATACACTTTCATGGATATGTCGTAAATTTTGTAAGACTACTCTTTGACTGTTTTCAATATATGTTTTTTTTATCTGTACTAAAGAAATTGAACTATCTTTGTGGATTTCGTGCTCATCTTGTTGAAGGCATGTTGTATGTGTTTTAAAAATCATTGATTCTATGTGAAATATTTTGTTATTTGATCAATGATTATTTCATATACATGTGCCTGTGTGTCTTTATTAGATCAGTACTATTATTACTCTTTTAAAGGATCACTTTTATTTCCCCTTCGGTAGAAGAATCTTCATACATTCTGCAACTAAACATTCCATGAGGAATACTCACTTGTTTATCTGAAAGTAAATGTACATTACTCTCTTGTGCTGACCATATTAGCCAAGGAAAATCTCTAAAAACATATGGCAATCGAGCCTCATTTCCAGAAGGGCTCCCATACCAAATGGTTCGAAGTATAATTAGGAATTTTCATCGGGGATACCCCCTTTCATTTTGGCAATATCCAACACCGTCAATATGGTGGTAGGTGTCAGGTGGTTATGGTGGAGGGGTATTCATTCACCCCAGATGAAAAATCAAATTAACCGTTGGCTTGATGGGGCCTAGACCCAGGTTCAAAGTGACTGGGCAGTCTAACAAAACCCACTATTACCAGCCCTTTCGGCAATGATCTGCTTACGCAGAGTGAGTCTCACCTGAGGCAATAAATAGGTTTCTGCATCCAGAGGGACACTTGATTGTGGATTTATGACTTTCCCTCTCTTAACAGAGCTTCATAGGCCAGATCTATCAGTATTACCAGTGTTTTTCAACACATCTGTTGAACTTGCTCTCAGGCTGCGCGATCTTACTTGTTCTTGCATTAAACAAAGTAAATAATCATAAACTAGACTACGCCACTCAATTACAGATCAAACCTTTTTTCAGCATACATATTCAGAACAATAAGTAAAAGTAAAACACATCATTGTAGTGAGATCTTTCTCAAAAAGTCTTTCATTAATAGCCATATCCTTCTTATACATTCACTTTCCACCCTGCGCACACAACAACATGGGTCTATGCACACAAATGTAGACTTCCTAAGGTCTTCATGCACAAAACTGCAAGAGCCTTTTCCTCTAACTCAAAAACAGACTCTGACTCAGAACAATCTTACATCTAAATGCATCATTCAACTTCCACTTGACTGCCTATGAATTCTATCTAGACTCCTTATATAGACTTGGAATTTACAATACCATGGTCCAAAACCATGGGCAGAGTCCAACATTCACAAAATATCCCATCACATTACATAATAAGGGGCTTTGACCCACCCCAAAGCCCCTATAACTCAAACTAGACTCTGCATTTTGCGCTCCACTCCTCGATCTACAAAGTCTTTCCTTGCTTGCTTACTTCACGAGGGACCCAGCTCCAACAGGCCCCAACACAAAACTGTGACTCGACCCGAGTCACAAAGCTTGTGCGCTGTCTATCTTTGCTTTGGTGCTGCTCAAGGCATCCTTCAACTGGGGAATTTCTTTGGTGCACTTCTTTTCTTCCACATTCTGGAACCTCACTTTCTGGACTAACACTCTCCTGAAACCTGCTCACTTGATTCACGCTCACTTTTGTTTGCAACCCATCTAAAGTCTCATGCCCCTGACTAGCGACACAAAGCATCAAGACTTTATGCCAACCATATAGTCATTACAAACTACCAGGGACAAAGTCATATTTGTATAAATTTAATCGGCTATCATTAATAAAACTAGGGAAAAATTCACCATTCAACTTAGCGAGCTATAGTACGCCTCCTTCCATCACCATTCAGACAATATATAGGCCTAGCCAGTGCAATTTCAGTTTTTCGGGGAAATTTGCAAAGATGTTGTCATACAACAACACTAGATCCACATATTTGAACGTCTTTTGATTAATGTTCCAATCATACCAGGCCTTCTCTCTTTCCTTTTGAAACTACTAATGAAAACCAACGATGAACCGATCCTCTTCCAAATCAAGTAGTTGGGTCAATATCTACTCCATAATGTCATTTTCCACCACATTCATCACTGATATGATGAAAAGACTGGGTATGATATACTCCATCGGCATCATTTCTTCCTAGCCATACATTAGTCGAAATGGGGTCTTCCTTGTTAGCTTCTTAGAAGTAGTTTTGTAGGCTCATAACATAGTAGGAATGCATAGATCCCAGTCATTTATATTAACGTTGCATAATTTTGTTAGCACATTCTCCAATATTTTTTTAAAATCTTCTACTGCATCATTCTCCTGGGGGTGGTATGGCATACTATTGTGGTGATGAATTTTAAATTCTTCAGTCAAGGCCTTAATATGTGTTATTCAGAAAATGCGTACCCCGGTCGCTCATCAAAATTTTCAGAAAAAAAAATCTTGACACAATATGCTCAAAAATGAATTTTGTTGCCATGTCTATAGTAAAATTATTTACTAGCTGCACCTTAGCCCACCGAGTGAGGTAATCAATCATAGTAATAATGTATTGTGCACCTATTTTATTTCCTGGAGGATCGATTGGTCCTAGAAATTCAATCTCCCATTTATCGAAAGATTGCAACGGAACTCGGGGGTGCAACACCATTTCATCTCTCCGCGACAGTATTCCAGTCCTCTGAAAAACACCGCATGTGCTACAATAATCCTTTAAACATTTATATACCGTAGTCCACCATAATCCGACGCGCATAATATTCTACATAGTAGATTTTCCTACGTATTGACCTCGATCGACTCTACCATGTGCTTCAACTAGTATATTGTTTCATTTGTGCTCAAGAACATATCTGTGCAGAATTTCATCAAACTCCATTTCATACAGGTGTCCTGCTATCAGAGTAAAATTTTCCACCCTTACGACCAACTCTTTCTTCTACTGCATAGTGTATTTGTTAAACACACGCATGGTAAACAGGAAAGTAAACATACAAGGAGAAAGATAACTGTGAGTTTCTTTACTATTAACCATAGATGTGCTTTTATAGTACATTAGGTGACCCTTGGTTTCCCATTCCAAGTGGTCTCTTGGACTCCATTTTTCCATTCGACTTCCACACCTACCCGTTGAGGATTAGGTGTTCAACATTCCCCCCCTTAATCTGAAGGGTTATGTGTGAGTCCAAGAAGAGAGTTTTAATACAAATCTACAAAGTATGCATGGAAGCACTTAGGCTGAATCAATGCTCTGAAATTTTGGCATAAAGAGGTGGTTTAAGGATGACCACCAACGCTGGAAAAATTAGTGCGGTTCCTGGAACTCTTCCAAATCTGGCAAGAAGCTGAGGGCTTCTACTAGAGGAAGTGTCCCTCATATTTGAAGTGGGAGACCTTAAACCTAGAAGAAGGGAGGTCTACAACCTATGATGGTCTAAGGATGATCACCAACATTGGAATGCTTAATGCATTTCCCGAAACTCTACCAAAGCTGGCAAGAAGCTGAAGTCTTATGCTAGAGGAAGTGCTATAAATTATTTGAAGAGGAAGAATATCAACCTTGCATAGATGGTTTAAGGCTATCCACCAACCAAAGGAATTCTCATGGGCATCCATGTCTCTGGCTACAAATATGAATCTAGAATGACAAGTTGTGGCTTAGGCTTGCTTGAACTACTGTGTCTCTGGCTACAACTCTAAATCTGGAATGACAAGCTGTGGCTTAGGCTCGCTTGAAATATTGTGTCTCTAGCTACAAATTTGAATCTGGATGAGATATTGTGGCTTAGGCTCGCTTGATGTGCTGTGTCTCTGGATACAACTCTGAATATGAAATGAGAGATTGTGGCTTAGGCTCACTTAATGTGCTGCGAAGCTTGTAGATGACCATCATTTTCCCTCATCGGGTACAAGGTGAGATGACGGCGAAAACTCAACTGCAATATTGTTCAATATTCTAGAACAAGTTCTGACATGTGACTTAAACATCTTCTTGGCTGTTGATGCCCATTGCCAAGAAGCGATCCATCCAAGATGAATCTTTGTTCTTGTAGGAGGCTTGTTTCTGAAGCATGTGTGTGAAGAATGGGTGTGTCGACCACAATGCTTACATGGGTGAAGATCGAAACAATGATCTTTCATATGGCCAACTCGATCACAGTGTTGGCATTTTTCAATTTTTTATTGTTGCTGTGGAAGAGGAGTAGGATTTGGAACAGCTGAAGGTGAACTGTCATGAACAAATTCAACACTCTGAAATTTTATGGGCTTGGAGTAGTCCGGAATATGAAAGGAAAACTCCTTGTCATATCCAAGACCTGTTATGTGCTTGTTATGGACAAGCTCTTCCCAAGGTCTGATGATAGGTTTGGGAAGCACATACTAAATTTCGACACCTGCATGAAAATTTTCTCTTGAACTAGACACTGAATGCGTATCGACTGCAACATTATTGACTTGTTACTTATAGGAGTCTATTTCAATTTTCTGAATAGAAACATGTTTAGAATGATGAGTCAACTGTTGTAATTCTTCTTGTTGAAGTTGAGACTCCAATTGCAAAAATTCAATCTTTTATTGTGCATCTCGTAGACAAAACTTAATATTAGACAAAGTGTCCCTGCTGATTTTAACCATGTCTCCACCAGTAGATAAGATTAGAGTGTTTAATAACTATAATAATCCATGAATTTTCTCCCTTATTCAAACAATTCAAGTCAACAAATGACCAAAAATTTACTTCATAAAATAAATTTTCCAAAATTTTGAACTTGAATCTGAAAGAGTCCAACAAAATGGAAACTTTGCTTTTACTTATCTAAAAGAGTCCAACAAAATGGAAACTTTTCTTGTACTTTTCCTAGCCTCACAGAAACTAATTTCAATGATCTACAAGTTGATCATCCCATCCACACCAAGGAGTGGTACAAGTTTTCTAGTTTAGGAATGTACTGCGTAAAAGAAAACTTTCTTGAAACTATATTATACAAAATAAACGTTGTTGGATTCAAATGATACAAAAAAAATTGAGATGACTATGGAGAAGGGGTTTAGAGAGGGTAGCACTCTGATCGTTCTTTATCTTCAACTATGATAATTTTCTTTAGTGCCATGATAATTCTTAATCATCACTATGACAAAGCACATAGAGAGGGGCAATGCTATGATTCAGAATGTTATCGACCCAAATCTTGCTTCCAAGAACCTAAATATGTCATTTTCCCATTGATTCAGGGATGACTCAGATGTTTCCCACACTGCTACGATTCTTTTCGACACGACCATGATAAGCAGAGAGGCCCACAATCATAAATTTGAAAAAAATAAGGCGAGGATATATGGCATTCACAACTAGAATTATATTATTCACATTTTCTTTCAATTATGGAGCGAAACAATCAATCCCATATATTGTGTTTGGATGCACTGCGCTTAGTGAAGGCATGGAACCATGATTGTGAGCTTTGGTTGTGGTCCCATGTAGCTATCGTATTATAGGTATCATACTCACTTGATCAAGAGGCATCCTTTGAGGAGCCGTAGAGGTGGAAACGTTGGAAAATAGGCATCCTTTGAGGAGCCGCAAATGTGGGAAGGAGCTGGTGGGAAGGAGTCACAGCAGAGAGAAGTTGAGGAATCGACGAGGATTGTGGAGGGGTAAGTGGGAGGTGAGGAAGATGAGGAGACAAGAGCATATGGAAACACAATGTTGGAAGGAGCGGGGAGTCCAAGAGTGGGGAGTCAACTGTTATGGGAGTACGGACGAGGGATGTTAACAACATATTAACCAGTGGGAGGAGGATTGGTGTGAGGAGGACCTGTGAGAGGAGATAACTCGTGGGAGGAAGAAAATTACTAGTTTGATACACTGATAGTTGAGGTTTTCTATTGTGGAACTCCATAAATAAAGGCCTTCTCAAATACATGTCATTCCTGGAGTAGAGCAGTTGTATGCTATGAGCGTTGTCGAAGAGTGGCGCAACTTGTCGATATGAGAACTGATGCCGAGGCAGGTAAAAATCATAACTATTAAAACTATATGTATGGTGTGCACAGTGGGAGCACAATATGGGGAGCGTGCAGAGGGAAAGCGAGAGACTGTGAAATGGAGGAAAATTTTGGAAATGGAGTAATGGCAGAGGTGTGCTGACTGCTCACTGTTTGGTGTGCTGGCCAAAGAAGAGGAGGCTGATGCTTCTGCAAGGAATTCGATGCTGCTATCGAGATGGGACTAGAGTAGAAAGGGTATTGTCAACTCTTGGAGAGGTTCAAGGTAGTGTAAACTCTTGGAGCGTATGAAATCTGTGTGAACGCCAAGAGGTGGAAGCTAAGAGGCTGTGGAAGGATGGAACGCTGTTGAGGAATTTATAGCATACAAAGAATTGATATCATACTCTCAGCCTTGCTAAAGAGAATGCACCTGCAATAATCGTGACAACACGGTTTGATGCTCAAACTGGAGCTGGTAGGTGATTGCAAAAGGGAAGAGTGCTGAGAAGTAACGTTCAATGCATAGGTTTTTCAATAGGTAGTGGAATCTGGCAGTAATGACAGAGACATGTGCATTAGTTTAGGATAACCTGATATGGCAGACTGCAGAAATGACATTTACCGAAATGGCAGAATGTTAGCCAGAATCTGGAAAATTCAGAGAGTCAGATCTGAATACAAATTCAGACAGCTAGATCTGAATTTGGAAATGGCAAACCTAAGAGATGTCAGGGCCACTTGAATTTAGTGTCACACACAGGAAATAGGGCTACTCATCATGGCTCTGATACCATGTTAAACACATGCATGTTAAATAGGAAAGTAAACATACAAGGAGAAAGATAAGCGCGATTTGCTTTACTATTAACCATAGATGTGATTTTATAGTACATTAGGTGACCCTTGGTTTCCCATTCCAAGTGGTCTCTTGGACTCCATTTGTCCATTCGCCTTCCACACCTACCCATTGAGGATTAGGTGTCTAATAGTATTCCACAGGTGCAATTCCTGTTGAGAGAAACTAAATGATATCCAAAAAATTCTTATCTGCAACTTTGATAGCGAAAAATTGCGCATCAAGTAATCCGTCCTCAAGATTTTTTGTTTCCTACCCTATCTCAATCTTGGAAAGATGGTCTGGTCCATCATTCAAACAACTTGGCTGGACAATTACCTCAAAATAATATTCTTGGAACAACAGTGACCCTAAAAAAATCTCCCCCCCCCCAACACATGCTTTTTGACCAGGTACTTCAAAGAAGAATAATTCGTGAACATTTTGAAGTGCACCCCCAATAGATAGTGCTTGCATTTTTGCGGTGCATATACCATTGCTAACACTTTGTGCTCTATGGTGGAGTAGTTCCTCTTTGATTTAGACAACTTCCTGCTTGCAGGGTGATCAATATATCCTTCTCTGGGTTGTGCTAACACAGCTCCTACGGCTATGCAGGACACATCGACATGTACATGCAATATCTTCTTCAAATTGGGGAAGAAAAGAATAGGCGCAGTCACCATTTTTTCCTTTATTATATCGAGACTTTGTTTAAAATTGTCATCTAAGTAGAACTTTACATCCTTCTTCAATAAATTATCCATGGGCACAATAATCTATGTGTACGCCTTAATGAACAACCTATAATAGCCTGTATGTCCTAGCATCGTGCATAGCTGTTTTACATTTGTTGGGGGTTCCAAATTGATAATCACGATAAACTTCACAGGGTATACCATAAATCCTTGTTTTCATACAATGTATCCCAAAAAAATAACTTATGGTACCCAAGAATGCACTTCTTCTGGTTTAAGGAGATATGATACTTCCTGCAGGTATCCAACATCAAGCGTAGACTAGAGACATACATCTTTAACAGGCCAAAGACTGTCCAGTCATCGAAATATACTTCCAGGAATTTGTGGATATATTATTTTAAGGCTGCAACAATAACCCTATAAAATATAGTTGGCGTGTTCTTCAACCCAAATGACATAATAGTGTACTGAAAGGACCCCCACTCTATAGCAAAGATAGTCTTGCTCCTGTCTTCCGGTGCAATCCTGATTAGATGGTACCTGGAGAATCCATCCGTAAATGAGTAGGCTTCATACCTACCAACATTCTCTAAAACTTAAACGGTGAATGGAGTGGGAAACAAATCATGGACACATGCATCGTTCAACTTGTGACTATCAACACAAATCCTTATCTCTCCTTTATTCTTCTTCTCCTACACCACCATATGGATAACTGACTCAGACTCCTCAACTAGTTCAATGATGCTAGCGTCACACATTTTTTCAAGTTCTTCCCTCACTTTCTCCTTGTACTTTGGGTTCAACTGATATGGGTGCTGCTTAACGGGTTTTGCATCAGGCTTCAAAGTGATGTGAATTACTCCTAGATCACCCACAATGCATTTTAATTCTAAGAATTTTGTAGGCAGTAGTTCTTGGTATTCATGCAACAACTCAATGACCTTGATGAATGTGTCATCATCCCAATAGTTCCTTATATTGGAAAACTTGGGCTTCGCCTCTGAGCCTATGCTGACCTGTTGCGTCTGTACTGGTTGTGCTACATCTAGCATTGCTATCTTGAGCCCTGCAATTGCATGCTATCCTTCAGACTCAGGGATATGAACATCGCGGGGGTCCTCCTTGCCTTCCTCCGCGGTCAAATTGTAACATTCACGGGCCTGTGCCAACTGCGGATCCAAATAAGGTTGTACCAGGGTCCTTGGCTCCTTATTAATGTGAAATATGCTTGATTTCACTCCTTGAAGAGCCTTATTAATGCACTCCCAACCATCAATGAAGCTATATGTTAATAGGAACCCATCTATCAAGTAATCCCAATCCATAGTTCCATGGCGCAACTTGGTTTCAAGATGTCGTCGCTGAGTTATCGTATCCAACGAATGAAAGAACATGTGCACCCATTCTGGTTGAGGTTCTATTCCCCAAGCTTCAGTCCAGTGAGCCAAGTGCTCGCGAGCATCCTTCTAACCATCATAATTCTTTGTGATATTTGTGTCAACTTGGCCAAATATCAGCCTTTTCATCTTGCAAAACTCCTTCCATGCTCCGAAACTTGCCCTGTGCATGCCCCACCATCAATCTAGGGTAGACCTCACCAAAACTCCTTCCATGCTCCGAAAATTTCCCTGTGCGCGCCCCACCATCAATCTAGGGTAGACCTCAATGTGAAGTCTAAAGATTCATATCTATGGCTCTTAGGTACCTTTCTCTTAAATTCTTCCAAAAATAAGACAATGCTCCATGTTCCATCATAAAAAGGCAAATCGTGCACTTCCGATCTGACACAACTTAGAGATTTGGTAATCCTGTTACATTTCTTAGCAGTTACTTCATGCAAACGATTCTTCCATTTCTCCAACTCTTCATTAGAATCTATAATACATGAATTATCACACTCCCAACATATTCTACCATTTGCGGTGGGATTGATCCAGTATTCATCCCACGCAATAAGCTTATATATCTGATCAATATCAACATCCCCATACTCATGTGAGATAGATTCAGTTTAGCGTGCACCTTTAGAAGGATCTAATGGCACAACAACCCAAGTACCATTTTGTTCAAAGATTATTTTTCCTCTTCTTTAGTCTGATTATAGTGCCCATGTCATAAGCCCAATCAAACCCCGACAACGCAGGATATGGGTTACTGTCATCAACGATCTCAATCACTTCTAAATCAACCAACACGCTAGCGCCATAAATGTCTATGATTATCCCCCGTAATCACCCCATAGGAATGATCTTCAGCTGATTTATCATTCAAAACTGAATTGGACAACAATGCAGCTTAGGCCTTCCCATCCGCTCCCATGTTTGCTTTGGTAGAACGTTGGCATCTAAGCCTAGATCCAGAATGAATTGATCCATCTCATAATCTCCAATTTGTGTAGTCAGTCGCATCTCCCGACCAATTCTCTTCTTGTTCTTGTACACTTTATTTACCACACGTTGTTCCATCTGTGGGCTTTCCTTGCCAACACAGTTATCTATTACTTCTTGCAACCCTTCTACAACCTTCTGGTCCTTCAGAATTTTCATACACGTATGCAAGAAGGACACCAATATAGATAGATACACTTCCTTTACTTCGGTCTTCTCCTTAGGCTTGTTCCCCAATGGAAACAACTGTCTCTACGCGGTAGGTGGCAAATATTTTGGAGTCATAAATGTCTTCCTTGCTTCCATGAATGTCTCTTTCTCACGCTTCACATTGAAGCCAACCTTTTTATATTAATCTTTCTTAACCCATGTTTCCATCACAACATTTCTTCCTTCTACGCAGTCTCCTATGGTATTCACACCACTACACGTTACTACATTAATGCTTAGATCTGAACAATGCAGTTCAACGATCATCATTTGTATATTCTGAGTCGGCTACTGGTTGTACTTATCCTACATTTTAGCTAACAAAATGGGACAATATTCTACTTCATGACCAAATTCTTGACAATACTTACAGGAAATTGTAATGGGATTCTAACAATCCCTGGAAAATTGTCCAGTCTATCTGTAGTTGTAGCATATGATCTACCCTCACCCATGACTTGTGCGTCCTCCTCTACCACGCCCTCAGCCTAGGAAACCTCCTCGCGCGATCGGTGAACCCGAGGCTTTGCGCCCTTCTACTTGCATCTGATATGCACCAGGATTGTTTTGCATCATTAGGTCATAGCTCTTACAATATTGTTCATCATGCCCTACTAAACTACAGAAGTTACAGAACAATTGCTTTGGAGGTCTGAAAAATTTATGCAATAGATGACAAAAGTCTGTGGAATGCTGGCCTGCAACTTTGTAGAGGATACACCATACACTAGGCCCTACACTTGGCCCTATGCTCGATCCAGGCTTCAAGGGACCCGACATCCTGGTGCTCAAATATTCTCTATAAACATGGCATTGTTCTTCATAGTGACTGTCTACTTTGCATTTGATACACCAGACCTCCATTCTCATCTCTAATCAAACCTCCTTTCCCTTTTTTATATCCTAGAGTTCCATATGCAAGCTCTCCAATTGAATTTGAATCTGTTGCACTCCTATACTTGCATCAACTATGGGTTATGCTTCAAGCTTCATCGTAATCTTTAACACTTCAGGCTGAGTTGCAATATTCTGTTGAAACAATGGGATTCTGATACAATACAAGGAAAAGACCCTCTAGCGAAGGTTATAAATAGGGTTTTAGTGTTATAAATTTGGTCAAAATTGTCAAAAAAACATTTTCTACAACATCTGTTTTTAGTAACAGAGTGTTGGAATATTGTCATTGATGGCAAAGGATATGGCAAAGGAAATGGAAAAGGCTTGGGCAACGAAGAAGAACAGCAAAGTTTCAGAAAACAACGATCAGTAGAAAAGAACAGAGGACGAATAGAAGGAGCAGAGACAGAATGGGAAGAGTACAAAGGTGCAGCAGAATTTTGGTGAACAGCAACATGCATTCAAGAAGGAAGGGAGAAATGTAAGGATGAATTAATTGTCATGGGCCACAGCCACAAATTGCAGAGGAGAGTTGATTATGGTGTTGGGCAGAGCCGTCTTTACAGTGGAATGAAGTTATTCCCGTAAATCTAATTTACGGAGGATCAGAGTTATTCAAGACAGACATTTCGGGAATTTAAGCCCTCAACAACCAAGTGTGAAGAAAATTTATGAAAGTATGTTTAAACAGTGGAAAGACTTTAAATATTTGAATGTGGTAGGACAAGTGGTCCCTACCACTTGAGCGCAAATCACAAAGCGCAGTTTTGAAGCTTCAAGTGTCTTGTTGATATGGATTATTTGCGATGTGCGATCATCACACCGTCGCAATATCGCAACATCGCAACATCGCAACATCGCAATATCGCACGATCACAATATCGCAATTACAAAGTGTTCCGCCATATGGTTGATCACCAATTTGTGATGCAATCCCATCGCAAATCGCAAATGTTAACTTTGCGCACTTTTTGATCACGCCATCGCAAATGGCCATCTGCGATGTGGGCTCGGGGTCAAAGAATGAAATTTGAATAAAAGAAATGTTACGGGGACAGTGTAAAGTTTTAAAATAACCATTAGGGTTATAGTTATATTATTATATGGCGAAGATAAAAGATTGAATATTATTGAAGGGCCCGAATGGGATGATTCGTGCATGGAAGAATGGAGGTTAGGGTTTTTAAATTGGATTGGCATGATTATTAATACAAAAACGATTGAGATATATGGTTGTTCCACTTGCGGAACTCACCACATCAGCAAGACACTTGCGTATGGAAAAGCGTTGGATATTGTTTATAAAATCCAAAGGGTTAAACTTTGGGTTAAAGGCTGGGCGCACATAGATAATTTGAATCTCCTCGTTTGAATAAAATAAATTAAAAATAAATCGAAGAGCCCCAGGGATAAACTAAAGGAATACCATTAGCGGTTGAGTGGTTTTAGACTCATGGTATTGAGAAAGGCGAGATCTATATAAAGGGAAAAGATCATTATTCGAGGTGTGGGTGGAGCGAGCATTGGTGAAGAAGGAATTCCTCTAAGGAATATCCATATGGACAGACAACGCGCTTAATTGATGATTCTGAGTCCATGATGCACCCTACGAGACATTGATCTAAAAATTGATGAGTCGTGAAAGTATTCAACAGAAGAAACAATGAAAAGCTATCGGATGTCTATTGAAGAACACATATGGATCCGGTGCATATGATAGTTGGAGTTTCTGAAAGTTAATACACACAGAAGGATACACGGAATGTTGAATGCACAAATTCTCTGAAGTCTGGATTACAGTGGTCTTGTTGTTCTGTTATGTAGAATTGGGCAAAATATGTTTGTTAATTGAATAAAGGGTTCCGTTGGGTCAGAGGGTTTAAGCCTTCTATATATAGAAGCTAATGTTATGATCAGGGGGGGTTGTAGCTCCCTTCCAGGAGAGGTTGGTAAATGAGAGAAGGTTGTAGCCTTCTGCAGGTGGGTGCCTGCGTGCTGGTATAAGTCTGCGCCAGCACAGAAATTGAAATATGTTTTATTTATAATAAAATATTGAAGACAAAAACTTCAACAGCGGTGGTTTTCTCCCAAATTGGGTTTCCACCTTAAATCTTGGTGTTCTTATGTGTTTCTATGTTTGATGGTTTGTACTGTTATTTCTATTCATGCTTATCTGATGAATAAATGATGCAATGATTTAAGTAAAGACGTGATAAGATCTCTAGACATACAAGTAATGTAACATATGGTATTAAGAGAAAGGAAAACCAAAAATTATCAGTCAGGTCTAAATACTAATTCACCCCCCCCCCCCTCTCAGTATTTTTTCTTCAACAATTGGTTTCAGAGCAGGTCCTTCTAAAAAGCTTAACCGCTAGAAGGAAGATCAATCAAGATGAGCAATCAAGATGGAACAGCTTCTATCAGGCCTCCACTCTTCAACGAAAACAACTTAATCTTTTGGAAAACAAGGATGAGGTCCTATCTTCAGTCTCTGGGAGCAGATGTATGGGCTATTGTTGAAGGAGGATATCGATATCCAGCCACAGTGCCAACAGATCCGATGGAAAGAAAGAATTATGAAACAAATGCAAAGGAAGTCAATGCTCTATTGGAAAGTCTAACTGAAGCAGAATTTGTCAAAGTCATGCAGCTGAACACAGCAAAGGAAATATGGGACAAAATCATTCTAAGCTATGAAGGTGATGCAAAGGTAAAAAGTGCTAAACTTCAAACTCTTAGAATTCAATATGAGAATCTAAAAATTCTTAATGAAGAAAGCATTGCAAATTTCTTTCTACATCTTGATGATATTGTAAATCGCATGAGAAATCTGGGAGAAACAATAACTGAATCTACTTTGGTTGAGAAAATCTTAAGATCTCTAACAGCAAAATTTGAGTCAAAAGTTTCAGCTCTTGAAGAAAAGCAAGATCTTCAAAATCTTACTGTGGTACAACTTCATGGCATACTAACTGCATATGAAATGAGAAGAGGAGGACCATATGAAGTCAAAGAAGCAGTCTTTAGAACTTCTACAAAAGGGAAGGAAGTACAAATGACAAAAGGATCAGGATATATCTCAGAAGAAGATGAGATAAACTTCGTAAAGAAACTTCAACTAGGCACAGGATGGTTCAGAGGTAAGCTTCCTTTCAAATGTTTTGATTGTGGAAGAGTTGGTCATTATACTGCTAAGTGTCCTTATAAAGAAACACATAGAAAGGGGAAGGAAGCAGCAAAAAGGTATAAGAATTAGTTTAGCACTAGAAAGAGTTACTATACTCATGAAGGCAGTGATGGGCTATCAGATAGTGAGGAAGAATGTGAACAAGAACTTAGACTCCTCATGGCATTTGAAAAAGAATCTAAAGAAGAAAAGGATACTTTTGTGGATGCTCTAGAAGACAGTGATTTTCTTGATGAAAAAAATAAACTCAAAATTTGCCTAGAAGAGATTAAAATAATCATAGAAACTCTCAAAAAACAACTTGAAGATAAAGAGAAACACCATGAGAATTTAGAATGTGAAGTTGTGAATCTAAGAAAAGAACTTGAGAAAGTAAAAACTCGGAATCTTAGATTTGCTAAAGGGTCTGAAACCTTAGATGAGATTATCAAGGTGCAACGTTCTCCTCTTATAAAGACAGGTCTTGGATATATCGGAGAATCTTCTCAGGCTTCAGCACCAAATTATCTAAAAGCAGTTACAGTTGGTTTACAACATGCTGTCACTCAGCAAGGGAATAAAGAATCCTTACAGGTAAAGCATGATCATTTCAATTCAAGGAACACTAACAGGAATGTATTTCAAAGAAACACCAATCAACAGATAAATTCATATAGAAGATCTGATGATCGCAGAAATTTTTTCTTCAATGGACAATGTTTCTCATGTCACAATTTTGGTCATAAAGCTGTTCAATGTGTAGCATATAAAACTATTATGACAAGAGAAGCAAGAAAGAAAAGGATTGATATTGAAGCAAAGAAGAATACTTATAACAACTTTTCTCCTCTTCAAAATGAAGTTGAATGCACTTACTGCAATAAATTTGGCCATAAAGAATCTGAATGTAGGAGAAAAGTTCAGCCAAAAGAACAAGTTTCTTCAAGCTCCAAAGTATGGAAAAAGAAGGAAGTACAGGTTGAAAATTGTGGCATAGCGTTATTTGCAGAAGATGAAGAAAACCAATGTTACATTGATAGTGGATGCTCAAGACATATGACAGGTGATAAAGACAAACTTCTTGCATACAATGCTCTAGAAAAGGAGAAGAATGTTACTTTTGGAAATGATACTCCTGCGGTCATTAAAGGAAAAGGGTCTATTTTCCTAAAGGATAAGGTGAAAGCTAATGAAGTCATGTATGTGGATGGATTAAAACATAACTTGTTAAGTGTAAGTCAAATGTGTGATCAAGGAACTGAAGTTGTCTTTAGTTCAAAAGAATGTGTGGTACGTGATCTTGATACAAGTAAAGCAATTATAAAAGGCAAAAGAGATCCAAACAACCTGTATATATTGAAGAACCTCAAAAAACAATTTTATTTGAGTAAATCTTCAGAAAATTGGCTATGGCATAGAAGTTTGGGGCATCTGAGCTTCTCTCAAATCTACAAATCAAGCAGACTTAAAGTTGTTCGTGATCTTCCCAATATTACTCTACCTGAAAATATCATATGCAAATCTTGCCAATTCGGTAAGCAAACCAGGGTACAATTTAATGCCAAGGAAGGATCATCAAGTAAGCCTCTTGAACTTATTCATACTGATATATGTGGACCTATGAGGAAAAAGTCACCTCGTGGTGAAGAATACTATATCTTATTCATTGATGATTTCTCTAGAATGTGTTGGATTGGGCTGCTTAAACACAAAGATGAAGCATATGAGAAATTTCAGATTTTCAAAGCACTAGTGGAGAATGAATTAGAATTAAAAATCAAGTGTCTTAGATCTGATCGAGGAGGAGAATATACATCCAAAGAATTTCTTGAATTCTGTGAAAAACACGGCATAAAAAGACAGTTCTCTGTAGCTAGCACTCCACAACAGAATGGTGTTGCAGAGAGAATGAACAGAACAATTCAACAAATGGCTAGAGCTATGCTTGATGATTCTGGAACACCTGACACATTTTGGGGAGAAGCAGCACATACAGCATCAAACATTCTCAACAAAGCACATGTTCGTGTAAATAGTGATAAAACTCCATATGAACTCTGGTATGGTAATCCTCCCACTATAAAGCATTTTAGAATTTTTGGGAGCAAATGCTTTATCAAAAATAATGATGAAAAACTTGGCAAGTTTGAACCCAGAGCTGATGAGGGAATATTTCTTGGTTACTCCTCTAGGAGTAAGGCATATAAATGTTACAATAAAAGACTTTGAAAGATTATTGAATGTATTGTTGTTGTTATTGATGAGTCTACTGCAGCCCCAAAAGAAGAAAAGCAAACAACAGATGAAGATGATGAGGACACATATCCTCCTACATCAAACAGTAATGATAAAAACAATACACCTAGTGAAGAACCTGAAGAAGAGCTGTCTGAAAAGGCTCCATCTAGATATGTTCAAAAGAATCATCCAGAATCTCAATCAGGTGTACAAACAAGAAGGACTCTTGTGGGATCTTCTAGCAACCTGGCATTTCTGTCCACGGTTGAACCACACAGTGTCAGTCAAGCTAGCAAAGATGAATGTTGGATTCAAGCCATGAATGAAGAGCTTGATCAAACTGAAAAGAATCACACTTGGGAGTTAGTACCAAGGCCTCATGACAAAAATGTCATTGGAACTAAATGGATATTCAAAAACAAGTTAAATGAGAATGGGGATGTTATAAGAAACAAAGCTAGACTTGTGTGCAAAGGGTATGCTCAACAAGAAGGTATAGAATTTGAAGAAACCTTTGCTCCTGTAGCCAGACTTGAAGCCATAAGAATGTTTCTTGCATTTTCAAGCTTCCAACAAATCAAAGTTTATCAAATGGATGTTAAATCTGCTTTTCTCAATGGTGATCTAGAAGAAGTTTATATAGAACAACCAGAAGGATTCATTTTGGGAAATGATGAAAAACTTGTTTGTAGACTTAAAAAGGCTCTATATGGTCTCAAACAAGCTCCAAAGGCATGGTACTATCGTCTTGACAAATATCTTCATCAACAAGGATTTTCAAAAGGGTCTGCTGATAGCAACTTATACACAAAAACTGAAAATGACAAACTATTGATTGTGGTTGTATATGTCGATGATATCATTTTTGGAAGTAATAAAGAGTCTATGAGTCAGAAATTTGCTTCTGATATGCAGCAAGAATTTGAAATGTCTTTACTCGGGGAACTAACATTTTTTCTTGGCCTGCAAGTGCAACAAGCAGCAGATGGTATATTCTTATCACAAGAAAAGTATCTCAAACAAATCCTGAAGAAGTATGGCATGGAAGATTGCAAACCTGTAAGTACACCAATGATAACCGGATGCAATCTCAGTTCTAATGATGATTCCCCCACCGTAAATCAACCAGAATACAGATCTATGATAGGAAGTTTACTTTACATCATGCATGCAGTTGGGATTGTTGGACGATTTCAAGCCAATCCAAAAGAGTCTCATCTTCAGGCTGTGAAAAGAATATTCAAATATCTACAGGGAACTCAAGACTTTGGACTATGGTATCAAAAGAATGCTGATCTTACTCTTCATGCATACACTGATGCAGATTGGGCTGGACGTGTTGATGATCAAAAAATCACTAGTGGTGGTGCATTCTTTATGGGGCCCCGGTTAGTATCTTGGTTCAGCAAGAAGCAAAGCTCCATTGCCTTATCTACAGCAGAAGCGGAATATGTGGCTGCAACATCATGTTGCACTCAACTTCTTTGGATGATGCAAACCCTACAAGATTTTCAAATCAAATGTTCACCTCCTATCTCCATTATGTGTGATAATACAAGTGCCATCAGTATCTCAAAGAATCCTGTTATGCATTCCAAGACCAAGCACATTCCCATAAAATATCACTTCTTACGAGAACAAGTGCTTGAGCAAAAGGTGAAATTAGAATATGTTTCCTCCAAAGAACAAGTTGCTGATATATTTACCAAACCTCTACCCAGGGAAGCATTCGAATATCTCAGACAGAAACTGGGAGTAGTCTCTGCCATGCAGAGGATCAGGTCTACTTAATTACAGAAGACTCAATTGGTTGTGAGGTGTTGTCTGAATGCAAAGGTTCAGGGGGAGCATTGGTCATGTGAAAAGGATGAATTGTTGGTCATATTATCTTTGAAGACGTAGCATGATCTCAGGGGGAGCATGGGACTATCGATTCAACGGTTCTTGCTCAAACTCTTTGCCATTGATGTCAAAGGGGGAGGTAACATAACAGAGGGTGTCTATCAAGTCATCAAAGGAAGAATATTGCCATCAATGCCAAAGGGGGAGATTTATGGAATATTTTCATTGATGGAAAAGGATATGGCAAATGAAATGGCAAAGGCATGGGAAACGAAGAAGAACAGTAAAGTTGCAGAAAACAACGATCAGCAGAAAAGAACAGAGGATGAACAGAAGGAGCAGAGACAGACTGGGAAGAGTACAAAGGTGCAACAGAATTTTGGTGAACAGCAACATGCATTCAAGAAGGAAGGGAGAAATGTAAGGATGAATTAATTGTCATAGGCCACAGCCACAAATTGCAGAGGAGAGTTGATTATGGTGTTGGGCAGAGCCGTCTTTACAGTGGAATGAAGTTATTCCTGTAAATCTAATTTACGGAGGAGCAGAGTTATTCAAGACAGACATTTCGGGAATTTAAGCCCTCAACAACCAAGTGTGAAGAAAATTTATGAAAGTATGTTTAAACAACGGAAAGACTTTAAATATTTGAATGTGGCAGGACAAGTGGTCCCTACCACTTGAGCGCAAATCGTAAAGCGCAGTTTTGAAGCTTCAAGTGTCTTGTTGATATGGATTATTTGCGATGTGCAATCATCACGCCATCGCAACATCGCAATATCGCAACATCGCAACATCGCAATATTGCAACATCGCAACATCGCAATATCGCAACATCGCACGATCGCAATATCGCAATTACAAAGTGTTCTGCCATATGGTTGATCGCCAATTTGCGATGCGATCCCATCGCAAATCGCAAATGTTAACTTTGTGTTAGCCCCCCTATGAAATTTTTGACAAGAAAATAGGGGGCTAAATCATTGTTGAGTCTTCAAGGAATGCATTTCCTCTGAAAACACAGTCTCCTTGAAGCCTCTATGTGCCTTTTATCCTTTGATAAAATCCCCTCTACTGATTCCCCTTATAAAGCCTCTCTGCTATGTGAAGAAATTCCCAAAGGCCCCCTCTTTCCCTCTTATTTCATCCCCCAAAGCCTTTATTTTCTCTCCCCTTTATTTCCCCTTCTTTCCCCATTTACCCTCCAAACCCCCTCAAAATCCCCTTTGAATTTCTTCCCCTACCCTTTGTTTTCCCTTCTTCCCCCTTTATTTCTCTATCATTCCCCTTCCCCAGCCCTAAAATCCATTAAAATGGGCTTAAAAACCCTCTTCCGACCTTATTATAGGGCTTAGCCCCTTTACCGAAAGCCCCTTCAACCACTTCCCCACATGTGCCCGTGCGCTGGGACCAAGCGCTTAAGTCCCGAGTGCCAATCGCAATCGGAAGTCGGGCGAGGGTCCATTTCCTTTGGTGCATCATAAAAGTTTCGATGCGATCGTTTATTAAGCAAGTTCCGCGATGTGATCAAAACCGTTGATCCGCTTACATTTGATGGTTGTTCGCTAATCGCAACATTCACATCGTGCCCTCCGATTAATCGCAACCTTGTCTTCCGATTTCCCGATTGCGATCCTCCGATCTCATCCTGGCCGTTGATCTGCCCCGCGATCCGACAGCCAGCGCTTAATCGCTCCTTCCCCTCCGATTGTGTTCTCCACTGTTGATCTCCCCGCCGATCCGACGGTTGGCGCTTAATCGCAACAGCCTCTGATCAATCGCAAGCCTTTTCCTCCGACTCCCAATTGCGATGCTCTGATTCAATCACAGTCGTCCATCTGTTTCACGATCAAACGGCCAGCGCTCAATCACACTCGACTCTCCGATCGCAATCGCAAGTCACAATGGTGCCGCCCCGATTGAAATCTTTCGATTTGATTTGGACCGTCCATCTCCCTTCTGATCCGACGGTCATCGCAACTCTCGATCCCCCGATCGCACTGCCCCTCCGATCTCATCCTGACCGTCCATTCTTCCCGCAGATCAACGGTTCACGTTTAATCGCACCCTTCACCCGATCGCGATCGCATCCCCTTCTCTCCGCCTTCTGATTCAAACACAGCCGTCCATTCTCCCCGCAATCGGACGGCCAGCGCTCAATCGCATTCTCCCCCCCCCGATCGTCGATCACAAGTTCTTCTCTCTATCTCCCGATTGAATCTCTGATGTCCGTTCCTCCTCCAGATCGACGGCCAATGCTCAATCGCTTCATTCCCTCTGATCGCAAGTATTTCTTCCTTCCCCCCGATTAGATCTCCGCCGTCCGTTTCCTCCATGATCTAACGGCTCAGGTCTCATCGCCCTCCGCCTCCGTTGGGTCCCACCTCGTACGATCCTCCTACCGCATTTCATTGCATTTCATGCATTTTCTTTGTATTTCCTCCATCATTCAAACCTTTGTGTTTTACATTAAGGTTTAGAGAATCGCCCTCCACCATGGCTGGGTCCCGTTTCCACGGATCTGCACCATTGTGTCCATTGTTTCCACTGTTTCTTCACCGTTTCGCCTCCGTTCCTCCGCCTTCGCAGCAATTCCTTCACCACCACTACCCGGGCTCTGTAATAAGTTTATTTCATTATGCAAAGGTCACATAGAGGTTTTCTCAGCATTTCCAGCAGATCAGTTGAAGGTTTCAAGGGGTTAACACCTGTTGTTGACATAATCAAACGTTAACCCCGCATTCAAAGGATTGAAGCTCAGTTCGAAGACTAAGAGCGCACCAGCAGGTCATAACTGCGCCACCTAACAGCAGAGTACTCTTCTCCAGATGTGCACCTTCCTACAAGAAGATCTCCATATCTCCTCGAGCCCATAAGCAATTAAATACACAGACAGGAGCTTCATTAAAGACTGTCTGAGCAGCAGTAATGGAGGTATGGAGAAATCGCGGACTTCCATCCATGTCATTTATTCCAGAATGGCTAGCACAGAGCTCCAGACAGTCGAAGGACCCCAAATAAATATCAGAGGTCAATTTCCGGCCTGACAGAGCCTCCAAACAGTCTACGGAGTACCTACAGCGTTGCAGATAGTCATTAAGCAGAGTCGGCGTGGACACTTCCGCCATTCTGTCTTAATGAATCTCATTTAATTGTTCATCTACCTCTGTTTTCTCTCTTCTCCTATAAAAAATCCCCGAGAACACATTGTAAAGGTTGTTGTTGTTGCCTTGCTAGGCATCTGCTGTTAGAGGGATTCATTTGACTGTTAGAACAGTCGTGGGAGGGAATAGCAGAGTAGTTTGTATGTAATAGGCTGGGAGGAGAAGTTTGGACTGTAACAGCCATTGAGCTTATTGTACATGACTGGTTTTGCATCTATTAATCAAAGCACATTTCACAGGATCCTGGTCTATTGCTATTGGTGATGTTTTCTTACTCTGTTTATTACATTTTCACATTGTTTCATGTTCTTCTGGTAGGCATCAGAATAATGGTATAGGATTCACCCTTGTTAGGTGCCCTATTTTGTCTGCTCTCCCTACCTTTATGTTTTCTGCTCTATGTGCTATCTAAGAGCTGGTTTCAGTTGATTAACCAGCGCAGCGGATGTTATTGCCTGCTGGCTGATGTATGAATTAGTTGATGACGTTCTTAGATGTTCTTGAGGGGTTTAAGCTGGAAAGTTTGGAAGCACTGAGGATAAGTGTTAGCCCTGTCCACTAGAATCCTTGCATGACCAGTTTACCTTTCTGAGATCCCTTTGTTTATCTTATCTCTGTTTTCCCATTGGAGTTACTAAAGCAGACCTGGAGTTAAATGACCTCTGGTCTGATCTATAAGCTGCCCCTTTGTCTCTTTGAGAGCACCCTTTGAGTATGTCCAAGCAGGTCTGGAGTTAAATGACCTCTGACCTGATCTATAGACATAAATTCGGTTGCTTTCCTTCTTTCAATTTCCTCCTTAATGTTCCATCCCATCATCTAACTAAAAAGATCCTTTAATATAGATGACTTGCCCTTTGGAAGCCTTGGCTAGTGGATGTAAGTAATTTTCCTATCATGACTCCATAGCCCAATGGATGGCACTGTCTTGGCCTATCCTCTTTGCTGAAGCATCCTGCTGCCATGTTCCTTTCCTCCCATTGCTTTCTCGGCCTACGATCTCCTAACCAACCTAGCAACCCTTCAACCAAATCACTTTAAACCCCCCTTTGTGCTTCATAACTAGCCTAACATCTCATTCTGAGCTTCAAAGATAAATCGTTCTTTGTTTATTGGAGAGATCCCTCTCTGGTTACAGGAGGGCTAGATCCTAGGGCCCCAAAGTGGTTCTGATGTTGTCTCATCTTTCGGTCTTGCCAATCTGGCCAAAACATGGGAACCCGAACATAATGGCGACTCCACTGGGGACGAATCTGAGAGTCAAGAACCGCTGATAGTTGGTCTTTTCCCATTGTCATCACCAACATAATGGCGACTCCACTGGGGAAGGGACTGCGTTGCATCTAGATTGGCTTCTAATTGCTGATGGTGGATAGCATCCGGCCTCAAATAGTCATATTCATCCACCTGGTGACTCCACACTCCCTACGATCCAAAGACCTGATGACTCCACTGGTGGAGGACTCTGAACTGGTTGAGAAGATACAGTGACCTCTTTCTGATTTACAAACATGCTTCCACGCATACAGAGAAGATATGCCCCAATGAGCAGGGAGCATATCCCTGGATTTCCACACAAAATGCTTGAAGTGGACTGGTTGAAAAACCTGCCTACCTTTCAGGGTGAAGACTCTGAGGACCCCTTACTACATCTCATCAGGTTTCATATACATGTGTGGAAATTTAAAGTTGAATGGCATGAAGACTGCCTAATGAAAATGTTCATGGCAACATTAGAAGGAAAGGCTAGGGTCTGGTACGAATGGTTAGAACCTCGGAGTTTGTTTTCTTTAAAGGACATGCACCAAGTATTCTACACGAATTATAAAGGAAACTCTCCATCCTTATCATGGGATTGTTGTGATCAATCTCAGAATATCATACAGTACCTGTTAGATATTGATGAGGATTTGGTTAATATGCAATCAGAAGATCTGTTGATAGCCATTCAAGAATTTCATATGCATCCTAGCTACCACAAGAACATGGATGAATCGACTGAGGAAGAAAGCAGCCAAGAGGCTGTGGATTTTTCCCAAGATATTCCTGAAAACTCGGTTGCTGATTCATCATCCCTTATGGTTGAGGCGCAAAATGACATCCAGCCTCAAATTCAGTCTTCAGAGGAAACAGAGAGCTGCTGCACCTCTGCACAAAGGGACACCAGACCGTCCTCCCCTTTGATAGAGGAAGAAATAGATCAGATCATCAATAGACAGCCAGCCTCTGAAATTTTTTACAGATCAGACGTCCTTGCCCATTCATCTGATGAGATTTATTGTACAGAGTTGGAAGGCTCAAATGTAAATCAGAGTGAAGAAAAATCTACTGACGGTCCAGTATGTCCGGTTGGTAGCATTACTTACATTCATGACTCCCCTATCTTTGACCTATCTGATGATGATGTTCTCCAAACAGAAGAAGATCTGGTAGGGTCATCATTAGTAGATTTATGGGAGGAGAGTCAATCCTTTTCACTTCCAGAGAGTAATGAGCCAATGCAGGCTATTTATGATACTGATGAAGCAAGCTTTGAGAGTGCAGAAGAGGGTGAAGGATCTCTAGATCTTTGCTTCACTCCATTACAACTCATCAGTAACGATTTTCACATGGATGGAGGTCAACAGCATTTCATTTCAGAAGATGAAGAAGAGATTCTTGAGCAGGATGAAAGCAAAGAGCCTCCTCTTGAAAAAGAGGAAGCAAAGGAATACACCCCTGCTCGAGAATACATAGATCTCTTCACAGAGCTCAGCACAACAGAGCAGAATACATCAGAGCTCTGAGAGGACAGCACTGCCATATACGATGAGTCCTCTAGTTCAGAAGATGAAGGAGACACTCTATTCCAAGAGAGTCTCATTCTTGGTCCAGTGGAAGAAGAAGAGATCCTGGTTGAATCCAGCCTGCCAAATATTCAAAACCAGGTATCTTATCATGATCCTTATGCACTTTTCCTGCAAACATATGAAGAAGGATCAAAGGTATTTTTGAGTAGCATGTTGCAGACAGAAAGAAAATTTTTTAAGGCTGTTGTTGTTGAAAAAAAAGAGTGGGAGCTGCCCTGCCTATCCAGCCTACTCAAGGAGTTGAGCAAGAAGGACCAGCCATGGGATCACTTGAAGGACTGGTTACATTGGAAGACCATGTTTGTAAGCTAGACTTGTAAATATTTCAGTTAGAGTAGGGTAGGTAGGAAAAGCTCAATAAAGCTCAGCCTATGAGCAAGTAGATTAGTTGTTTCATTTTCTGTCTTAGAATGTAGAGAAGAAACCTGCTAGACAGTCTAATCCTAGCAGGTAGTAGTGTAGGTAGAGAAACATGTGAGACCAACAGTCTAATCTGGTCTCATGGTGTAATAAGGGTAGAAGTAGATTAGGTTTATTCTTCATGTTTGTAAAAGTTAATGATGTAAAGGGTCTGCAAGTCCAAATGCACCCAAGAAGAAAAAATGTTAGGACTATAGTGTGGGTAGGTAGTTGTTTGGAAGAATTTTACTGCTGATATGTTGTCTTCACAGTATGTGGCAGCTGATCTAAAGAAAGGAGAAAGATGGCTTATAGCAGCAGGCGTCTGGCCTACACCAAGAGATCATCTTATGGTTTCTTGGCTCCTTCAAGAAGAAGCCATCCCCATGTGGAGCCACTGTTAGCCCCCCTATGAAATTTTTGACAAGCAAATAGGGGGATAAATCATTGTTGAGTCTTCAAGGAATGCATTTCCTCTGAAAACACAGTCTCCTTGAAGCCTCTATGTGCCTTTTATCCTTTGATCAAATCCCCTCTGCTGATTCCCCTTATAAGCCTCTTTGCTATGTGAAGAAATGCCCAAAGGCCCCCTTTTTCCCTTTTATTTCATCCCCCTTGTCTTCCCCTTCTATTCCCCTTTTACCTCTTCAAATCCCCCCAAAATCCCCTTTAATTTCTTCCCCTACCCTTTGTTTTCCCTTCTTCCCCTTTTATTTCTCTATCGTTCCCCTTCCCCAGCCCTAAAATCCATCAAAATGGGAAAAAAACCCATGTTTCGACCTTATTATAAGGCCTAGCCCCTTTACACTAGCCCCTTCTAACCACTTCCCCACATATGACCCAGCGGCCAGGACCAAGCGCTTAAGTCCCGAGCGCTAATCGCAATCGGAAGATCGGCGGGGGTCCTTTTCCTTTGCAATATCAAAAGCCCGATGCGATTTGTTTTATAGCGTTAAAAGTCCGCGGTGCGTTCCGCACCGTTGATCTCTACTGATGATCCAACAAGCGGGCCTCTAATCGCAGCCTTCTCCGTCGCAATCGCAAGTCTCAACAATGCCGCCCGATTCTTTGTCCTCCGATCTCATCACAATAGTTGATGCCGCGATCCATGACAGCCTTAATCGCTTCATTCCCTTCTCGCTTTCTGTTTTCTCCTCCGATGGACTGTGAGCCGTTGATCTAGCCTTCAGATCTAACGGTCGGCGCTCAATCGCAAGTCCCCTTCCGATCGCAATCGCAAACCGTTTCGTCCGACCCCCGATTGTGATCTCCCGATTCAATCCTGACCGTCCATCTCCCTTCTGATCCAACGGCCAGCGCACAATCGCATTTCCCCTCCGATCGCAATCGCAACCCCTTCCCTCCGTCCTCCGATTTGATATCATCCGTTCGTTTGTTTCAAGATCCAACGGTCATCGCTCATCTTCCCTGATCGCAATCGAAAAAGTTTATGTGTGTCACCCTTGGTTACCCCCGATTGCGATGGTCCCGATTCAATCTCGGCCGTTGATCCTCCCTTGGATCCGACGGTCCAGATCTAGTCGCCCTCCACCTCCGTTGGGTCCCACCTCGTACGATCCTTCTACCGTATTTCATTGCATTTCGTGTAGTTTCTTTGTATTTCCCCCATTATTCAAACCTTTGTGTTTTACATCAAGGTTTAGTAAATCGCCCTCCGCCATGGCCGGGTCCCGCTTCCACGGCTCCGCACCATTGTGTCTGTTGTTTCCACAGTCGTCACCGCCTTTCCTCCACCGCTCCGCCACCACTTCTCCAGCCTCTGCAGCATTTCTCCGCCACCACTGTCCGGGTTTTAACAGATTCATCTTACTGTGCAGATGGCACAGAGAAGTTTTCCAACAGTTTCCAGCGGACCAGCAGAGAGTTTTCAAAGGGGGTTAATGATTCATAATGATATAATTAACGTTAACCCTGCATTCAAAGGATTAAGGCATTGTTTGAAGATTAAGAGTGCACCAGCAACGCCATAACTGCGCTACCTAACAACAGGACGTTTTCCTCCAGAGGTACACCTTCCCACAGTGTCCTCCATGCCTTCTCGAGCCCTGAGACAATTAAATACACTGACTGAGGCTCATTTCAGACAGTCAGGCAGCATTAAAGAAGCATGAAGGGACTTGCAGTTTTTCATCCAGTTCATTTATTTCAACATGGCAGCACAAAGCTCCAGACAGCCAGAAGGACTCTAAAAGAAATATCCGAGGTCAATCGGCCTGACAGAGGCTTCCCTAGCCGGCCTACAGAGTACATACAGTGCTGCATTCTTCCATTAAGCAGTATGGGCGTGAACACTTCCGCCTTACTGTCTTAATGAGATTCATTTATTGTATATCCTACCTCTGTTTCTTCCTCTTCTCCTATAAAAGATCCCTGAGAGCATAATGTAAAGGTTGTTGTTCAGTTGCTACGTAGTCTGCTATTAGAGGGATTCATTTGACTGTTAGAACAGTCGTGGGAGGGAGTAGCAGAGTAGTTGTATGTAATAGGCTGGGAGGAGAAAGTATGGACTGTGACAACCATTGAGCTTATTGTACATGACTGGTTTTGCATCAATTAATCAAAGCACATTTCACAGGATCCTGGTCTATTGCTATTGGTGATGTTCTTCTTAACTCTGTTTATTTCATTTACATGCTGTTTCATGTTCTTCTGGTAGGCATCAGAATAATGGTATAGGATTCACCCTTGTTAGGTGCCCTATGCTGTCTGCTCTCCCTACCTTTATGTTTTCTGCTCTATGTGCTATCTAAGAGCTGGTTTCAGTTGATTTAACCAGCGCAGTGGATGTTATTGCCTGCTGGCTGATGTATGAATTGGTTGAGTTAGTTCTTAGAAGTTCTTGTTGGGTTTAAGCTGGAAGGTTTAGGAACACTGGGGATAAGTGTTAGCCCTGTCCACTAGAATCCTTGCATGACCAGTTTACCTTTCTGAGATCCCTTTGTTTATCTTATCTCTGTTTTCCCCTTGGAGTTGCTAAAGCAGATCTGGAGTTAAATGACCTCTGGTCTGATCTATAAGCTACCCCTTTGTCCACCTTTGAGAGCTGCCTTTGAGTATGTCCAAGAAATTCTGGAGTTAAATGACCTCTGACTTGATCTATAGACAGAAAATTGGTTGTCTTTCCTTCTTCCACTTTCCTCCTTAATGTTCCATCCCATCATCTATCTAAAAGATCCTTTAGTGTAGATGACTTGCCCTTTGAAAGCCTTGGCTAGTGGACGCAAGTAATTTCCTTTCATGACTCCATAGCCCAATGGATGGCACTGTCTTGGCCTATCCTCTTTGCTGAAGCCTCCTGCTGTTTTGTTTCCTTTCTCCCATTGCTTTCCCAGTCCATGATCTCCTAACCAACCCAGAAACCCTCCAACCAAACCATTAAAAACCCCCCTTTTGTGCTTCATAACTAGCCTAACATCTCATTCTGAGCTTTAAAGATATATCATTCTTTTCTCTATTTGGAGAGATCCCTCTCCGGGTCCAGGAGGGCTAGATCCTAGGGCCCAAAAGTGGTTCTGATGTTGTCTCATCTTTTGGTCTTGCCAATCTGGCCAAAACATGGGAACCCCAACAGCTCTGACTCCCATCAATTTTCTGCAAGCACCAACCTACAGGAGGCTGCAACCTCAGTCAGCTACAACTGACATCTATCAAGCTACAACTTGATAGGGAAGCTCCAAATTCCTTACTGTTTCAAAAGAAAAGCACTTGCTGATTTACCTTGGATATCAGCTCTGTTCTGTATCATCTTCATTGTTGTCCATCAATCTTCATATCTGCCTTATATCATTTCAGCATCTTCTCAGATTCACTATCAACTCCTCCTTCTTCTCTGCTCAGCTCCTCCTTCTTCTCTGCCTCACTGCTTCATTTATGATTTCTCTAACTTTTCACAGCATCTCGCTCTGCTCCTCCTTCTTATTATCTTCTCTGCCTCAATTCCATACTCTGCATTCTCTATATTCACTCTCTCTAACCCCTTTTATGCATATCAATGTGATATCATTTATAGGGATTCCCTTTTTTTTTTACCGTTAGCATTCCTTAGGGAATTTGAAATGGAAAGCCATGACTCTTTGGCTTCTGCTTCCTCATTTCTTTTATCAAATCATTCAGAAAAATATAACAATACATATACATTTCAGTTTTACAGTGGAGTTTTCTTTTCCTCCTGAGACTTGCCAATACATCATAAACAATATAAAATCAATTACAACATTTACATTCACATTTTCAGTTACATAAAGACAATTTTACTCAGCCCATTTTCTGGCTTTTGGCTTTGCTGGCTTTGTCTTTTCTGCTGCTATCAGGTAACTGTTCTGCCTTCTTCTACTCACTGTCTTATGCATATTTTCCAGTTTTATGTGCTTGTACACCTATCAAATTCATTCATGTACATATTCCTGTTCACCGTGATTGTGTGTCTGCTACATATATATAGCTGCATTACAATATATATAACTTCTGACAATTAAATCTGGGCAAATTCCAATGCTTTGGTTTCCTTTACTGGCAGTTTAAATAACTGAATGCGGAGGCTTTAATATCGCCATGGTTATAAACCCAATATATGCCCTCTATGCAAGGTTCTCTCCTTCTATTATTTCAAGCAATTAATGTTCATTCTTGGCATTATTATTTTGATATTTGAACCTTAGAAACCATAACCCAATGGTTAATCAATCATTGAATCATTCAATATGTGTTCACGGCTTACCATTCATATATAAAATATATCAGCATCCCCAAATCAACGGTTATGTAACACTTAATAGGCTTTCGAATTTATTAATACTTTGGAAGATATTATAACAAAAACCTTAGCATTTGAATCCCCTAATTAAAATTAGTTACCAAGGTGTATATTTGATGCCAACCAGCTTGGGGTTAAAAGGCCGAGTACCCACGTTCCTCGACTTTTAATTAAAAGAACCCCATAACAATCTATAAAATAAAACTTCAACTTAGGTTATAATACAATCCAACGCATATATCTTGGTTCCACAACTTGTCGTTCAACTTTGGTTTATAGTTCAACATAAAGTCGATTGGGCCCACGTATCTTGTTTTGTCTTAACTGTTGATTTGATCCGACGGTCCAACTTTTGTTGCGCGCCAAGTCTAAATCCGATGGATGCCACGCAATATCGCGCAAATTATATGCTCGTCACATAATTTTTCAAAATCACGTGAAAAAAATTGTTTTATAAAACCGCCTGAGGGCATGTGTCCTTCAATAACATATATCGTGTTCATTTTGGTAATACAACTTACCACTTCAATCGATGCGCGAAAATGCCGGTTTCTGAAGGTTGAAACCATGGTTATTGTTCCTTCACAGTTCCATTCCTCTCCACTCCAGGTTCCGTTTCATTCTTTATAACTTCGATTTCTATTTTTTTCTATTGTGCCATGGCTATACTTACTCCATCGCTCTGCCACTGAAGTTCCGCCTTCTACATCATCGCTCTTGTTTATTCTCTCCTTGCATGGTTCCTTTGAGATGTAACAATCTCCCATGATCTCGATTTGGCTCTACAACGCTGGTCCATTACATGAATTGACCATGCTATTGAATATTCCATTGTATCGAACAGTTTCGAACCTTTGCCCTTCAATCTTGTGCTGCCTATACCTATGGCATTCTACTCTTCGGTGCTTCGTCAAGGCATACATCTGAAATGTATTATTCCCATTCTAACTTCTCCATTCACCCAAAATCCTGATTATACACAGATATCAAAAATGCCCATAGTTTCATTAAACAGAGAACAAACCCTCTCTTCACTGGTTACGCACAACAGCTGTGTAGGATAAAAACGCTATATTGCACATTCACAAGAATAAAAAAGCATTTACCCTATGGAGTCCTTCCCACATAATACGCAGGAAATTTCCACCAGAACATAAGTCAAATGCTTCTCAATGGATCACATGAAGTCCTCCTTCCATGACTCGATGGCCTTTGAATTTCCATTAAGCTCTTGGTAATCTCTATACAACATTTTAAAACTGATATGCCCAAATATCACACCAGAATTGAAAGCTCGATTCCAGATAGTTTAATACTGCAATGGTTATAGTATGGGTTTTATTCTATAGGTTCTCACAACAAGATTTGCGAATCCTTAACCCAATTCAATGTTGGCTCTTCATCCTATAAACCCTTACTGCAGAGTTTTTTTTTTAATCTGCCTATCACTGATTTTACACGCACATGATTCCAGTTCATTGATGGATGTACATTCAATTCCTCCAATATCCCACAACATTGACATTTCTTCTCAGAACCCATTTAAAATCTCGGGTACAGGGTTTCATCATACATTCAATTCAAACCAATACTGGATTCTTTCCTTATGTGCAGAGTATTATTTCAACTCCTATTTCTGAGTCTATTTATACATGATTCATGGAGATTCAAGCATTTTCTCACAGAAACTAAATCAACCAATACACATCCATTCAGGAACAATTTCCTTCATTCATATTATACAAATGAATTCACTTACAACAAAACTGTCTTGGCCAGATCTTCAAGTCAAAATCACTAGCCCTTCTCTAACTCTGCCTCTGAACAGGATATGGATTTTCTTCAATTATCTGTAGAACACAATCTCATCAAACACATGTAGTGAAAAAATTCTTCTTCACTACTCTACACCTTGAATAGATCTCTGCTTCAATTCACTGCTGCCTCTGCTACCTCTCTTTTGGCTTCCTCTACTCCTTGACTGATGTTTCAGGTGCTCCTCCTTTGTCATCTCCTTTTCCATCAATGACAACATTTCCAACAGTCTCCCCCTTTGGCATTGATGGCAACACATCCACCAATAATCCAATGCTTCCTCCAAGTATTCCTCTACCTGGCTTCTTTTTGGAAGACCCTATATTCTGTTACTTGCTTTTCCTCCCCCTTTGACATCAATGGAAAAGGGTTGCACATTTCCTAGTGTCATTTCTATCTCTTCATTTCCTCTCTCTGAGATGTGTTTAGGCCTTCTTATTCTGACTTTGTACCCTGCTGCTCCAAACTAGTGTACAAGAGTTGTTGAGAGAACACTTTTGAGGATTATTGGACTTGAATGTACACTGCAGGTTGATACAATCCCAAAGCACTGACTCCTTTGACTTGTATAAAGCTGAAGGTGAAGATAATGACACTTCATAGAACACATTGTACCAGCTTTATCTAATCAGAGCTACATCATTGGTTTAAACCTAAAATACTGAGAATGCTTCAAATATACTTCAGTCTCTATCTAATGTAGTGTGCCAATACATTTCTGTTAAGGAAGATTGTGGATGGAATATATCTGTAGTACAACATCTGTTCAATTGTGATGAAGCCAATATATCTTTTATTGCTGTGGTACACCTTTCCTGCCTATTGGTGATGATATGAGCTAGGATGCTGATATTGATATTACCCTTAATAGCTGAAGGTTCTTGTTACAGATGTGATCAATGAATCAAGCAGAATTTGATCTAAGAGATCAAATTCCTTTACTGCTTGCATAATGTATTTTCAAAACAAAACCTTGAGGTTAGATGCATTCAATGTATTTGTCAATCTCACTTATTAACCATGCAATTTTCTTTATGAAATAAGGGGGGTATGTATGTAAATGATCAATTTCTCTTTCAAAGAAGAATTACCAGCAAAATCCTTTATGCTGAAGTAGGATTTGGATGATATAATAAAATACTTTTGGGCTTCAAATGGTAATCACAACTAGTCCTTTATGCTTCAGATACTTTGATTTTTCTATCAGGATGATCTTCCACATAAGCATATTCAAGATGTTTAATTGAAAACTCAGCAAACAGACTTCACACAATGTTATGAATGATTTCAAGAGAGAGAGGCCTGATATATATGTATTGACTTCAGGAAGGCATGCAAATATATAGAAAAAGATACTGCTTTAATGCTCAATATAATGTTTCAAAAACAAAATATTGATCTTTTAGCTCTGTAATTGACCTTTTCATGCTTGAATAATGTAGATAACTCTGGGATACTAACTTGGTGTACTTTTTCCATAATGCCTTGATTCTGAGGACCTGTACCTTATTGCTGCTTCATGATAACACTTGATATTCTGTTGATAGGCATGCTGCTTGTACCTAAATACCAAATGATATTACAGTGATAAAATATGAAGAGATTTCACTTTAGCTTGCGCATTTACTCATAATTAAGACATCCTTCATAAATTCTACTATTGAGCTTTCCACTGTTCACACCAACAGTCATTAATATCCTGAATTTGATCTTGGCATCTTTAACCATTTTCTTATTTTGTCATTCTATTCAAGGGAATGTCACTGCATTTTCCTTTCTAAGACTGCTCCAGAATCATTGCTGCTTTAAGTACAATTCAACTGTCTTAACATAATGATCTTTGGGTAGACATCTTCAGTTTCTCTATTCTAAATCTTCATGGGATGATTACTCAGAGATTTGTCACTTACTTAGTTGTACTCCTCCAAGGGACATTTTCACAGATGAAATAAGTAATGATACAATGATGAGAGGCTATTTTCTTACTCATCTTTATTTGAGTGATTCATTGTTAATTCTAGCAGTATGAGGTACAAAGTGATCATCACTTTAATGTGCTAAAGTCTTCTTCTATCATCATGGCTGTTTGCTACTTTCTCTCCTTCCATCAACCTGCTGGCTATTGTGTGCTTCAGGTGATATTATTCCTCAATAATTATTTGTTGGAGAAGTTTTCCTTTTCCTTCCTGATCTCAAAGTTGTTCTTATTACATGGAGCTCTTCTTAGACTGCTTTCGTGGGGTCTATTTATGAACTGCTCTCCCCCTGGGATGTTGCTTCATATTTGTCATTGTTTGGATACTTGTTTTGTTTCCTAGAGCAGCTCCCCCTAAGATTATGCTAGATTCATTATGTTATTGAAATGATAGGCTCCCCCTTTCTCTTTTCCTTCCATACTTTATTGGAGTTCATCATAATGTCTGCCCCTCTTTTAGATTCATAGTTTAGTTTGATTTGCTTTGTTTCCATCATCTGTCTAGAGTTCTTTAATATATATGGCAGTTTACAGTCCTTTGATTTGTGACCACGCTTGAGGCATACATAGCATCTTATTTGACCATGGTACATTTGAGCTGTTGTATAATATTTGTTCCCCCTTTTTAATACAGTTTACATTCAAAAAATTTATGTCCAAAATTATTGCATGCATAACAGTAGCCATGGAAATGATTTGTGTACCTGGTGAAAGATTGTCTTTTTCAGTTGCTTGCTTGAGGGGTTCTTCTTATTTGCTGCATCCTTTGCTGGTTGGACTAGATTTGCTTTGTCTTATAGTATGCTGCAGTATGTCCAGGTTTGTGGCAGGAAAAAAAAGTAATACTTCCCATAGGAGGAAATAACCTTCTTTGACATCTTCCAAATTTTTTTAATTCATCCTTAGGAGGAAATGAGCCTTTAGCAGTTGATTGTTTCATCCTCTCATTCTCTGTTCTTTCATGTTGCTGCTTGATTCTATTTGTTTCTTTACAAATCTTGTTCTTGTTGGCTTCTTCTTCTATGGGAATCTTCTGAGTTGCTTCATTTTCCTTTACAGCTTTTACAAAGATGATTTTCTTGTTATCTTCTACCTTGGGCTTACTGGTTTCACCTTCATATCCTATGCCAGCCTTTATGAGAGGTGATCTTTGAGCATTTAGCATCTTATCCAATTGTCTAGTTCTTTTCATTAGAGGTGTATTCATTAATAGTTATCTTTGGACTTTTTCTAAATTCTTTCTTAGGCTCACTACTTCTTCTTCCAGTTTTTCACATTCTAGACTTTTCTCTCTCATTTGTTCCAGCAGAGTGTCTTCTACTTTCTTTGATTCTTCAAGCTGTGTCTTTAGGCCTATAATTTCTTTCTTATCTTCATATTATTTCTCATCACATATTTGCACCACTGTCTTAAGGTCTTTGTTTTCATTCTTCAATCTTTCTATTTCAGTCAAGGCTGTGTCAAGTTTGGCTTTTTCTTCAGCTGCAATTTCTTCATGGTTCTTACTACCATTCACACTAGCAGGTACCTCATTTGATTGAATATTTTCCTTTTGACCTGAATTTTTCTTCTTCTTAATTCTCTTCTCCTTCTTGACAATGCAGTCCTCTATGTCTATTCCATGCATGAAATGCAATCTGTCCCAGATTTTTTTTGCAGAGTCTAGATCCATTATCAACTCAAGGTCCTTGTTATGAAGACTTTCATATATCACACATTTTGCCTTGGCATTCCTCTGTTGTTCTTTCACCATGGGGGAGTCTGTGCAGTAACCATCACATACAAGCTTCCATACCTCAGGTTCATAAGCCAATAATCCTGTCTTAACCTTCTCTCTCCATTCAGGAAAGTTTGTTGTATTTAACACAGGTACATTTTGATAGTCCATGACTTAACCAGATCTCCTTCAAGCTATTAAGCTTACACCAAAGGAACCTGCTCTGATACAATTTGTTGAACCCTTAGTTAAATTGAGAGGGGGGGTGAATCAGTTTAACACATACATGGACTTTTAAAACTTTTCCCTTAAAACTTATTTACACCTTCATTTCATGATCAACTTAATATGTGAGCAATCTTAATTTGTGAGCAGCAAGTATTAAGCAGATTTGTTAATGTAACAACAGTCTTAATATGTGAGAAACAAGTATTAAGCAGATTAGATAAACCACATCAACACATAGACATCATGCACATAGACACCAGATATAAGTGGAAACCCATAAAGGGAGAAAACCACGTCTTATTATTGTTGTGATGCAAAGGCAAGCTCCAACTCCCTCTCACCACCGATTTTCTGTAGGCTCCAACCCACAGGAGGCTCCTACCTCAATTATGCAAGCTACAACTTGCAAGGAAGCTCCAATTCCCATCAATTTTTTGTAGGCACCAACCTACAGGAGGCTCCAACCTCAGTCAGCTAAAACTGACATTTATCAAGCTACAACTTGATAGGGAAGCTCCAACTTCCTTACTCTTTCAAAATAAAAGCACTTGCTGATTTACCTTGGATATTAGCTCTGTTCTGTATCATCTTCATTGTTGTGCATCAGTCTTCATATCTGCCTTATATCATTTCAGCATCTTCTCAGATTCACTATCAGCTCCTCCTTCTTCTCTTCCTCATTGCTTCATTTCTGCATTCTCTAACTTTTCACAGCATATCATTCTGCTCCTCCTTCTTATTATCTTCTATACCTCAATTCCATACTCTGCATTCTCTATATTCACTCTCTCTAACCCATTTTATGCATATCAAGGTGATATCATTTATAGGGATTCCCTTTTTTTTTTTGACTGTTAGCATTCCTCAGGGAATTTGAAATGGACAGCCATGACTCTTTGGCTTCTGCTTCCTCATTTCTTTTATCAACTCATTCAGAAAAATATAACAATACATATACATTTCAGTTTTACAGTGGAGTTTTATTTTCCTCCCGAGACTTGCCAATGCATCACAAACAATATAAAATCAATTACAAAATTTACATTCACATTTTCAGTTACATAAAGACAATTTTACTCAGCCCATTTTATGGCTTTTGGCTTTGCTGACTTTGTCTTTTCTGCTGCTGTCAGGTAACTATTCTACCTTCTTTTGCTCACTTTCTTCTGCATATTTTCCAGTTTTCTGTGCTTGTACACCTATCAAATTCATTCCTATGCATATTCATGTTCATCGCGATTGTGTGTCTGCTACATATATATAGTTGTGTTACAATATATATAACTGCTGACATTAAATCTGGGCAAATTCCAATGCTTTGGTTTCTTTTACTGGCAGTCTAAATAACTGAATGTGGAGGCTTTAATATCGCCATGGTTATAAACCCAATATATGCCCTCTATGCAAGGTTCTCTCCTTCTATTATTTCAAGCAATTAATGTTCATTCTTGGAATTATTATTTTGATATTCGAACCTTAGAAACCATAACCCAATGGTTTATCAATCATTGAATCATTCAATATGTGTTCACGGCTTACCATTCATATATAAAATATATCAGCATCCCCAAATCAACGGTTATGTAACACTTAATAGGCTTTCGACCTTATTAATACTCTGGCAGATATTATAACAAAAACCTTAGCATTCGAATCCCCTAATTAAAATCAGTTACCAAGGTGTATATTTGATGCCAACCAACTTGGGGTTAAAAGGTCGAGTACGCACGTTCCTCGACTTTTAATTAAAAGAACCCCATAGCAATCTATAAAATAAACTTCAACTTAGGTTATAATACAACCCGACGCATATATCTTGGTTCCACAACCTTTCTTTCAACTTTGGTTTATAGTTCAACATAAATTCGATCGGGCCCACGTACCTTGTTTTGTATTAACTGTCAATTTGATCCGACATTCCAAATTTTGTCGCGTGCCAAGTCTAAATCCGACGGATGCTGCGCATATCGCACAAATTATATGATCGTCACATAATTTTTCAAAATCACGCGAAAAAATTTGTTTTATAAAACCGCCTGAGGACATGTGTCCTTCAATAACATATATCGCGTTCATTTTGGTAATACAACTTACCACTTCAATTGATGCGCGAAACTGCCGGTTTCTGAAGGTTGAAACCACAATTACTGTTCCTTCACGGTTCCGTTCCTCGCCACTCCAGGTTCCGTTTCATTCTTTATAACTTTGATTTCGATTTTTTTCTATTGTGCCATGGCTATACTTACTCCATCGCTCTGCCACCGAAGTTTCGCCTTCTACACCATCGCTCTTGTTTATTATCTCCTTGCATGGTTCCATTGAGATGTAACAATCCCCCATGATCAATGCTGGTCCATTACATGAATTGGCCACGCTATTCACTATTCCATTGTATCGAACAGTTTCAAACCTTTTGATCCAGGTGGATATCGGTGGCCACCCACCTATCCCATTTGGACCAGCACCATCAATTCTTGCAGCTTTTCACATTCAGCACAACTTACTATTTTTAGCAGGTTTTCGGATCCTCCACTCTCGGAGCCGTTGTGGGGGCTTAATGATCCAGGTGGATATTGGTGGCCACCCACCTATTCCATTTGAACCCCCATCTTCAGTTCTTTCAATTTTCAAGTTGCAACAAAACTTACTATTTTTAGCAGTTTTTCGGGTCCTGAACTTCCAGAGCCATTTTGAGGCCCTAAACGACGTTTTTTGGGTATGAAAGCGCCAGCAAATTTGTTGATCAAATTCATCCCGAAAGCTGTAGTCCTCGGATAGATCTTTCTAATGATGTATCATGTGTGTCAAACGGAGATAGTATGCCAAAGTTATGCCCCCGGGGAGTTGAACCACCAATTTACCCAAACGGGCGCCCACAATTTTGACACCTCATCTCCTACGGTTAGGTTTTTGGACGTTTCAAATTCTACATTGTTTCTCAACAATAAATAGGCCCTCGAGCCTCATTGTAACACAGTGGAGAGGTCTGTAGCCACCACATCTCTTCTTAGAGATTTGCTACCAGCACCCTAGCTATTGTATTTCCATTATGTCTGTAAGCATATTTCTGTTATTTGATATTAATGAAATGACACATTATTTCCGCTGCATATCTATGTTTATGGTTATTTCTGTATTCTGTTGCGTTCCTGCATAAATCCGGATCACCTTTTCCCTTCAATCTCGTGCTACCTATACCTATGGCATTCTACTCTTCGGTGCTTCGTCAAGGCATACATCTGAAATGTATTATTCCCGTTCTAACTTCTCCATTCACCCAAAATCCTGATTATACAAAGATATCAAAAAGGCCCATAGTTTCATTAAACAGAGAGCAAACCCTCTCTTCATTGGTTACGCACAACAACTGTGTAGGATAAAAACACTATATTGCACATTCACAAGAATAAAAACGCATTTACCCTATGGAGTCCTTCCCACATAATACACAGGAAATTTACACCAGAACATAAGTCAAATGCTTCTCAATGGATTGCATGAAGTCCTCCTTCCATGACTCGATGGCCTTTGAATTGCCATTAAGCTCTTGGTAATATCTATACAGCATTCTAAAACTGATATGCCCGAATATCACACCAGAACTGAAAGCTTGATTCCAAATAGTTTAATACTGCAATGGTTATAGGATGGGTTTTATTCTACAGGTTCTCACAACAGGATTTGCGAATCCTTAACCCAATTCAATGTTGGCTCTTCATCCTATAAACCCTTACTGCAGAGTTTTTTTTTTTTATCTACCTATCACTGATTTACACGCACATGATTCCAGTTCATTGATGAATGTACATTCAATTCCTCCAATATCCCACAACATTGACATTTCTTCACAGAACCCATTTAAAATCTTGGGTACAGGGTTTCATCATACATTCAATTCAAACCAATACTGGATTCTTTCCTTATGTGCAGAGTATTATTTTAATTCCTATTTCAGAGTCTATTTATACATGATTCATGGAGATTCAAGCATTCTCTCACAGAAACTAAATCAACCAATACACATCCATTCAGGAACAATTTCCTTCATTCATATTAGACAAATGAATTCACTTACAACACAACTGTCTTGGCCATATCTTCAAGTCAAAATCACTAGCCCTTCTCTAACTCTGCCTCTGAACAAGATATGGATTTTCTTCAATTATCTGTAGAACACAATCTCATCATACACATGTAGTGAAAAACTTCTTCTTCACTACTCTGCACCTTGAATAGCTCTCTGCTTCAATTCACTGCTACCTCTGCTACCTCTCTATTGGCTTCCTCTGCTCCTTGACTGATGTTTCAGGTGCTCCTCCTTTGTCATCTCCTTTGCCATCAATGAAAACATTTCCAACTCTAGTTTTAGATCAGCGCTCTATAAATAGACTTCGCCCAATATTATAAAAATAAAATTTCATCTATTTTTCACATTTGACCAACCATCTACAAATTTCCTCCTGCTACATATAGAATATGCTCACCATGTCTAAAAATAAACATACACCTAAAAATAGCCTGTGTGGGCCCCACCTAGTTTAGGTGATTATTTTACAACTAGGATCAAGGATGATGTTTCAGGATGCCTCCTTCACTATTTCTTGTTGAAAAATTCAACACTCCCTCTCAACAAGAAAGGAATGTCTTTGCATGCGACATGCAACTCCATGCATTCGCCCTGCAACCTTTGCAAGCGCCCCGCAACTCCATGCATCTGCTCTGCAACTCTTGCTGCAACACTTCCGAAATTGAAAGGCTCCAAAAAAATCAATCAGTATAATTTATCTGTCATCAAAGTCTTCGAATTCTACTTAATTTCTGCACATGTGTTCAGGAACCACTGCACTGTTGAACTCTGCACCCATGCACTTTGCACTTGCTATCAACGCTGAACCGCGTTCCAGTATCCGACACTGTCACTTTGATCCGCCTGCATCAATCCAACTGATCATGCTACTGCTGCTATGTGGGCTCCTCGTAGCCAGGTTCAATTCATGAGATCCACACCATCTTAATGAATCCTGCCCAGAAATCTCCTCTTGGGATTCCTCATGCATGTCGCCCCACCTCTCACCTAGTTGTATAGCTGCATGCACTCCCTCTGCCCATTTGGCATGAAATTTATCTGCATGAGTGGTTGCTCCCACTCCATGATCCTCATCTTGTGGTTGCTTCACATCCTGAGGTTCACTCTTACCTGCATGTAACTCCTGCTCCCTCTCAAGCTTCAATTTCATGTATTTCTTGCACTTCCCAACAGTAGGAAGCTCAATATAAATCCAATCTACTTCAAGTCTGTAGAGATTCTTTACTCGAATCCCAACCTTCTTGACTTGTCTTGTTTCTTTGTATCGAAGGAAAATTTTTTCTTCACTAAAGACAACATCACACCCTTTATCCTCTAACATTGCGACTGAGATTAAATTCTTCTTTAAACTTGGAACATGCACTACATCTTGTAAAAGAATGATTTCACCTAAGTCCCTCCGAAAGGTAATGGTACCAATGCCGGTCACATTTTATCTTCCATTTTCGCCCAAATCAACATGCAACTGGAGATCTTTCTCCACCAAGTCACTGAAAAGATTCACATCTCCCGTCATGTGAAAGGAAGCACCACTATCAAAGTACCACCCCGATCCCAATGCACTAGACACCATGCATGCGATCAATGAGAAGTCAAGCTCAAATTACGAGGCAAGAGCCTCACCAGCTGCAGCTCCAGTAGCCTGCTTGTTCTTCTTCTTCTGTGGACAATTTGTGGCAAAATTCCCATGTTCGTGACAGTGAAAACACTTCACTTTGGACATGTCACGCTCTTTTCCATCCACAACGGATTGAGAAGGATTTTTCTTCCCCTTCCCTTTCCTTGATTTTTCAGCCAAAGTGAAAATCTCTTCATCATCATTCTTTGATGAAGATCCATCCCTGGTATCCCGCCTTATCTCCTCCTACACAAGATCTGACCAAGTTGCTCCCATCCTAGCAGTTTCTCTCGTCCATTGACAGAGTCTTCGTAGCTATGCCAACTCTTCGGAAGCCCAAGGAGAGCCAAGCTCACAAATTATTCTTCATACGCACTAACTCCTACACTCCCAAGCTCATCCCTGCAGTGGAAAAACTTTGTCAAGTATACTGTAATAGTGTCATTCTTCTCCATTTTTAGTTTTCTGAGCTTGTCTTTAAGTGCCAACTTCCTCTGGTCACTTCTGCTTTGGAACAACTCTGTCAAAGCCTTCCACATCCAGAATGGAGTGGCTTTACCATGAAGGCTAGACACAATGTGGTCCTTCACACCTTCCAATAGAATCCTTCGACACTTTGCTACCTTCTTTTGCCATGCGTCAAGTGCAGCTGCATCACTAGAACTCGGCTTAGGAACATCGCTATCGATGAACTCCTTCAGCCCATTATCATCCAGAACCGCCTCCATCCTGTCCTTCCATGCAATATAATTTGAGCTGCTATCAAGGGCATACTCCAATCACAATCCATTGAAAGACATTTCAATTAATGCTCAACTTCGACACCAAGAAAACACTGCAGCAAATTCGAATTCCACCCGCACAAAACTCAACCGCTCAATAATTGCAATCTCCTCCGATCAATACTGCTCCGATACCATGTAGAAATTATATAAATTATGTGTTATATATCCAAGATTCTCTTGATCACACACTATTTGACTTCATGCACAATACATAATATATTATAATATTGATCATCACATGTGGAAATTAAATCAATTGCAATGCACACATGAAACAATAAAAATTCACACACATTAACACAGTGATTTAATGGGAAAGCCTGAAGCTAAAAACCCCAACTATATGTATATAATATATGTCATAGAGATCATGTAACAATCCTCATACAAAGCTGATCATATCAAGCTCTCAGTACAATACAATCGCTACACACTAATCAGGCCCGATCTTGCAAATCCATGCACCAATCTTTGCCACCTGCTAGCCTGCCTCTATTGTGTAATCCCTACTGAAGAATGGTTCTGAATGAACTCAAATTGCTCCAGCCTTACTCATGCAATCCTCATAGGCATCTCCACTGAGTGTTGGATGCAATCAATGCATCACTATAGTCACAACTGATAGTCACACTTGCTCTTTCACCTATCTCTCCACTGGTCTCCACTGAAACTGACATGCACTATAGTTATCTGATGTATTATTTAGTTGATTAATGAGTTATTATTTAGTGAATTAATTAAATAATTAATTCACTCCACTCTCATTAGTGTATCATTCAGTTAGACTAGATACAACTAGCTCAACTGAGTCTAACTGAGTTAAACTAAATACAACTCCATAACTACTTCTTCCAACTGTGTCATAACTCTGCCACTTGAGTTCTAACTGAGTCCTCCATCCAATAGCTCAAGTAAACCCTTAAGAATAGCATAATTCCTTCTGTCAGCTGCTGTGCCACATCTGTGCACTGAAATGAAGTGCTCCAAGAGAATAAGTTGATGTTTAGAGTCTGATTATTATTAAGAGCTAATAATAATCGACATGCATCTATTTTTAGATCAGCACTCTATAAATAGACTTCGCCTAGTATTCTAAAAATAAAATTTCATCTATTTTTCAAATTTTACCAACCATATACAAATAGCCTCCTGCTACATATAGAATAGGCTCACCATGTCTAAAAATAGACATACACCTAAAAATAGCCTGTGTGGGCCCCACCTAGTTTAGGTAATTATTTTCCAACTAGGATTAAGGAAGATGTTTTAGGATGCCTCCTTCACTATGTCTTGTTTCAGGATGATACCATACCATTTCCATGCAGTATCTGAAGGCCATTCTCTCCAATATTTCCAAGCCTTTGATGCCATAACATGGTCTTTTCTCTAGAGACCGCTGGGCTTTCCACTCCACTTTCAGGAACCACAGAACTGTTGCACCCATTAATAATAGTGCTGCCGTGAAGCTTGTACAGAGTTCCAATCCGAACTCCCTGCATTAATACCAGTGCTCCCCGAACCATCTTACAGGCATCTTTCTCGAACATTGTTTTTACACCTGCATCATCCATCTTGCTTACATAAATCAGATTTCTGGCCAATGTAGGAATGTGTAGAACACTAGGAAGTGTTCTAATCCTTCCACCTTGTAGCTTCAGCTTGACTTTTCCACGTCCAACGATTCTGCCCTTCCTATCATCACCTAAGAAGACATCATCGCCATCATATTTCTCATACTCGCAGAACCAATCCCTATGGGGAGTGAAGTGAAAGGATGCACCCGAGTCAATCAACCATGACACATGATCTACATGTGTATTTGAAGAAGAAGCCAAATACACATCCCCACCTTCATTCGAGGTTGTTTTTGCCTCTACAGAAGGAGCATCATCATATCCCTTTCCTTTCTTAGGAGCTTTAGATCTGCAGTCATTTTTGCAGTGTCGTTCCTTTCCGCATTTCCAGCACACCTTTACAAACTTTCCAAGAGATTTATATCTCCCTCTAGATTCATATCTCCCACTTGAAACCTTATTCTTGTTTCTATTCTGGGACCTTCCTCGCATAGATAAGGAATCTCCATTCTAACCCTGCATATTTCTCCGTCTCATTTCCTCTGACAGAAAGGCTGAGACAAGTCATCAAAATTCAAAGTAGTTGTATTGCTACCTATTGCAATAACTAGAATGTCCCATGAATCTGGTAGAGAACACAACAAACTGATGCACTTATCTTCATCTGAGATTTTAATATCAACAAATGACAGCTGGCTTACCACAGTATTGAAGGCATTCAGATGCTCTGTCACCAAGTCTCCATCCTTCATCCTCAGGTTATACAACTTTTTCCACAGGAACAATTTATTCACCAGAGACTTAGATTGGTACAAAATTCTTAGCTTGTCCCACAAGGTCTTTGCCGTAGCTTCCCCAGATACATTCAACAATACTGAATCTGAGACACACAACTGTATTGTGCTCTTTTCCTTCCGATCCATCTTCTTCCAGTCTTCATCTGACATTGCCATTAGTTTAGTACCTGGATCTACCACGATCTACTGATATTTATCCACCAACAGATCCTCCATCTTGAGCTTCCACAACTCAAAACTCCGACCTTTAAATTTCTCGATCTCTAACTTCCCGCCACTCGCCATCTTCTTTCACCGCAAGAATCGATCCCACAGATCTCCCATTGAATAGGGTCTACCTCACGCTCGAGCAAAAAACCCTCAGCAGCAAAGGCATCCCCTTGAAGCCGAAACAACTTTGATACCAAATATAGATTTTAACCCTGTACAGTAATTATCTGCAAACGAATCTTAAAAATAGAAAATAAACAATAGCGAGAGCATAAAACATAAAACAGATATACACAGATATTTTCCACTGGATCCCAAATCGGGACGACTAGCTTGATTTTTCATTATATTCCTTTTAGTGTTACAACACATATATATACATGCCAAAGCATACATAAACCCCAATCCATTAACCATGGATTAGAACATAACCATAGTTCCCTTGACCGGATCTACAAAATACGAGGGGCTGAAAACCATCATGCCCCAAAACCATGTGCACACCCATGCAAAAAACCATGGGTGGGTCCGCCCACCGGAAAATAAGGACCAAATTCTTTTTCCCAGGGCACTGCCTCAGACCCCAACAAGGGGGGCTACTGCCCCCCCTGTGACCCCTTTTCTTCGCCCAACGCAACGTACAAGGGGGTCTATCGCCCCCCCTGTGACCCCCCCATGCATGGCTAGTCATGGAAAGAATATAACACATACCCAACATACATCCAATAGTCTCCACCATTGCTTCAAATATTATGCAAAAATTCTGTCTCCTAATGGTTCCTCCCAAATGTGTAAACCAAATGGATCTCATCATGAAAGAATGGAAGGTCTATATGGAAGCCTTCTTGTTGTTCAATGGCCTCCTCAAGATAGAAGTGATGATAATCATGGCGAACTTCATTACTAATGAAAGACTCCCATCTCCATGCTATCATCCAAATGAAATGAATCACCTCCCAGCTTGGTAATTCATAGAAAATCTCCTCCCAAATTCTCATGAGAGGCATATCCCAAGTGTTCCAAACAATCATATGGCCCACCTCATAAAGGAACAAGTGATCTAATATAGCGGCCACATCATCTCCCATGCTCCCCTTGAAATATGTAGTGAAAAAAGTGTGGGAAATTTCTTCCCCCAAGGACACATCCAACCAATGTGTCTCTCCTCCAATCATGTTCCCAACAAAGATAATAACATCTTCATCATATGGAATCATAATTAAAGTCGTGATAGCTACCATATGTAGTAAAGTTGAAGGACAATGGTCCCTCATGTGCAACCATCACAATTTTACTCCTAACTGCCATAAAATATGATATAACAAGTGTTCCCCCCCCCCACTTGTTTGTCGTCCCATTCTTATTGCATGCTTGGAGAAGGTGTATGATAGTTAGTGCTAATGAAACACACCATGAAGAATACAAAATCTCCCCAAAATATCTTAGGGAATGGTCAAAATCTCCATTGCTGATGGCCCCAATTAGCCCATGAAGCCCATAAGAAAAAGTGCCCCCTCTTAGATACATCATGATGTTCAGAAATATAAGTCTTACCATACACTTGGTCCAAATTAGTGAGGTAGCTCATGGATGAGCTCCCTCTCACACCCAACTAATAAGGAGGTGGTAATGATAACTCTTCCCAAGAGCTATGTTCCTCCTCAACTAGCAAATGATCTATGCACTTCCTCATATGAGAGTACATCTCCTCTTTTATGTTTTCCCACATGAATCCATCTAAGATAATACAATATGTTTTAATGAAACCAGTGGGTTTAGAAATCGAGATCTTATAGGCTGCATTAAGTAGTTCATCCTTAAGCTTGGAGTCTCTAGTCAAATAGATTTGATCATGAGAATAAATGACTGCCTCAACTACTTTATACCTCCTATCCATCACTTGCCCATCAAGAACCTTACATGTGAAGAGGTTCTTGGAATATTCCATCAAGAGTTGAGACTCCCAATATGGATCTAGGCTTCCTAACAATGACAACGCTGTAGAAATCTGAAATGCAGCCCCTGTCATAACATGGCTCTCCTCTTTGACATGCTTGATGCCATAGTCACATGTTGGAGTACTATCAACTTTCTTTTGTTGCCTTTCTTACAGCTGATCTTGCTCAAGACAAGATTGAAGCAAATGGAAGTCAACTTCTCCTTGAAAAGTTTTTGCCTTACATAACTTCCTTAATTTGGCCCATGCATGCAAGAGTGTTGATATCCTCTTGTCATGTTCATAAATATTCTTTGTGTGTGAGAATATCATTGGCTGCCCCAAAGATATGGAGTGGCCATTTGACATCATATTCATGTCATCATAGACTTCTAAATCCTCTATTTCTAGTGCAAATAGTTGAGTGGGAGATAGTAATATCCATTTCAGAAAATTGCTTACCTCTCCTTTGATCCCATCAAAGATTCTCTACGCTATGCTAGCTTCTCCCAAGGTTCCTTCCTTAGCCAGGTATGTCAATGCTACACATAGTTGAGAGAACACTTTATTCTTCTTCCAATCAGGGGGGTCTCCTTGGTGGAATGCCTCCATGCAAAGAGACATCAAGGAATAGAGTAGGATGTATAGGTGTATGGACCAATTTTTCCTTGCCTACATTGCACAAATCCTCTTGCCTCCTCTATGCATAAACCTTATGAAATAAAGAGGGGTGTATGCTCCTCATCATATGATGCTTTCCCTCCCATTTATATTCTTCTATCTTCAATATTTCACCATTTGAAAATGATGGCACATGCTGCACATGGATTGTGCCATGATCTCCATATGTGAGATTGTTTGGAACTCCTTGTAAGAGTGCATGAGTTTCTCTCCTTGGAGCAAGTGCTCCATCTTCCTCTTCATGAGGTACTAGATGTGCTCTTGTATGACTGCGCTGTTATCTCTAGCCTTCTCTTCCTCCTCATCAATAGTTGAAAATGCCTCATCATAAATAAGAGAAGCTAGATCTTGGTCTTCCCTTGAAAGAGGGACCTCCATGTCTTTCTCTTGAGAAGAAAGCTCATCATGCAATGGGGACTTTGCCCTTGGAAAGGTATACAAGTTTTCATCACCTTCAATGGTTTTCTGAAATGGAGTTGGATTTATAGGTCCTTCCAACTCATGCAAAGTTTTTGTTTGTTTTCGTTTGATAGGCTCCATAGAATATGTTTCATAAAAATTTTCATCAAAACTTTCCACTACTCTTCTAATGAACTTTGCATAAGTAGATGTATTTGCATTATTTAAGGAAAAAGATTCAAACAACCACCAAGCATAATCCATACCCTCAAGATGTAGAGCTTCTGATTTGATGGCTTCATTTTTTAAAACTTGATGTTGTTGCACATAGGTGTCTAGCTCCTTCACCCAAACCCTAGCTGGACATTTAGGTGATCCATCAAAAGTAGATAAAAAGAATCTACCCACACCATGCTACTTGCTCCTTGTGCTTCTTTCCTCCTTGATCTTGCAAAACCCTTCGAAGTTCAAGTGATATTTGAACCCCTTAGGTTGAGCTTCATAATATTGCAAATAATCACCAAGAGTCTCCTTCTTTGACGCATCTTCTTTCTCCATCTCATTTGTCATGAACATATGGATGGTAGAGAATTTTAAATATGATGGTATGGCTGAATACTCACACTCATAATATGAGGAATTAGACTTTCCTCATGTATAGATGTTGTTGAGGGATCTCCATGATTTTCCCTCCTCATTTCTTTGATGTCTTTTCTGATGCCATGCAAAGTGTGTAGAATAAGTTTTGAGAACTTCTTCCTTGCAGACAATAAGGGTAAGGGTTTGGCTTGATCCCTTTTGCAGATCCTCTCCTTCGCATTAGAAGACTCCATAATGGTTGAAATGCACAGGCTGAGCCAAGATTAGAGCTCTAATACCATTGTAGTATTCCCAAATAGGGAAACTCAACAATACATGCACATAAAACACATTTTTCAGAAATATAAGCATTAACAGAAAAATGCAGCCCATGGATCCATTAGATATGAAATTATTACAACCAAATCCAAGAGGAAATCAGAAAAAAATCACTTTTTCCTAGTTAAACAGGCCTCCTATGGCCAAAACAACCCAAAAACACAACAAACCCCAAGACTACTGCAACACCAAATTACCACATAAAGTGACAACGTAGTTTACTGAGGTTTATACTCATAAATATGAGAGAAAAAATAGATATGTTTATATATTAATCAATGAGGCCCAAAAACAGAGATCTAGCCTCTTTTACAGAAATCCAAGATGACCCGACAAGGGTTTCTTGATAAACATGAAATACAAGAAGCATATGCTGCAGATCTATGGCTAAATCATGATGTATGGCTGAAGTTCTGCATAAAAATGGATGATCATGCAAAGAAATGGATGTAGCTCCTCCTACTAGCTTTCCGGAAAAAGGTTGATCATGCTTCAGGGAAACTAGCTCAAAATACAAGGGATTAAACCCCTCCACTATAATACCTTGAGAAATAATGCAATTTCTGCAATGGAATACGATGTTGCTGAAGGTGACTACTTGGCCTAACACCAGATAGTGGAAAATGTAGCACAAAATGTTCCTCTTAGATTTCTTAAACAAGATCTCCAAGCAAGAGTGGGGAATTCCCACATGAGAAAACCCTTGCACTAAACAGTGCAAAAAAGTTAGCTAAACAACCAAATAATGCAAGAATTCTAAAAAAACCACATACAAAATATAATCTTCAATCATGTCCCATTTGGTTGCCATTCCCTCCATTATATAGTTGATGGGCTTCCTCACCAAGGGTCCCACCCAATTATGAGGTTGCTTCCATGCAAAGGCTCCTCCACCAAAATTACGTTGTCTCCATTAGCTCCACTCATATATTCACAACGCTGTTTGATTTAGTCAACCATGAATTAGTCTCCATGCATTGTCTCCATTCGCACCCAAGGTGTCTTTATTTTGACTAGCTAGATTGATCTACATTCACACTCAGCTGTCCTTATTTATGATCCACTACTCATATAATAATGCTGTTGACTTGATCAAAATTGACTTTGTCCACACATTTTAGACTTTGTTCACACATGAGAATGCTTGATCTGGTTATTAACATGATCCCTTTTCACATTAAGAGGGATTTTATGCCTACTTAAGCAACTTATGGGCCTCCTTACCCATTTATTCATCTAACTAGATATTAAGAGAAAAATTAATATTCCTATTAGCTGCATGATAATTTAGGAATATTACATGCTCCTTCAACATTCTTAACTCATAACATATCACATGCCCATTCTATATTAGAACTCCTCCATGCCCTTCATTGCATGCATCAACGAACACAATAAAATATTTTTTTGGATTAACTATCCTTAAGATTGGCGCACTTTTTAATAAATCTCCTATAATAGTTTTTTAGTCATGTTTTTCCATAGATTTAACTTGTTAAGGGTTAATGCTAAGGTGTTCAATGGAATTTTACAAAACTTCCTCGCTTTAGGTCCTAGGTTGGCCCCTTGGACTACAGGGGGTGATCCTCGACATGTCATAAATGATAGCTTCCATCAATTACTTCAGAGCAATCATTTAAGGTGTTAGATTTATAGGTTAATGATGGTGTGTGAGATAAGAGGCGAGGAGTTAATAAGAGTTTGGAGATAATAAACACTCAAATTAAAATATACTGACCGAAGAATCTCCAATAGTCGACATCATTCCCATAACACAGATTCCTCAAAGTAAATAGCAATAGGTTAAGAAGGATATGCCCAAGTGAATAACATTAGTATTCACCAACATAGAAGAAGATACATATATTAAACATAAATGGTCATAATGTTATTATTCTCACATACATTTAATAGTAGAAAGTGTACTAAATTTATATGAAGTAATTCATTGTATGCGTGAAAACAATGGATCTGCCCTGTAAATTTAATAAATTACAAAAAAAATATAAAATTTAAATGATATATAATCTCTGATAGATATATCCACCATGACAAAAATAGTGATAATGTTTATTGAACTAATATAGAAGTTCCAAGAAGATACATAAATCAAACGCTTACTCAAACATTACAAAATATCCAAGAAATAGTGTATATTTATTTGAAATAAATTAATCATTGGTTAAAGGTGTCAAGGAAACATTAATACATGATCATATTTTGTGAATAATTATTTCATTCACTAAATTGTGATATTTTATAAGTTGTATAATTGCATGGAATGAAGAAAATGTTTTTGAATTAACATGAGAAAATTATTTACATTTACAATAGGAAAAGCCAAATTTCATTTGCACTATGGGAGAGAAATTTACTAGATGATGTTTTATCTATTGTGTTAAAAATTGGCCCACTAGGATCTCTTGATCATAGTCTACGTTTCCTATGTAAAAATCTCTCCTCTTTTTGGTAACTTCAAGCCCTTTTTATTTTATTGAAAGTTGGTTTACCATTTTTTTTTTAACTTCTCCTTTAATAACAACCTCAGGGTTAATGCTAATTTAGATTAATTTGCCTCCCTTTGAATCCTTGGTAATTTAGTAAAATAAAGTATTTCTTTTATTTAAAAGCTCACATGATGAGATAGGAGGAATGGCACACACAGTTTTGTCATGTGAAGACAATTTTCTATATTCAATCATTTCCCAAATAAATCTTGTATGTATTTGTCTAACAATTACTATTGGAAGGTTTCCTGCATGAAATCCATATGAACAATGTCAAACTTATTCTCATAATATGAAAACTATTAAATAATATCAATATTTAAGCTACATGTTGTTTAACTGGATCATGAACATTCGATGGATTAGAGGCCCAAGTTCATTCCAATGACAACTATTATTATCATCGAGTTACAAACTTATGAGAATGATAAAACAAATTGTGCTTTTGATGAAATTTTCCATATGCAGAGGTCTTGAATTGTGAGAATACTCTGGAATAATATTCATGTGACTAAAAACCATGTGAGTGGATAAGATAAATATTTATGATAGCATAAATGTATGGAAATTAATATAATATACCAAGCATAACACTTGGTCTTATTAATTATGATTTACATTTAAGGTGAGTCCATTAATGTTGGTAGATTTCATTAACAAACTATTATATTGTTTATTTATTATCCATCACATTTTCTTAATTTTTATATTATGCTTTTGTTTCAATTTATTTCAACTAATTTAAAGTATTTCCATTTAGAAAATTGAAGCCATCTCTCATTAACCTTTCTGCATCACATAATATGAGAAACAATTCCTTAAAAGTTACTTTCTTAATTTTTATATTATGCTTTTGTTGCAATTTATTTCAAATATTTCCACCTAGAAAATTAAAGCCATCTCTAATTAACCTTTCTGCATCACATAATATGAGAAACAATTCCTTAAAAGTTACATAATGATTTAGGCACAAAATAAGTAAGAATAAATATTAGTTAAAATTATTTTCTCAATTAACTCATATATGACCAAACCCTAAAAACTAGAACATTCTCATTTTGGTAAAATTTATTTTTCGAATTTTAATGAAAACAAAAAAGAAAAAAAAACCCGCAACCAAAACTCTCAACGCTGCCACATCCCAATGAGCTTAGTTCATTAGCTATTTCTTAATCTTCTCATATGCCACTACCAAAATTAGGAGATACAACAAAAGATTATACTCTTTCAATATGGTAACCCTTTTAGTTTCAAAATGAATATTTACTTGGACATATATCTTGAATTGAATAAGCTAAATTATATGTTGATATTTGATAAATCATGAGGTAGAGATTCATGGTAATTAATTACTTGAAACAATATCAGATTGGGAGATGGTACCATTTAAATTTGATATGAAAGTTCGTTACATCGGAGGGTTTAAACTTCGTTTGATAAACAAATATCATGCATATAAGAATGTTGGGAGTGAGAGATTTAATTTGAAAGGTGCCATCTGTTGGGATCCAAGGGCGAATGATCAATGAGATTAACGATGGTAAATTATATCGGGTTCAAAACAACAATAAATTTAATCTTTATGTCAAAGGGTCTATATTATTCTTGATGGACGACGTTTATTAATATGGGTAAAATATTATTCGTGTATTAACCCTTTGTTTTAAACCGGATAAGATTTTCCATCTGTGCATGTATAGTGGGTTTTAAAGGTTTCTTTTACTCTTTTATTTTTATGGGCATTATTATTTATTGTGTATTATTTTTATATCATTATTAATAATATTTTTAAGACCATTTTCAAAAGTGAGTTTCAAGTATCCCTTCCAACACTTTCATTGGTTGATTATGATATTAGTTGGCATTATTCTTTGTTCAACGTTAGTTTTAATAATTGTGTTCGTGTATGCATGTATACAGATGACATGTAAGTGATAAAGTGGAAAGAAACATGTTCTTTATTATAGATTTTTGAGATAGGCCATTTGCAGTTCCATAATACGAGAATAGTTCGAAAATATTTATTATCAGTGACATTGTTTTTATTAATATCTTTAAATTCTTGATTCAAATTGTTTGAGAAAACATCGACATCTTCAATATGTTTTAGAAATGGATTAGTATAGATTTGGAAAAAATGTGATCAACATGCATTTACAAGTGTTTCATTTTCTTTGGATAATTCCTAATAAAAAAAATTTAAAAAGCCTTTTACATATTTTTTTCTCGGGGATTGTGATCTTCACTATGATTATTATTAGAAAAATAACAATTAAGAATCATAGATTCATTGTCTTATTCATAATTATCATAGATAGGCTCATGATTAGGAAAATGGAAGAGTATTAAGTCAGTTACATGCTTGTGCTAATAAATATTAAAAGGATTGTGGTAGCACAATGATTGTAATTTTGCACATGTAAATGAATTATCATTCATTTCAGGATTGCAACAAGGAGTTAACTCTTCATTATTCATATTTGTCATATAATGGTTGTTTGAAATAATCAACATGAATATCAAATGAAACAAAATTAGAGATATTGAAGACATCATCACATACCATTTTTTCTGTAGAAGATGATTGGAAGACTAAACTACTTGTTTGAAAAGGGTCTTCATTGGTTAATTGTTGACATGCATATTCACGAATGTATAACATTAATTCTTCTTGATAAGGTGCGCCTTAGTTGTAACTTCTTCTTCAAACTCACTTTTTTCACAAATTTCATTGCTACTATGATCATGAAAATGAAATAGAGATAAACCAAATTCAACATTAGTCATAAGATTTTGAGATTATTCACGACATAGATGTACTTCTTGATATTATGTTAGAATACAAGGGTTTTATTAGTAATCAAAGCTATATATTATCATGTCTTGTTCAGTGAAACAAGTAGTTTGTAGAGTAAGAGGGGATAAATATGTTTCCTTAAAATCATCAAGTTTGGATTCATGTTGCAAATTTGTGATTTATATTCTTGATCACTAAAAAAATATGTATTTCCTTGAAACCCTATATCAACACTATCGAACTATTCATTCAAATCGAAACAATTTTCAAGGAGTAATTCAGTAGGACACATATTTTTATAATATCTATGAAAGATAAAATGGAAATCTCTTAAGGAAAAGATGTTAGTAGGAGAAAGGCTCCTGTACCATTGTCTCACATTTGTTTCCAAATACATCATGACTAATTTCATAAGGATGTCTTCATCAATTATATGTTGAGAAAATTTTCCATCATTATCTTCTTAAAAGCATGGAAGATATTTATCACATATGTCTATGTTAGGCATGTCATTGGGAAATTTCGGTATCATGAGAAAAATAAAGAGAAGAAAATCATGTGGCTACCCAAGAAGCAGGGATTGAAACACTATTAAATGATATAAATTAAATATTCAGCAGGTGAATATTAAAGAATAGTGATATTCATGAAATTTAAGATGTGTGTGATGTTGTCTTCCTATTCATTGTCACATAATTAGTTCCCTTAATGACTTATATAGGTTACAAGGTACCCAATTATTTTTTACTAGCTTGATAATGATATTTGACACCACTTTGTCACAAACCCCTACTAAATTTATCCTAATGACACTTGAAAAAACTTGATTTCCATCGCTCGTACATTTTTTCAAACACTTTACATGTAAAAATTTCTTCAAAATCTTTATATACAACCAATTGAGTAGTTTTTTTCTTGTAAATATTTTTTCAAACGTTCTGTATGAATTCAAATAAGAAACATTACTTTAATTCCACTTGTAACATACTAACTGAAATATATCACTCAATCATGCAACATTTGATTTTTCTCTTTAAGGTGTTTTTTTCAATTAGTTTGCATGAAAATTGTAATAAAACACCTTTGAAAAATTTCTTCAAATTATTTTCATGCAAATAGCCATAGATTAGCTACAACAATACTATCATACAACAATGCTAGCATACACTAATACTATCCCCATCCACAAAAAACATTTTCATTGGGGAATTTCATCAAAAAATTTGTAAGCAATGAATCATTAAACTATTTACGCATTTATTCAAACACTTTGCATGCAAACTAATATAGAAAATTTCTCAGGTCATATCTTGTAAATTATAGCAATCCAAATGATAAATAGGAATTTCCCTCACTATGGTCAAATTTTCATCCTCTAAAACCTCCCAAATGAAAATCTATAGCAGAAATACCAAGATGACCTGTTCGATGCATGATTGTAGGAGAATATAGGAAGTTTGACTTCTTCTAGTCATATATTCTAAAATATCATGACCTAAATTTCAAAAGTTAGACTATATGATTAGAGGGATTTCTCCTCACCATGGTCTAATTTTAGCTTCTGGAACCTCCTAGAAGAAAAGTTATAGAACAAATTCCAACATGACTTGTTTGATGCATGATTTTAGGAGCATCTAGGAAGCTTGACTTCCTCTGATCATATATCTTAAAATATTGTGACCTGATATATGAAAATTGGCCATAGGGTCAGTTGGATTTTGCTTCACTATGGTCCAAGTTTCAACTTTTGTAACCTCCTAGAAGAAAATTTTAAGTAGAAATTCCAACATGACCTATTTAAAGAAGAATTTAGGAATCCCATATTCCTCAACCAATGCTGATAAAAAATTTAATACATACAAAAAACTACAACCATATAGTATAATATATGCAACCATGATAAATGTTTTGAAGCTTAAATGCATGTACATATAAACTTGTTGAAAAGATAAATTAAATAATCATGCATAATAGATGCTTATCTTTAGTCAAATATTTTTCAATCTAGAACTAAAGAAGGGTGAGCCACTCTCCACCCAACAATAGTATTAGTTATGCTATAGTATTTCTCATAGTTAGCTACCCCTAAGCTAGATTTTGATGCCTTGAGGGAACAACTATACTAAGATATTTAATGCACAATTTTTAGACTAGATTTAACATAAAAAGTGAAGGCCACTCTTCTCCACAAAAGGAAAGAATATCAATGTTCAACATTTCCATTCCTTAACCAGTCCCATAGATATTCACAAATGAGAATGCGGGTATGAACAACACAAGGGGCTTCTTCTCTGATATTTGTAGTTGTTTGTCCCTCCCTTCTTTAGTGCTCTCTGTACTACACACAAATAGGACAAATCCCAATCCCTGGAGCCATCTATTTCAAGGAAAAAGCACTACAACACATTCAATTCATGTTACACAAGCTATCACCAATTATCATGCCAATTCATATTTATCAGAGAGAGAGAGAGAGAGAGAGAGAGAGAGAGAGAGAGAGAGACGAGAAAAACTAGAAGCTTAAGAACTAAGAAGAAGAACCCCTTGATTTCTCCTCCCTCTTATTTTTATAATCACGCCTTGACTCTTCATCTTCCAAACCTTTTAGCTTCTTTGGAAGACTAATCATCACATCAAAGTGAAATATTCACCCAAGGTATATTTTTCCTCTTAAGTCAAGTTCCCCCCTCACCAAGGCATCGTAATCCTATTGTTTTTCCCATTTATTTAGCTCTGGTGTTTTTATTTATAGAAATAAAAATTACATCATAAAATATAGTTCACAACATAGCATCAATTTTGGCACCTCAACAATATATGTTCTTAATTACATTACAAAATTTGGGGTAATGAAAGGGGTGTCACAATCCCCTATCCCTTTAAGTAACATCGTCCTAAATGTTATACTATTTTTAGAACCATTATATGTATGCCATTTTCATATCAACAAAATTTTACATGTCCTTATTTACCACTTTCACCAATGTCATTCATTTTTCATGGTCTAGTTGCCTCTAGACCTTCTAGCATTCCAACACATTCCTGCATGTTTGTCCATTGCGAAACAAGGCTTCCTTAGGGAAAAATGTCAACTCGTTATTTTCTTGGGAACACCTAATGCATTCACGATATCAAAAACTATGTACATGAATATTTAAGAACCAATTCATTCAAGTCTCCCCTGTTGAGAAATGTAACTAGTTTTGGTCTTCATAATTGTTGTTATACTCATTTCAATATGTATCCTATGTAACAAAAAAGAAAAGTTGTTTTTATTAAAACATGGGTTTCATTCTCATTATTTATGGTCTTCTAGGTAAAATCATGTTCTTTGTGCTTTTAGGGTTTTTGAGGTCTTAGATTTATTGTCACGATTCAAAGGAGTCAACATCATGTTTATAAGACCCTTCCGAGAAAAATGTAATTGTAAAAGGTATTATTTTTTAGTCTAGAATTTCCTAGAAACTCCAAAAGTATAAGTCAACCCTGGCAGCGTCAGGTCGGCCTAAAGGATGTAATTCGACCCCTTGAGAAGGCTATATAAAGGAGCAATTCGACTTCATTTCAAACTCACTCACTCAACAAGTTCGATCTATCAAGAAAGAGTTCGATTTGTAGTTGGGAAGCTGGAAGAAGGAGAGAAAAGTTCTAAAAGAATAAATAAGGATGGAATATCTTGGTTTTTGGCTCTATCTCTCTCACACGTGAAAATTTATATGGTTTTTGGTGTTGCAAAAGAAGGATTAAATTGCAGCTTTGAGTTGCAGTAGGACGTACTGAAAAATATTCTAGCTGGAAGGGAGAAAACCCTATATTGACTGCATCAACCTTGGGAGAGTTTTCTTGCTCTAGGAAGGTCTCAAGAGGAGGTTGGATTAGTGTTTCCAAAGAAGGTGCAAGGTCGAAATTACAGGGTTGAAGTTGCAAGATGAGTTGTAGTATTGAAGTCGGCTGGTGCAAAATTGAGGAAGGACTTGAGGAAGGGTTGAATTGGTACTAGGAGAAGGAGTTGTTATAGGGTTTGGGTATTTATATCTCATTTGAAGAAAATTATAAGAAGATAAAAAATTTTGGGTTTTCCTCTTGGAGGGTTTTTGCCTTGGCTGAGAGCCTAATATTTGCGTCCTCTATTGTTGCTATCATTTTTCTTGATACTATTTGATGAAAATATCTAACTAAAGAACATAACAAAGATAAATAATATTCATAGGAAAATATCAAGGTAAATGAAACTAATATTATTAGCTACCACTATCCATTTGCCAACATGCTCTTCCTTTCAATCACACACCTTCCAAGTTCAGGAATCCCCTTCTTTGCCTGCCTAGTCCCTTGGGAAATCCATTCCTTGGAAATGCTTTCTTGCATAGGATGATCCAAGTGGATATTTGTGGTCACCCACCTATTCCAATTGGCTCACAATGCAATTTTCTATTAGTTTCTTATCTTTCAACACAATTTCCTATTTTAGCAATTTTATATTTTTGGCAGTTTTTAGGTCCTCAACTTTTTGAGCCATTTTGAGGTCCTAAATGATGTTTATTAGGGAAAAAAGAAAAAACAAGTTAAATATTGACATTTCTAGTCAAAAAAATTTCTCCTCGGATAGAATTTTCTAACAAGATACCATGTGCACCAAATGGAGATCGTATGCCAAAGTTATGACCCAGGAAGTTAACATTCCAAATTACCCCATCGGGGCCCATAAACCTTTGTCGCTTCATATCTAGGGTTAGGGTTTTGGATGTTTAGGGTTTGTCATTGTTTCTTCATGATAAAAAGGCATAAGAGAATCATTCTAACACAGTTCAAAAGGCGCATAGTCGTCACATCTCTTAGACTCAGATATAAGCTACCACTGTTCGAGATAATTTTCTTTGTTTTTCCATGTAAACAATTTAAAAATTTATATTTATTAATTGAATTTTAGTTTCACTATATCTCTATGTTTCTATTTTAAATCTATACTTAATTTCATTCCTTCATAAATTCAGATTATTGGTATCAGAGTAGTCTACTCTTTCTCTCCCTTTTTTTTGCATGTCCCCAACGAGGTCGAGGTATAAGGAGTTGGGATTCGAACTGCATGAGCCCTTGAAAGGCCAGCCTCACCGACCCTGATGGCCTCCCATGGTGGAAGAAAATAAATACAAAGGAGTAGGAGATCCTATCAAATTTCTGCTCAAAGAAGCCTTGGGCGACAAAGGAACAAGATGATGGATAATTTTTCCCAGATCCTTTGGTGGATACCAATAGGCGATTCATCTTCATCCAAAAACCACTTTGAAGGTGTCACCACATTTAAGGTACAATTTAATGTTGATATTTATATATTTGAAGGCTAGATAAATGCAAATTATCTAGATAAATGGTTGATTCCGTTGGAAGAATATTTTTCGGTCCATAATTTTTTCGATAGAGAGAGGATTAATTTTTTTCTCCTTAAGGCTTCCCCCCATGACAAGGACTTGTGGGAAACATACTTTGAGCAAAGGGATAGGGAGGAATCCAACTATTTTTAGTCGCACCCTATTGGGTCTCTTTCTAAGATGTTGTTAAGGAACAATATTATGTTGTTGGAAGCTATGCAGACAAGAATATAAAATGGACCACACTACAATAGGAGAGGGACCAAAAAGTGCTAGAGTTCATGAATATATTTTATACCCTGGTGTCACTCCTAGAGACAGCCTTGAGTTGTACAAAGAATAGTGCCTAGGACATCTTAACTGCAAGGAGCATATGACTCAATTGACAAGAGTTGACAAGATTGGTCTCTCATGCTATAATTTATTGAGTGAATGGTTTGATGAAAGTGGAACCAAGACCCCCAAGCGAAACAAAACAACTGCGAGACTATAATAACAGAGTATAGACTTTGATATATAAATGTATCCAACAATTCTAAGACAAAACACTGAAGAGAGGGTTGAATTCTAAAATGACTCACAGTGATTCATAAAGGTAAATGATGACCATATAAGAAAATCTAGTGAGTATTAATTGTAACAGTGTCTTATCTAGAGGAAAAATCCACATATATTGGGCCTATGTGATGATAAGAATCCATATACAAGAACAATTTTAAAGAAAAAGATCTATTACAGCTAACATCAGAGGAACAATGGAAGAGGTGAAGAGTGGAAAAAAATATCCTACCTGAGCCATATTTAAAGTACTAGACCTGAGTAAATATGAGTATCTATAATGATAAATCCACATTTAAACATATGAGTACTCGCATTCTAGAACATAGATATGAGAAATATGGAGATAAATGAATTGAACATTTGTATTATAAAACATAAGAAAGGGCTACAAACTGTGAATCATTCTGATCAGAATCCCCAATATCAGCAAAACTCCTTATCACTGAATCCCAACGAGATCTTCAAAATCAATATCAAAACTCAGACAAAATACATACAGAGTATTTTCTAGCGAGTTTTTTGGAAAATATGGAACCCTCTATATGTCCCTTCTTACTCCTTACTCCTTTTATAGCATTTTCAATGATCATAAGCGGAAAGATATTTTGGGAAAATATCTTTTCTGCGTGCTAGTATGCAGTTACAAGTCCTGATCAAAACATCAAAATTTATGATGAGATAAAAACACTTCCCATAATTTTACAATCCGGGCTCATGGCCATTTCTAAAGAAAACATCACAACTGTCTAACATAAAGTAAATATTTGCAAGAGTGGGATATGAATCTCGCTCAAATAGTGAAAGTAAAAGGTAAAATTAAGACAAGAGGCCTCGCGGGCCCAATTATGAGTTAAAAACTTCTAATGGTGGGAAAGAGTCGAGGTAGTGGCTGAAACAGGCGGTACTATGGTCGCAGAAGAGCTGGCTAACAAACTCGCATGACTTGTACATCTCTGCCAAGTGTCGATTGTAGGTTCAGGCATTGCGGTGAAAGTTTCAGCCCAAATGTAAACTTCAGTCAGTTCAGTGCAGCTCGCCTGAATAGGGATCTTGTATTTTACCTAATGAAGAAGCGAGAACTCTTTGCTGAGTACTGAAACTATAGTTTCAGCCTTAAGTTGGGCGGACTTCTCGGCAGGTGTGTCAGTTCGATTCATTTCTTCTGTCAGCCGGCCTTCATATAATGGTAATGGCTGTAGAACTGCATTTGAAGGCTCCCAACATTATGGGAGGCCGGCAAGAGTTTGCTCTGTCCAATATGTTTTGAACTGTTCTAAACTGGTCGCCACCTTTTCCAAACTGCTCAATGCAAAGCTACATGCAGATTCCTTTTCTATCATTTTCTGACATTCTGACGCTTCTTTGAACCTACTCTTGATTCCTCGCTTAACCAAATCTTCTGAACTTAAATCATTTAAGAAGGAAATATACCTTTTGGCGTTTCCGACCCTAGTTGAGGCATCTGTACTCCCTTCATGAAGTTTTCTTCTAAACAGGCACACTGCAGCCCTCTTTTCTTCAATGAGAGTTAAGTAAACCCAACGCTTCTTCACTTCCATAATAATATCGGCCCAAATCAAGTGCCGAGCATCCAGAAGAGTAATATTTCCCTTTATCCGATTTTTGAGGTCTTGAATAGTCTTCTCTTGCTATGCCTTCTCCTGTTTTCCCTCTTCTATCTCCTTCTGCAGAGCAACAACCTTCTTGGAATTTTCCTTGATGGTGGCTTCGAGATCACTGATCTTCTGCCGTGCTGTTAGGACCTGCTTCTCTGCCATTTGAAGCTCGGCTAGTGTTGTGGTCAAATACTCAGAGAGTGAGATGGTCCCTTTATGAGGTGGTGTAGAGCATGTATGGGTATCCCAGGTTCTCTATAGCTCATCCGTTTTTACCTGGAGGGCGGCCATCTCACCAGAAATCGTTTTCTTTTCTTCCCTTTCCTTGGCAAGGGAATCTAATAGGTTGGCCTTATCCTTTTCCACTTGGGCTAATTCAACAGTTTGTACGTGCTGGGAGCCAAGTATGTTCACCTTACGCTTCAGAGCTGCAATCTGATTTTGCAACTCTGAGATGAGATGACTTTGGGGGTCTGCTTTACCACTCTCTTTTCCTTTCACCACTTCTTGGAGACTGCGTAAATCATTTGAGAGTGCACGGGAGTTGATCTTCTCCATTCTGAGGTTATCGAGCACTTGGTTATGCTTGGTTTACAACTTCCTCAGAGTGAGAGAGAGCTTTACCACCTCGTCTTTTAACATATCACCAAAACATTGGAAAAGATTGCACTTGTCAATTGCTGAGACTTCTGACATGGTTATTGCTATTTACAGAGCTTTATAACTGGTGGTGCCAGCCTCTGGGTCTAAAATTTCTTTAGTCATAGCCATTATCAATTTTTCTTTATCCATATCTATTGCAGCTGAAAACCTAGTCTGATACCTGTCAACATATCCATCTAATTCAAACAAGTGCTTTTCCCTGACTTCCTTGTTCCTCACCTTCCTTTCATTTTCCCCTCTGGAGCTGGTAGAAATGATGGCTTGTGAAACTTTGGAGAAGTCGGAGGATGATGTGCCATCATGTATTACCACAAAACTTGCTTTGCCTTTTCCTAGTTGACCATAAAGTGTTTCTTTTTGCAGCAATGGGTCTTCTCCGATACTTTCTTCTTCATCAGTTCTAGTTCTTTGCCTTTTAGAAGGTGGGGATCCTTCTCCTGAAGTGCCATCCTCTTCCACCTGCTTCTGACCTGCTTCTTTTTCCGAAACTGTATCCCCCTTGTCCCCTGTCGCAGATGAATCAGTTTCCATCTGTGAAAGCAAAGGCCAGTTTTCAAGGTTAGCTTGCCACTCGATGAAGGGTCTAGTTTCATGAGCATAAGGAGTTGATTTAATCTTCTTCCTTTTGTTTGAAATGATGCCTTTCAGATCATAGGGCCAAGCTTTCCTTGCCTTAAATCCATGCCTTTGAGCAGGTCTTCCACTATAGGAAGGGCATGCCTCGAGTTAACAATGAAGGGGTCGATGGTTGTAGGAAGCTTGAGAATGAACCCCTTTTTTGCAGGGAGGAAGTGGAGCTGGTCAGCCTTCAAGGTATGCCGAAGGTATTCCAGGGCATAAATCCGCGGGGCGGAAAAAACTAGAAATTTATAGGGTGAAACTTCAGCACCATAAACCCTGATTTCAGTGTAGTCATCAAATAGGTACCAGTCTCCCGTGATTTCAGCCTCACTGTACTGCAGCCATTTCTTCTGCTCAGGAAAAATCCTAGGTGGAGGATTATCATGAATGATGGTATAATATATGGACATAAAATCATTCAAGAAACTTGAATAGCCCACTCCATTTTCCAACTGATGTGTTGTGGGATTCCAGTCAAAAACTGGTCTTGGCCGAGAGTTTATACTATAGACTTTTTCTAAACCCAAAACCTCAAACTTATCAGCCTGCTGGAAGAGGAAAAGATATAAGACCATAGAATAGAAACGAAAATGAGCATTATCTAAGAGGTTCTGAAACTGGGTTTGGATGGTGGAGGCCAGAAAACCAGGGATATCCAAAATGACACTGGGCTATGACATTAACCATAACAGAGTTATGCACTCTTTTGAGACTCGCACGACACCTTCTACACCTAATAGTCCTGCAATGAGAGAAAGTGTGGGCTGAAGGTCCTCCTTGAATGTACTCAAGGGCACTGAATCTATAGATGGGAAAGCTGTGAGGTTTGAGTCAGAAATAGCAGTGAAAAAATCGCTCTATTTCCTCCATGGTAACTTATAAAACTATCGAGATAGCATCATTTCATTGAAACTGGCGTAATTCAAACTGGTAGGAAAGTAAAGAGATTTTTTGATGATTTCGGGGGATATACTGAATATTTTGTTCCCCTGAGAAGATAGGAACATATCCCAACACTCATCGTAAGCCTCTCTGAGCCAGCAAATAAGTTCGACCACTGGGTAGACCGGGGGAGTAATTTGGTGATACAGTCGAGAAAAAACAACTCAAAACTTGCCCCTATTTTCCACATGCTTCTTGAACAGCTTGGGCTTGACACTAATAATGGAAAACGGGTATTTTGGGTCACGGATGTGAGCTTGTAAATATGTGAAGGGTTCTGGTCCAGGGGCAGCCCTGGACTCACGAGCTTGAGGGGTTTCGGGCTCTGACTTCTTGACTGCGACTTTACCCATGACCATTATAAAGAATGCAAATTGAAAGGAAACCAGATAGTAAAAAGGGATGGAATACCTACGAAAATAGGAAAATTCTTGGGAGGAAAATGATTTCGTGGAGGTTGAAAATGACTTGGCAGCACTGGTACTGGGCGTTCGCACTTTTGCTTATACAGTAACCGTAAAAAGAAAGTATCTTACCATAGTAACTCGCGGAGCAGAGCTATATGACTTAAAACAACCCAGAAAAAGAGATTAGGGTGATGCTATTAGGGCTGACATCATAAGGACGTCGACACTGGGACACATGGCATCTAGTCATTTGCTTATCAGGTTTTAGTCAGGTGTATACCACGCGTCAGGTTTAATACCTAGTACTGGTCATGTACCGGGTGTCCTAGCTGTACATTGGGATCGGGCCCATTGGAAATGCCGGTGGAGTCTCGTAACAGCTTCAAACCTATGGCCTTTTCCCCTGCATAGTTCTTAACTGTGGGTCCCATTTCTGCCACGTCCTCAGAATTCTTGTGGGGGGGGGAGGGGGCGCTTTTGCCTTCCCCTTGTCATCCTTGACCCCCCTGGAATTACTCGCGTGTCCTCCTTTATGAATGTGCAGAGTATGATCGGGTCCTGCCACATACCATTGTCTTGCGCCTTTACCCTTTTCTCTTTTCTTTTGGTTAAAGCTTTGCTTCCGATCCGCTTTATAATATAGTGCTTTATCCCTTTTTGATTTTTGGATCTGTTTTAATATTTACCCCTTCACACCTTTTAAACTATTCGCCTCTATAAACTTTCTTATGATTTAAGGGGTGAATGATATAATAAACATACCCTACGCAGGAAGCTGGGTATCAAGGAATTTGAGTGACATCTGGTGCTCAAGTACTGTATTTATATGAAAAAATACATCCAGGAAGAAATGGAGTTCCTAGACATATCCTCGCTTGGTGCAGCATATCGATGTGTTGCCAAAATCAAGAAAACATTTAAGTAGAAGAATTCAGACTTTGGATCGATGAATCCAAAGTAGGGAAAGGGAACCCCCAAACTATAGAAAAAAATATAGATCTAGGGTGGAATTCCCTAGGATAACTTGTCAAAGCCGTAAGAAAATAATAGCAATGGAAAGACAAGGAAAGAAAAAAGAAGGTGGTTTGAGTTCCACACTAGCCCCACTCACAACACAAATGAATGTTGCATAAAGAAGTCATTCGTGGCTGAGATGAAAGATTCAAATTCAGATGCATGACTAGGTGATCAATATTATGCTAAAAAATGGAAGTGTTCAGAATCGATTGGAAATTGAAAAAAAATGAAGAGATCATTTCCAGGAATCTGACGCAATTCATTTCGTCGAAAACCGACTCTGGATGAGGAAGCTAGAGCCTGTTGTTCGTTTTCCTAAATAGCTAAAATTTTTACAGAAAAGGACAGATTGGTGACATGGCAGCCTAGTCAGCAAAAAAGAATATTCTTGGAATATTCCTTCAATTTCACCCAATGACACTATGCCAAGTGTCAATCTGTGGTTGGTTGTCTAAGTGGTTGAAATGTTGCATTCTGATTGGTTTGGGAGAGAACCAATGGAATGAGGACATGTGGCTAGCTCGGAGGCCGCCACGTGCCCCCTTCCAAGGTTCAAATTTTAACTATGGTTCGTAATTTTATGCAATGTTCGAAATTTTAATTATAAATGGCCGAATTACATATTGTATTGGGCAGAAAAATTGTTATAGGTGGAAGGGAGGAGGTCGGGGATCGACCCCACGACCTCCCCGAAGCGAGTGCACCACAATACCACTACGCTTGCATATTAGTTCTTATACTACAAGGGCTTTGGCATATATTTAAATCGATTATTGTTGAACGATGAGGGTAAGGATGGGGCCAGCTCCACGGGCCATCCACCTCATAATATAACCACGACGTTACTACCAAGGCGGAGATTAACACAAATGCAAAGTTTAACGTGCTTAAATGCGGTTTAATTACCCATAATAACTGTTTACAAGCACTAATCATATGGTTAATGTAGATTTCATAAAACACACTTATCGCATTTAAACTCACACTTATCCATTAGTTAATCCCACTTAAAATCAATTAACTCCATTTTAATTCCGCGAAGAAGATAATGAAGTCCGCCAAATTTGGCACTGCCTACAAAATTAGCGGCCTTAACTAGAGTTTCTCTAGTTTTAGTGGGGTTTCCTAGGCCAGAATTGGGGAGGCCATAACTTTTGCAAAATTCGTCCAAATTGGGCTCAAGAAGAGTCTATTATAGATGATTTGGACATTCTGAACACATTGAAGTGGGTTTTAGGAGCATTAGATGATTGTAAACAACAAATTTTTCACATTTGAGCTAATACAGAGGCCCAAGCCATGGAACCTAGACCAAGGAGATGTAGCCCAGGAGGGGTGAAATCCTTCATCAAAATACTGTGTTAATGGATCATTTGATGGTTTTCTATACATTTTATCGCTTTTTTTCAGTATTTTGTTTTTAAGTTAAAATGCTCATTAATTTAAAATAAAACTCAATACATTTACCTGTTTAACTTTCACAAACACCTAAAGAAACCTATGCACATGAAACAAAAGATCAGAAATTTGTTTATAATCCTGAAGATGAAATTAGCACAGCAAAAATAACATTCAGATTGAGATCAGGGTGGTATTAGAGCAAAGGTTGAAAGTTTATTTGCTCAATTTTCTTGAATTTTGTGCAAGTAGGGTTTTAATGGTTACAAATTTTTGATGCTCACAAGGTTAAAGTTGCAGAGGGGAGAAGGGAAAATATTGGTTGCTAGCCCTGAAGTTAGGACCAAAAGAAGGAGAGCCACAAGGGAACCATATCCACCCAAAGTTTCACCCACAACTGCACTTGAAGCACCTCAAGTTATATCTCTAGCTGAGATTGAAGAGGTACAAGTTGCACCAGAAGCTGAGCTTCAATCCATAACCGTCATGTCAGGTGTAGGAGAGATTGAAGGTCTTTCAGAAGAGGAAGCATACAAGAAGGATTTCTATGAACTCATTAACAGGGTTAAGATCCTCTTTGAAGAGAGGGATAAAAGGGATGAACAAAGGGATTCAAAGGAAGTGGAGGAAATCCTCCTCCATCTCCACCATCTTCATCATCATCCTCATCATCACCATCCGCATCATCTTCCACTTCCACAGCCAAAACCACCCATACTCACTCAAAAACTTCAAAAGGAAAAAATCCCTTACTCAAACTTGATGTCAAATTTGAGCTTCCAATGTATAATGGCGAGGTAAATGCAGAGAAACTAGACAAGTGGATTCACGAATTGGAGGTTTATTGCAAAATTCTGGACTTTCAAGAATATGACATAAAGATTCAATTGGCTTCCTTGAGGATGGAGGGATCAACACTTGTATGGTGGGAAGCAATGACTCAAGAAGAGATTAAAAAGCAAAGTAAGATCTCAATGTCTTGGTCAAGTTTTATTGCTGCCATTAAAAGGCAATTTTATCCTCTAGCTTACATGCAAAAAGCCATTATGGACTCACAACATTTTAGACAATTGAAAGGGAAAAGTGTGTAAGATTATACTCATGAATTTAGGAGAAGAGCTCTTATTTTGGGTATTAATTTTTATTCGCGAGAAACTTTGTTAAAGTATATTGGGGGTTTTCATAGTTACCTTAGGAACACTATTCTAATGTTCAATCCCACAAAATTAGATGAGGTTTGAGTTCAAGCCACACATTTAGAAGCAATAGGGAAACATAATGTAGATGAGAAAAGTGATATTTTCCTTGAGTATGAGGGTAAAGGAAAGGGCAAGTTTAATGGAAGAGGAAATAGAAATAGCTCTATAAAAAAGAGAAAGAGAAAATCACATGTAAACATTGTTCGAAGAATGGACATGATGAAGACCATTGTTGGCAAATTCATCCAGAGTTGAAGCCAAAAAAAATGAAAGCCAAAGAGAAGGGAAAAATTGTTGCTATCATTGAACATGACTTAGGTTCAGATTCAGGAGATGAAACAAGGATTGCAATAATGGGCTTGAAAGGTAAGAACATAGAAAGCACTAGTTCTTCAAGTTGTTCCAATGTAACTCAAGATGAAGATACGAGAATTGAACTTTTCCATATTAGAGTCATTTCTAAACACAACAAGATAGACACACTATTTGATAGTGGTTCTCAAGCTAATTTGATTTCCGAAGACTTAGTTAAGGAGCTAAACCTTGAAACTGATATACATACAAGACCTTATCCTTTAGGGTGGATATACAAGAATACAAACTTGCAGGTAACAAGGAAGTGCACACTAAGGTTTTCCATCAATTCAAACTTTCTTGATGAAGTTGAAATTGATGTGGTGCTACTTGATATATCAAGTATTGTTTTGGGAAGTCCTTATCTTTATTATAGGAAATAAGTATTTCATTGCCATGAGAATAAGTATCACTTGTCTAAAGATGGAATTGGGTACATAGTTAGAGCACATAAGAAGAAGATAAGTTTGTCTCTTATACATGCAAGAGAAATGAAGAGAATAGTGAATACAAGTCAAAATTTGAATTTTTTAATGATCAAGCATAGAGATTTTTTGAATGAGGCCTTTCAAAAAGATGCATCGAATGAACAAGTTGATTTCAGTGAAGTTGCTTATGCTTTTAATGAGATGTTTCAGGACTCTAACATGTTTCCTTTGAAAGGAGGTAAACAAGATGTGAAATATTTGCAGCAGTCAACATCAGTGTTGAGAAGTGTTGGAAACAAGATGCCGGTGCAAGAGAGTGAAAGAGTCAAAGAGAAAGCGCCAAAGCAATTTGAAAAAAAAGGCATAGGTTCCACAAGTGCTTGTTTTTGGTTTCCAAAGGGTAAATGGCAATGGCAAAAATAATTGGTCACAAGTTGACGCAAGTACAAAGAAAGGTCAACTAAGAATTTCCATGATGACAGTGTTCGAGGTGAGACAATTTTTAAGTTTCCTTTGATTGATGACCAAGGTGGGAACATGTTTGTTTCTACAAGAACAAATTGCTGCTCTCCAAATTCAGGGAAATTGTAGAATGACACTGTCTACAACAGGGAGAGAGGGTCTCAAGATTCAACGAAAAAACTTAGTTTTTGTGAAAATCTCAAGTTGATGAAAATGGGAAATTTTTAGTGGATTGAGATTGGAAGGGTGAGGGAACTGTACCCTCATCCACATGTTCACTAATCAAAGAGATTTTGGGGTCCAAAAGGCTTCTAGTGGGGACGAATGATCAAGTGATTAGTGTTAAGATAAAAAATGAAAGTGTTCGGAATCGATTGAAAACTGAACGACAATGAAGAGCTCATCGCTAGGAATCTGACTCAATTATTTTCATTAAAAACAGACTCCAGATGAGAAAGATAGAGTCTGTTGTTCGTTTTCCTAAATAGCTAAAAATTTTGCAAGAAAGGACAGATTGGTGACGTGGCAGCCTAGTCAGTGAAAAAGAATATTCTTATAATATTCCTAAAATTTTTCCCAATGACACTATGCCAAGTGTAAATCTATGGTTGGTTGTCTAAGTCGTTGAATTGTTGCATTCTGATTGGTTTGGGAGAGAACCAATGGCATGAGGACACGTGGCTAGCCTGGAGGCTGCCACATGCCCCCTTCCAAGGTTCAAATTTTAACTATGGTCCGAAAATTTTATACAATGGTTGAAATTTTAATTATCAATAGTCGAATTACATATTGTATTGGGTAGCAAAATTATTAGAGGCGGAAGGGCAGAGGTCGGGCCTCGACCCCATGACCTCCCCCAAATGAGTGAACCATAATACCACTACGCCCATGGATTAGTTATTATACTATAAGGGCTTTGGCATATATTTAAATTGATGATTGTTAACTGGTGGGGGTAAGGAGGGGGCCAGCCCCCTCACCATATAACCACGACGCTACGACCAGGCCAAAGATTAACGCAAATGTAGAGTTTAACTCACTTAAATGCAGTTTAATTACCCATAATCATTGTTTACAAGCACTAATCATATGGTTAATCTAGATTTCATAAAACAAGCTTAGCACATTTAAACTCACACTTATCCATTAGTTAATCCCACTTAAAATTAATTAAATCTAGTTTAATTCAGTGGAGAAGATGGCAGAGTCTTCCAAATTCGGTGCTGACTCCAAAATTAGCGGCCTTAACTGAAGTTTCTCCAGTTTTAGTGGCGTTTCTTAGGCCAGAATTGGGGAGGCCATAACTTTTGAAAAATTCGACCAAATTGGGCTCAAGAGGAGTCTATTATGGATGATTTTGACATTCTGAACACATTGAAGCAGGTTTTAGGAGTAGTAGATGATTGTAAAAATCACTTTTTGCACATTTGAGCTAATATAGAGGCCCAAGCGATGGAAGTTGGACCAAGGATATGTAGCCTAGGAGGGGTGAACTCCATCACAATACTGTTTTAATTGATCATTTGATGGTTTGATGTACATTTTATTGCTGTTATTCAGTACTTTGTTTTTAAGTTAAAATTCTCATGAATTTAACATAAAACTCAATATATTTACCTGTTTAACACTCACAAACACCTCAAAAAACCTATGCACATGAAGAAAAAGATCAACTAATTGTTTATAATTCTGAAGATAAAATTAGCACAACAAAACTAACATTCAGATTTAGATCAATGCATGTTCCAACTCTGAGCCAAAATTTGACAAGGGGAGCCAAATCGTTAACGAAAACCTAGCGCCACCATTGCCACCATAAATGTCAATAAAAGTGAGCCTGAAGATTGAGAGGAGGGTAAGCGTCTCTTCCACTCATAGATGTGGGTGAAGGGTGTTCCGTTGAAGTTCATTTTTTATAGTGGGAGTCAAAAGAACCTGATCTCAATAGAGTTTGTTAAGTGGTTGGGCCTGCTGACAACACCACAGCTGCAACCATATACCAATGGGTGGCTCCACCAAGGGCGAGATCTCTTTGTCACTAAACAATGCTTCCTTCCCTACAGCTTCAAGCCTTTCATGGACAAGGTAGTTTGACGTTGTTTTCCTTGAAGTTTGTGATGTTTTATTAGGAAAACCATACTTGTGGAGACATCATGTTGTGTATGAGTCCATACCTTGTAGTATTATGATTATGTTGGGAAGAAACTATAAGGGATATAGTAGGTAGCCCCACCTACCACCATTTCTTTGATTTATGCTAAGTAATGCAGTAAGATCATGGGGAAAATTTTTCTTCCCAATTCACTCTCAAAGTAAGTGGAAGATCATGGCCACATACAAGGTCTCCAGAAGGGGCTCCAACAAGCAATAAAAGAAAGTGGATAAGGTCATGGAGGAGCATAGGAACATCTTCTCCTTAGCCATAGGGGTGAATTTTCACTGCCAAGTGAAGCATTTGATCGATTTGACCCTCGATGCTCCTCTACTTAATGGGTCAATATACTGCGATGTCTTCTATAGAATAAGGAAATCAAGTGACATATCTAGGAGTTTCTACAAAAAGAGCACATCAGATCAAGTTCCTCACCTTATGGGAGCCCAATTGTACTCATACAAAAGAAGGACGAGACTTGGAGAATTTGCATTGATTATCAGGTTTTGAAAAAAATCACAATAAAGAAAATATACCTGATTCCATGGATTGATGACCTTCTTGACTAGCCAAAGGGGGCCAAGTACTTCAACACGATTGATTTGAAGTGTGTTTATCACCATGTTCCAAAATAAAACATAGATGTATAGAAGACCTCCTTCAAGTCCAAGGAGGCTCTCTTTGAGTCGTTTGTCATGCCATTCAATTTGAAAATACCCCTTGCAAATTTTATGGGGTAGATGGATGACGTATTGTGGCCTTTCACCAACTTGTTCATGGTTTAATATCTGAATGATATCCTCATATTCAACAAGACTTGGGAAGAGTACTTGCAACAAATTCTATATGTTCTTCACACCCTACAACATCATAAGCTATGTCCTAACCTAGAGAAATGCTCCTTTGGCATAGACCGGGTCCAATATATGGGTTACATAATTGATGAGAAATGTGTGCATGTGGATCCAGCTAAGATTTATGCCATTTGGGATTGGTCGACTCTGATGATGCTAACAGAGCTTCACAACTTCTTGGTCCTTACTAATTTCTATTGAATATTCATGTCAGGCTTCTATCATATCACTTGGCCCTTAAGTAAAGTTACCAAGAGTAGAGCAAAGGAAAAATCTTTTTGGTATATGTAATAATAGAAATCATTCATTGAAATGAAACACCACCTTTGCTCTGCAACAATCCTCACCTTGCTAGACATACAAAAACCATTTGGGATTGAGACAAAGGCCTTCGACTAATAAAGTTACTGATCAAATGAGAAAATGATCAATTACCTGTTTTTTTGAGGTAGCAAAAAAATCACCCGATTTTGAAAAGGGGTGATGCATAATCACACTTTTTTGGAGCATAATTTTGGCACTTTAACTTTCCTTAAGACTTTTTTTTTTAAATGTCATGATTTTCATGTCGATTTTGAAAAGTGGTGATGTATAATCACCTTTTTCAAGCATATTTTTGGAACTTTAAATTTTCTTTGATTTTTTTTTTTTTTTTTTTTTTTTTTTTAATGTCATGATTTTCATGTCGATTTTGAAAAGTTGTGACGCAGAATCACATATTTTTTTTGTGGAGAAATTTTTTGGAACTTTAAAATGTTAGTGATTTTCATTATAATTTTGAAAACTGTTGATGCAACATCAAACCTTTTTGTTTAGAGTGGTGATTTTCGTGTTGGTAATAAAACATAAAAATAAAATAAAAAAACATGACAAAAACAAATCAAACATTAAAAATATATAACAAAGAAAAAAATATAAAGAAACCAATTAAAAAAAAAAAAAAATTAACAGATTTTTTTTTTTTTAAAAACAAATTTCAAAAAATAAATAAAGAAGATTTTTTTTTTTAAAGTTATATATATATAAAAAAATTAACTGCATAGCTAAAAGAATTGATAAAATAAAATAATTTAAATAAAAAATTTAAAAATAATTAAAATACTAAAGTAAAAAATAATTTAAATTTAGGAAAAAAATAAAAATTTAAAAAGAAAATCAAAATAAAAATTTTAAATATATATATATATGAGAAAAAATAGAAAAAAAATAAATAAATTAAAAAAAAATAAAAAAATAAATTGAATTAAAAGGAAAAAATATAAAATATAAAAATAAAAATCAAATTAAAAAAAATGTCTGCGTAGGCCCGTGGCCCCTAAGAGATGGAAGGTTGATTCTAGACTTTATTATTATTATTATTATCAAATTTAATATATTATTATTATTCTTTTTAATTTAATATTCTTATTTTATTATTTATTTATTATTATTATTGTTATTTATTTAATTAATTTTTATTTTTATTTTTAATAATATTTTTTTGTTATTATTATTTTTAATAAATTATATTGTTTTGTCTTTTTTTTTTAAATGATTATTCTTTGCTATTTTTCTAAAGATTATTTTTTGTTATTATTTTTATTGTTTTTTTTTTAAATTATTATTTTAATTTTTTTTAATAGATTTTAAGTTGTTTTTTTTAAATATGTTTTTTATTTTATTTTTTTAAATTTGTTTTTTTAGTTATTTAATAAGAAAAAATTTAATATTTTTTTTCAATGTTTTTAATTAATTAATTAATTTATTTTGTAACCCAAAGAAAACCTCTGGGGGGCTATGAATTGTCCTCCTCCCCGCATCCCGGATCACAACAGGGGGATTTGAACCTTGTTCTTTTGAGTTACAACAGTTTCACATTTCTTAGATAAGCAATTGAGCTGCCCCGGGACTCAATGTTTTTAATTATTATTTTCAATGTTTTTAATTGTTGTTTTTAATATTTTTAATATTTTTAATGTTTTTTTAACTAATTTTGAATTTGTTTTTTATTTCTTCATTTTATTTAAAGTTTTTTCCTTCAATTTTTTTTGAATGTTTTTTTTTTGAAATTATTTCTTTTAAAGTGTTTTTTTAAATTGTTTTATTGTGTGTTTTTTTTGTTTTTTTGTTTTTTTAAAATTCATCTCATCAATATTTTTATGCTTTTTTTTTCAAATTTTCAAATTCTTTTCTTAAATAATGTTCTTTTTAATTGTTTTTTTTGTTTTTTTATTTTTTTGTAATTTTGATATTTTATAAGTTAATTTTATTTTATTTTTTACATTTTTTATGTTTGATTTTTTTTTTTTTTTTGTCTTTTTTATGTATTTCTTATATTGCGTTTTTTTGGGTCATGTTTTTTTAATTTTTTATGTTTAATTATATATTTTTATTTACTTGTTATTATTTTTTAAATTTTTATGTTTTAGTTTTTATTTTTTCAATGTTTTCATATCTGTAATATATTTGATTGGATATATATGTCAAAATAAAAAATATGTAGAAGTAATAAGTCTAGGGGAACAATTTTTTTTGATGGTATACTTCTTTAGCGGTTGATAGAAACTACATTTCTTTTTTTGCATAATCTTTAATATGTTTATTAGTTTCGATTTATTAAATTCAAAAGAAATATAATTTTAATATTAAATTACTACTATTATTATAATATATGTAAATGTTATATATATATATATATATATATATATATATATAATTTTTTTTTTTGCAAATTTCAAAATCTTAAAATTATTTAAAAATAAAATATTGACACAAATTTCCAAAAAAAAGAAATGTTTTAATGCAGAGAGTGTCAAAAACTCCAAAATCACATATAAATTCATTTGTTTTGTAAATTTGTTCGTTCATCATAACTAAAGTGTTTCCTATCTAGTGATTTTAGTACATTATATGAAAAAAATATATTTAATAAATTGTTATTAATATGATTAGCTTAAAATAAAAATAAATAAATATAAATTAAATGGTAATAATTTTTTAAAATAATATTAACACCATGGCTAAAAATTGTTGGAGTTTTAAGGGTTTTCGTAAAGGTGATATTTTATCTTTAATGTCGTCGTTAGAATTTTAAGGCTTTTCAGAGACATGATATTTTATCTTTAATACCATGCCTAAAAATCATTGGAATTTTAAGATTTTTGATATTTTATCTTTAATGTCATGTTTATCGTCGAAATTTTAAGGTTTTTCAGAGTCATGATATTTTATCTTTAATGTAACTATTAAAAATTGTTGACAATTTACCCGAGAAAGAAAAATATGTTATTCTAGCGTCAACACTTCACGTTTTCTACGTGTGTTTGCAAAAACATTTGATGACGTTATTCCAGCGTCAACACTTTACATTTTCAAGGTGTGTTTGCACACAAAAATTTACGACGTTATTCACATATCAACACTTTTCGTTTTCAGGTTGTGTTTTGCACACAAAAAATTAGCAACGTTATTCCAACATTAACACTTTTTGTTTTTAGGCTATTTTTTGCACACAAAAAATTGGCGACGTTATTCCAGCATCAACACTTCTCGTTTTCAGGTTGTTTTTTGCATTAAAAAAATTTGGCTTTTACATCCATTTTTAAAAAATGTTGAAAATTTACAGTGAAAAAAAAGAAGGTTATTCTAGAATACAAATTTTCGTTTTCAGGCTGTTTTTTTTATGGTTTTTTAATTTTTTTTTGTTAGGGTTCTCGTTTTGAGGTAATATTTCTCATTTGATCAGTAACTTTGTTGACTATGCTATTGGTGCAACCCTCACTTAGTAAGGGCATCCAATGGCCTATCATAGTGAGACACTTTTTGATATTGGCTGAAGATACCCCACCTATGATAAGGAAATGTATTCTATCGTGGATGCCTGCTAGTAATTGAAACATTATATTATGGGGAAGGATACAATCATCCACACAAATCATCAACCTCTTCAAATTATGTAGACATAGGGAAAGTTGCAGAACAATAACCATAAAAAATGGCCCACATATCTGGAACAATTCCATTTAAACATTAAATATAGGAAGGGTAGCACCAATCATGCAGACTGCCTCAATAGGCCCTCGATAGTGGCACTAAACACATTTTTCATCTCTTGTGGGAACGAGACCTCTATATGGTTACGACTATAAGACAATGTTCAAGTGAATGTGTCAAGCTGATTTGGGAGGTGCATTATAATTGAATCCCAAGACACTTTGGTGTGGATACGATAGTGGCCGTATTGAAAAAGTATTTTTATTGGCCAAAACTCTGACATAATGTTGGAAAGTATATCAGATCCTGCATTACCCATGCCATCGCCAAGCCAACCATTAAGAAGCAAGGCCTACACACCCCTCTTCCTACTCTTAACCAACCTTGGGAATCCATCTTGATGGAATATATGTTTGGCCTTCATTCTACCAAGCATGGTAATCACTGTGTATTTGTGGTCATTGATATATTTTCTAAAATGGTCATTTTGGTTTCCTGCAAGAAGAGTATCACGACAGAATCCACTACCAAGATCTTCTTCAAATGTGTGTGGGTACATTTTGGGATTCCATATAACATCATATCAGATCAGGATAGTAGATTCCTAAGTGCATTTTGGTCGAGCCTCTGGTCAATGTTGGACACCAATCTCACCAAGTCGAATGCCTTCCACCCCCAGTCTGATGGTCAGAAAGAGGTCATCCACAAGATGATCATGCACATATTGCAAATGTACAACTCCAAGAATCCAAGAACATGGGATGAGAGTCTCCCCTATGTCCAAAACAACTAAAACAGAGCTATCCATAGCTCAACTAGCCACAACCTATTTTTGGTGAGCCTAGGATTTAAACCATTGTGTACCATTGATCTCACACTGCCCCTTGCAACTACCCAGGCATAATATTCAGATGTTCGATCTAAAGCAGACAAAGCAACTAAGTTTATTGAACGAATTAAAAACATATTCCAACAGGTTCATGATATCCTGCATAAGCCAATAATAAGTACAAACAACATCATGATCAACACCAGGTGCCACATAAGTTTCAAGTGGGAAAAAAGGTTTATTTGTATTTGAAGAAGGAATGTCTTACAAGAGCCCATTGGAAGCTCAAAAACACTAATGTGGACCTTAAACCATCACTAAGGCTATGAGTGACAAAATTTTTGAGCTATGTATCCCCCATTCCTTGTCCTACACCAAGTATTCAATGTGGACCATCGTCGACCATACTTTCCACCATTGTTGGACACATCATACATTGCCGAGCAACTAACACTAATAAAACTCAACCCTAATGGCATTGAATAGGAAACAAATGATAATATTGTAAGTTTTAACCCTGTACAAAAATGATATGCAAACGAATTATTAAAAATAGAAAATAAACAAGAGTGAGAGAATAAAACATAAAACAAATATACATAGGGATTTTCCCCTGGATCCCAAACCAGGACTACCAGCTTGATTTTTCATTATATTACTTTTAGTGTTACAACAAATATATACATGCTGAAGAATTCATAAACCCTGGATTAGAACATAACCATAGTTCCCTTGAATGGATCTACAAAATACCATGAGCATAAAACCATCATGCCCAAAACCATGTGCAAAGCCATGCACAAAACCATAGGCAGGTCCACCCACCTAATATAGGGTCCAAAAAAAATTTCACAGGGCGCTGCCCTAGACCCCGTACAGAGGGCCTACCTCCCCCATACTATGCTTGATGCAAGCGTAGGAGGGAATTTGCCCCCCCACTTCACGCCTGCTTCTAATCGTGGAAAGAATATAACACACACCCAACACATATCATGGTCACACATTTTAAAAGGACTCACCAATAGATGATCCATCTATATTGGATTATCAAAGTAGGTTAGATCCCACACTAAGGCAAGTGCCTCACCAGGGACCAAGTTTAGCAGAAGTCCCCCCATCTCATGGAGGCACTCAACGCAATGGAGAATATTGATTCCTAAGGGGACACGACTAATCCAGGTTGATATTGGTGCCCACCCACCTATTCCACTTGGATCACAATAAAATTTCCTATCATTTTTCTATCTTTCAGTACAATATCCTATTTTGGTAGTTTTTCAGGTCCAAAACTTCTGAAATCATTTAAATCGAATTTTTTAGGGAAATGGGAATTTTTTTTTCAAAGACTATGTTTACAGAAAAAGTTTTCCTCCTCTAATAGAACTTTCTAACGGCCTATCATGCGCACAAAATAAAGATTGTATGTCGAATTTATGACTTTGGGAAGTTGATGTTTCAACTTACCCCATTAGGGCCCATAAGATTTTGGCGCTTCATCTCCTAGGTAAGTGTTTTGGATGCTTGTGGTTTCTCATTGTTTCTTCATGATTAAAAGGTGTTATATCCTCTTTGTAGCATAGTTCATAAGGTGTGTATCCATCACATCTCTTCTCAGACATAAGCTACCACCGTTCAAGCTAGTTTGCTTTCTTTATGCATGTAAACAATTTCAACATTTCTCTTTACTAATTAAAGTTAAATTTCACCATATCTCTGTGTTTATATTTTAAATATATATATTTCATTTCATTCCTTCATAAAATTGGATTAGTGTTATCAGAGTAGTATGCTCTTTATATGCTCTTTATAAAATTAAATCCGAATAAAAACACACTTAAACTTGGAAATTGTGTCAAGCTATCACTCATATACTTTGGAGCTTTTGAGGTGTTAGCAAGGATTGGATAAATTTCATATCAACTTAATCTTCCATCAAATATAAAAATTCATAAAAATTCATAATGTATTTCATCTATCCTTGTTAAGAAATATTTTCATGACTCAACTCATACAATTGATTGGAATTTTGTACAGGTAGAACCATAGGGATATTTCCTGGAAAAACCTCTATTTATTCTAGACCAGAGGGTAGTCATGCTCCAGAATAGAGATATAGCTCAAGTGAAGGTTTAGTGGAAACATTTTAGCCCATAAGAGGAAACATGGGAGTTGGAGGATGATATTAAAGAAAAATATCCATCTCTATTTTAGAAAGCTTGAATGGATTCCAGAGTTTATCAGCAGACTCTAGGACGATGTCAAACTCAGGTGGGGGAGGATGTAAGATCCATTGTCTTGGAATTATAATGTAAATTTTGTATATAGTTAAGTGTGAATGTTACTTTTCCTTGGAGAATTTATTTGGACATTAGTTTATCGATATTAAATTACTGATAATATTAATTGTGAATTTGTAATTATGATATTATTATTGAAATAAATATTTGGAAAACTAATGTTGAATTTAAACCTATATGAAAGAGTTAAAGCTAAAAGTGAATTGTTGTTATTGGTTACCACTCATTATTTCCTAGGAATTTAATCTAAATGATTATATTATCAATTATCATGGAAATAATTGATCACTAACTTCCCTAAAAGACATGAGGATGTGTTTTAAAGTGGGGAAATGGAGCTCATAAATGAGCTAGTAAATACCTTCCACTTGTTGGGTGAGGTGGACGTAGTTTCCAACTACCAAATTTATTTGTAGGAGGGTAAACCATTTTTTCACCTTGCTAGAGAAAGAAAATTCACACAATATCAAACTTGTGAGAGGCCTGAAAAGACATAATTGTGGACTTGCAAAAAGTGTGCTCTGGGAGGAATATTTTTGAAAAGAGGTTTCAATGTTGGAAGGAGCCAGTTAACTCCAACATAAGTTTTCCACATACTGATTTTTTTTCCCAGTCAGTATTTCTAACTCTCTGCACTTTTATGATACAAAATTTATCACAATTTAATTTTTTCTTATTATATAACCCTTAAGATTTGATTCTTTATAAAATATTGTTAGTCAAAGTAGATTAAAAGTAGAAAATTATGTGAGAGAGTATTGAACTATGGATACTTTATTCCTTTTATTTATAGAAATTTATGAAACTGAGTTGCATAGTAATTAAGTATTGAGAAGGAATTTAAGTATTTTCCTAAAGTACTAATATATAACACATAACTAGTGTGTTTACATAGTTTATTCTTATCAAAATTTCCTAATTGTTAGTAGAATAATTACACATGTATACAAAAATATATTTGAGTATAACATGTATAAGGTAAAAGAAGATACAATATGCAATGATTTATTCTAAAGGAAAAATAAAAAGGAAATCTTGAAGTGTGAGGAATTGAGAAAATAATACATATAGAACTCAAAATTAGCTTATGTTCACAGTAAAATTATTAGAGACCATCTAGTTCTAAGGAGCCAAAGAGATAATACATGTACAAAAAAACACAATTAGGAACAATTTATAATTCATAAGTCCTTATTGTAAGATTGAAACTATATTGTGAACAAAAGTTCTTAAAATAAATAAATATATGTGTGTGTGTGTGTGTGTGTGTGAAGAATGCTCTTGTAATTATTAAACATGTACTGTTCTGGAAGACTTATAAGGCCGAATAATATAGAACAATGAAAATATACAAAAAGAATTCGAAACATTTAAGGAGTCTATCGATACTAGACTACAAAGGATATACAAATAATTTGCATTACTATGATTGAAAACATGTAAATGGATACGAGTGTAGAAACAATAAAAATACCTTATAACAGTAAATATGTTACAAGTTATTTTCAAAACCTAAGTGATGTTTTTAGATAGAATATTGACCCAATTAAGACACTTTGAGTCATTAAGGATACTATGGATTATGGGAATCCACTACATTTTGCAATGTTTAGGATCCTTTTCTCCATACAATCGACATGCCAATTTGCTGATGAATCTGAAGGGTTTCTTAAAATTAACAATGATATATTATTTGGAATATCTGAGTTTAAACCCTTCTTCCTCTTCTAGTAATAAATCATCTATCATTTTTTCATAATTCTCCCCACATAGTTTAAAAACAATGTTTTGGAAATTATTGAGGAATTCATTGGAGAGAAGGATTTCAAGAGGACTGAGCTTATAAATGGATGAAATGACTTTGGGTTTCCAAGAAACTATAAAATTCTTGGTATGATCTGACACAATGTGTGTCGGGATATCCACATGTGCCAAAATCCAAGAAATCGTATCATAATAAGGGAATATTTTAGTCCTAGCAACTACTTGGTGTAATTTTGTTTTCCTAATTCCTTCCAAAAGATTATTTTTTGACTAAGAAGTTCTTACATAATTCAACCACTTTCTATTCTCAAAGAAATAAAAAATCACTTCCCACCTCATTGTACCTACTATCTGAGTTTTGAAGGTGGATTTGGAAATCAGAGATGGGTTGAGGTTATATTCCCCAGGTTATGGATTATCTACCTCTCTCATTTCCCTTTTATATGCTCTACTTCTTGTCTTGTGGTACTCTATTTTCCCTTCATTCCCATTTTATAGCCTATGTACAAAAAGGAAAAAAGTGTTTTTTCTTTGGTAAAAATCATGAAATAAAGATTGAAACTCCTTTAAGAACATAATTTTACCTAAATGCAATCACTCAAACTTAGCCTTTTCCTTACTACAATTCAAATTTATTTGAAGCAGGCCTAAAAATTTCACATAGCATGCAAGTTATAAATGTGTTGGGAAGTTTTGAATTTAGATAACAACTCGGAGAATGGGTTAATTAATTCATTTGAATTGATTATTAATTTTTCGTAAAGTAATCCAATTGTTTTTTCAAAAAAAAAAAAGATAGAGCAAGATATTTTTAATGTCGAGATCGCAAAAAGTTGTTTAAGCATGGAAAAGTGGAAAAAAAAAGTTTCAAATAAATCTATTAGAAATCAAGAAAAAATAAAAAATTACACAAATTGAGGAAATAAAGTATTATTTATTGGATGGTCGGGTAGTTAGGAAGTTTTGTAGTCAGATGGTCTTTGTTAGGTCCCTATAATACTAGTGTAGCCCCTTATTGTTATTGTTAGTGTAGCCCCCTTATTGTTATTTTTGTGCCCATGTATTCCCCATATTTTTATTATTCTACCCCATAGAATCCCACTATTGTTATTGTTGTGCCCTTACATTATTATTGTTATGTAGGCTCTGATTATATTGTGACCCCTTATACTCTTATAGATAGAAAGGAGGTTTTGTCATTTAAATAATCCAAGAATTTTTCATTAATGTAATGTAAAAGAGGTTTCCCCCTCGAAGAGGCTGATTTCTAAGTTTGTGATCTATATTTTCTTCTATTTTGTGAGTTCGTTGCATAACATTTGGTATCAAAGCTTGGGATTCTAGGGTTTTTCTTCTTCAAACATGACATCTTGGAATTTTCACTATAATGTTTTTTCTATGAGGTTTCAGAAGCTGAAATTTTTACCACATGGAGCCTGTTAGCCCTCTGTAATTTGTAATATTGACAAGAAAAAATGACAGAGGACAACATCAAACCATTTTGGAGTCTAGGACCTAGCCTTCCTAGACCAGAGAGGGCTCTCTCTATTTTATGATTTAACTTAATAACTATAGGTGTTGATATTAGGCTAGTTATAGAAATGAGGGTTGTTTGTTTGATTTATTGGGTTGGTTGGATGAGCAGGTCTGTAGGGAATATTCCATTGAGCTATGGAGTCAAAAGGATGGAATGGCACATCAACATTCAAGTGCATATAACGGAAATCTAACTGTGCTAAATGGATATCTAGAGCTGTATGAGTTATGAGGTGAAAGAGATAGTAAGTTTCAGTAGTGAATAAAGAGCATTAAGAATTATTTAATTAGAATTCAGTAGAAAACATTAAGTTTGTAAATGCAGATAGAATTAAGGTGCCCCGACAAAAAATATTAATCTAAAATTTCTGATTTATAATTAGATGAACATATTCACAGCAGGGAAAACGACAAAAACATTTAAAATAGAGAAGTATCACATCACCATTTCGACACAGCTCAAGAATCCTGTAAAACGGTCTTTGATTATTGATGTCCACCTCCAAAATTATAGTGCTTCAATATAGTAGTTCTTACAATGCAAGGGCTAACAATATCCAACCTCCCAACTTTGATATTGCTAAGGCATGCAGTATTTATCTAAAGACTAAGTCGGTTGCGCTATCTTACTTGGAAAATTTTCATTTATTACAATTAAGTAGAAAATAGACAAGTGTGGTCATGCAAGGCCTGATCAGAAATATTTGACAACAATGCCTCCTTTGGAATTAATTTTGGGCAACTCTTTGTACATCCAAATGCTCCAATGGCTCCTCGAAATATCAAACAATAAGCTTGGAGGTGGCTGTGATGGTCACGAAGAGGTAACCAGTGGTGGCTCTGACATCTGGCCCTTGTCTTCAGAAAACCGGTGTTGGGCAATTAAGTCTGGTGTAGTGCTGGTTACTTTTCATCGACTAGTGACTGTCCTGATGTGCTTTTCTTACCCCTCCATTTCTGCCGTTATATCTATGCACAAATGCCCGACTCGACTTTTTCTGTGTGTTTCCTTGTTACCATGATGTTCAGCCTTGCTCTGCCTTTTTCCCCTTGTCAGGTCGTACCCGAGTCTTTCTGCCATGTTTTAGCCTATTCCTTTATATATTAGCACACAAAATGCAATTCGCCCAGACATGGAGGGATGGTGGTTGGCAGACGGGGATGGATGATGGAGGACGTGGCATGGTGGCAGCAGTTTGGGAGGATGGTGGAAACAAATTTTCAGAGGGGGCCTCAAGTGGTAAGCGGTAACGGAGAGTGGGTGCGAAATTGTGACGGTGTGAAAGACACGTGGAGCGGTGGCGTGTCGGGTTCGATTTTGAGGACCCCGCCCCCCCCCCCCCCCCCCCCATGATAAAGTTCAAATGCTGCAGGGAGGCCGAAACTAGATAAGGGTCATCGGATGTGGGGAAGTGGAGTGGAGAAGGAGGAAAGGTGGAGGGCGATTAGAGGCGGAATGACATAGCACACGGGTGGGACTTGACTCGACCCTTTCTTTCTTTCGCTAACAAAGTCCTTTCTACCACGTTTAACCTTATTTCTTCATAAAATGATGTTCAAACCTCATATGCCCAACTTGACCCCTTTTTAAACAAAACATCGTAAAAAACCCATCTATCTTGACTTCAAATTCTATAGAATTTAGTTCTAAAACCTTATCGCATCCATAGAAATATCGCACATTGCATTTTTTAGAGTTTATGATATAGGTAATGGAATGTGTAATGTGATGCGAAGTACAGAGGTGACGTGGATGGAAAGTGGGGCCGACCGCATTGCAAATCGCAAATATTAAGTTTTAGCTATAAGCAAAGGAGGTAAACTCTAAATCCTGTGAAGTGAGAAGGTCGAGGAGGGAGGCGACGTGGCAGGTAAGGTGGGACCGACCGCATTGAAAATCGCAAATATTAAGTTTTTCTTATGAGCGCGGGGGTTAAATTCTAAAACTTGCGAAGTGCAGGGAGAGGGACCCACCCACATTGCAATCACAAGTCAGAAGGTTTCTGCAGTAAGGTAAGGTTTCATATTATATGATATGTATTGAGAGTGGCCAGAAGTGGGGGGCAGAGCTTCTATGGTGGGGCAAACCGCATCGCAAGTTAAGAAAAATACATTATGGCCGTTTCAAACAGTAAGTCAAAAAACTGTGCGAAGCAATATCGCACATCGACGATCGCAAGTTTTAACGTTTGGCATAATGGAATAAGTCATAATTTTTGAAATGCGATGGATGGTGGGGAAAGGGTGACATGTCAAGGAATGTGGGTCCACTTTATTCATAATTGGAGAATAGGGAAAGGTATAGGTAAAGCAATGATATAGCGGTGAAAAAGGAAAATTATAAAAATGAAGCGGAAAGGTGGAGAAAGGGTAAGGTTTAATTATTTTCAAGGAAAATAAAATGAAAAGGAAGTGTGATGGGTGAATGGTTCCCACCGTTGTCGTACATCACACTTCAAAAGCATTACATTTACCCTTTGAGCCTGTCAACGGTCCTCACTCCTCCCTTGCTGTGGTTTTTTTATTTTGTTTCTTTGGTTGCGCCATTTGTTTCTTAGTTGTTCGTAGAATACTTGCCCCGTGTTCACGACTTGACATGATTTAGCGTTCACGGCTCGACCCAAACGTGCCATGACTTGACCCAATCACATTCAAGACTCTGCCCTTCACTGTTTTTCTGCCTTAACTGCTTCTCTGTTGCCTTTGCTTCCTTTGATTCTTTCTTTGGAAAATATTTTGAATATTGACATCTATGTACAATATGAAAAAATTGTAAAGAAAAATTACATAGTCACCTTGTGATAGTGTAAATTATAGGGTTCTAATAGTGGCTCTATTTGGGGATGGCAGCTCCTTTAGGAGGTGTCAATAACACCATAGATTAATGGCCTAATCCATTGGGTTGATCCCAACCCTGCAACCTACTCTGCTACAATTTCTATGGCTGAAACCTTCAAGTTGAAGTCAACACTCTCTACAAACGGAAGTCCGACACGAACATGATCTGAAAACTAGAAAGAAATATAAAATTAAAATTTGAAAGATGCTGAGAGTGCTGAGCTTATTTGCACACCTACCTACCCGAATATAACTTGGAGATGATATATACACTAAGTGAACTCCTTTCTCCAATGCAACCAATTAATTAAATGACTGCATAATCAATTCATGTTCACCTTTTTTAGTAGGCTGGAAAAACAAAAGGGCCACTCCCATCTTACTTGCCTTTGAAAAACAGTGCTCAAATTCTTCCTTGAACTCTGCAACAAACCATTCCTGGCATAGCACACTCCTTCTTTAGATGATTCAAAGAAACCAACAAAAGGATCTTGGAACAATACCTGGCCCTGAGGATTTAAATAAAAAAATTCATCTAGAGATGCTCCTTGTTCCACTTTGTCATGCTCAGGATCCTTCTAAAAGAGAATATCTACACATTCTTTATGGTCATCTGACATGGAATCCTCATTATACCACTATGCTGTCCTCAAGCAAACCTGATATGTCTTGATTGAGTTGGTTGAATTATGCTTGAAGGCCATCGTTTTGATGAACATGAGCACTCTCTGGAAATAGGCCTTCTTGAGAAGGTAGAACAACATCAGTCTTAATATGTTCTCTGTTTCTTCATGGGGAAATGCTTCAGTACACAAATCAGTAGTAGAACAAATAGAAATAATCTCTTCATTACATAAAAATTTAGAGGCTGGATGCATGCTTAGAATCTAATTGATTTCATCTTCAGTTAAAGGAGGAGGGAGTCTTTGTTTTCTTTGAATTGAACAAAAATTGTTTTATTTCTCTTGTGAAGACTAATCATGAGGTTGAATGTCTTCTTTAGCCTCACACAAAAGAGAACATGAGTTGTCATTTGTCCCTACAGAGAGATCTTGTGGATCTTCTTTCATTTCCTAATTGATTTCATTTTCAACTAGCTTCTCTTGGTTGTCATGACAATTAACTTGAGAATGGAATTCATGAATTTATTCTAAGAGATCTTTAGGATGCCAATTTCCTAAATCTTCATCAATATTTACAAGGTATTGTATGAGATCCTTAGATTGATCACAACAATTTTTAGCTAATGATAAAGATGGATAATTTTCTTTATAATGCTCATAAAACACCTTGTGGAAATATTTTAAAGAAAACAAACTACCAAGGTTTATACCTTCATACCATTCCCTTGATTTCCCTTCTAATGTTACCATGAACATATTCATGAGGAAATCCTCATGCCATTCGACTTTCAACCTCCATGAGTGTATATGAAATTTAATGAGATCTAACAAAGCATCATCAACCTCCTCATCTTGAAAAATAGGAAGATTTATGTCCCAATTTACCTGAGGAATTTTGTGTGGGAATCTAGGAATGTGATCTCTATTCATTGGAGCATACCTACGTTGTATTCTTGGATCCACGTTGTCAATTTGTCAGAGAATGGCGTCATTGTATATTCAAAACCAATCCAGTTTCTTATAACAGTGGAGTCTTTAGGTCAACTGAAAACTGTGCAGTCGCTAGGTGGATGATATCAACTTTCTTGTGTCTTGCTGTTGTCCACCATCAACAACCAGATGCCAATCTTAGAACATACTTGAATCATACAATATTTTAACTGGGGTTTCTGAGTTTTGCTGAAATATTAAGCTTTTTCAATAACTCATTCTCTACTATGGTCGCCATTATGTTAGCCCTCCATAATTTTTAATATTGGCAAGAACAAATGACAAAGGACAAGGTCAAACCACTTTTGAGTCCAGGACCTAGCCTTCCTAGACTCAGAGAGGGTTCTCTCTATTTTATGATTTAACTTGACAACTATAAGTGTTGATATTAGGCTAGTAATAGAAATTAGTGTTGTTTGTTCGATTGATTGGGTTGGTTGGATGAGTAGGTCTTCAGGGAATATTCCATTGGGATATGGAGTCAGAAGGCTAAAATGATGCATCAGAATTCAAGAGCATCACCAGGAAAGCTAACTGTGTTAGACAGATCTTTAGAGCTATATGAATTATGAGGTGAAAGAGATAGTAAGGTTCAGTAGTGACTAAAGAGTAGTTAAGAATTCTTTAATCAGACTTCAACATAAAACATTAAGGTTGCAAATGCAGACAAAATTAAGGTGCTCCGACAACAAATCTTAATCTAAAATTTTTGATTTACAATTAGATGAACAGATGCACAGCAAGGAAAACAATGAAAACATTTATCACCATTTTGAAACAGCTCAAGAATCTTCTAAATGGCTTTTGATTATTGATCTCCAGCTCCAAAATTATAGTTCTCCAATATAGTAGTTATTACAATGCAGGGGCTAACAATATCCAACCTCCCAACTTTGATACTGCTAATTCATGCAGTATTTATCTAAAGACTAAGTCGGTTTCCCTATATTACTTGGCAACCATTAATTTATTACAATTAAACATAAAATAGACAAATGTGGTCATGCAAGGCTTGATAAAAAATATTTGACAACAACGCCGCCTCTGGAATTAATTTTGGGTAGCTCTTCATAGATCCAAATGCTTCATTGGCTCCTCGAAAGATCAAAAAATAAGCTTGGAGGTGGCTGTGATGGTCATGAAGAGGTAACCAATGGTGGCACTGACATCTGGCCCTGCTCTTCAGAAAACCGACGTTGGGTAATTAAGCCTGGTGCAACACTGGCTACTTTTCATAGATTAGTGACTGTGTTGATGTGCTTTGTTGCCCCTTCCATTTCTGTCGTTATATCTCTGCAAAAATGCCCAACTCGACCTTTTCTGTTTGTTTCCTTGTTACTGTGACATTCAGCCTTGCTCTGCCTTTTGCCCCTTGTTAGGTCCTACCCAAGTATTTATGCCGTGTTTTAGCCTATTCCTTCATACATTGGCACACAAACCGTAATTCTCTCGGACGCGGAGGGATGGTGGTTGGTGGATAGGGACGGATGATGGAGGACATGGCGTGGTGATAGCGGTTTGGGAGGATGGTGGAAAGATCTTTTTGGAGGGGGGCCTCAAGTGGTAAGCAATCACAGAGAGGGGGTGAGAAATTGTGAGGGTGCAACAAGTGGAGGAGTGGGCAGCAATAGATACTGCCCATTTCAGACACCCCCCTCATGATAAATTTCAAATGCTTCGAGGATGTCGAAACTAGATAATGGTCGTCGGATGTGGGGAAGAGTAGTGGATAAGAAGGAAAGGTGGAGGGCGGTTAGAGGTGGAATGACATAGCACACGGGTGGGACACGAATCAACCCTTTTTTTCTTTTTCTACTCGAGTCCTTTCTTCCACGTTTAACTTTATTTATTCATAAAATTATGTTCAAACCTCATATACCCGACTTGATTGATTTTTAAACAAAACATCGTAAAAAACCCATATTTCCTGACTTGAACTTCTGTAGAATTTAGTTCTAAAATTTCATTGCATCCATAGAAATATTTCACATCACATTTTTTAGAGTTTATGATATAGGGAATGGAATGTGCAATGTGATGCATAGTACAGAGGTGACATGGAGGGAAAGGGGGGTTGACCGCATCGCAAATCACGAATATTAATTTTTAGCTATAAGCGGAGGAGGTAAACTCTAAATCCTGCGAAGTGAAAAGTGCGGGGAGGAAGGTGACATGGTAGGTAAGGTGGGACCGACCGCATCACAAATTGAAAATATTAAGTTTTTCTTATGAGCGCAGGTGTTAAATTCTAAAATTTGCGAAGTGCGAGAGAGGGACCCACCCACATTGCAATTGCAAGGCGGAAGGTTTCTGCGGTAAGGTAAGGTTTTATATTATATGATGTATATTGCAAGTGGCCAGAAGTGGGGGGTAAAAATGCTATGGTGGGGCCAACCACATCGCAAGTTAAGAAAAATACATTGCGGGCGTTTCAAACAGTAAGTCAAAAAATTGTGCGATGCGATATCACACATTGGCGATTGCAAGTTTTAACGTTTGGAAGAATATGGCAGAAGTTGATGAATATGGCTTCAAATGACCACCAGAAGACTCGAGGAAGATGAAAACACCAGAAAAGGCACATGAGGACCTCCATGCAACACCTGCAAGAAGAAAAAAACAAATAAAAAGGTTAAGCACCTTTCTCAGAAACAAGTTGCTAACTCGGAAAATACATAAAAAACACAACAAGAGAAAGATTGCCATGAATATCACCAAACTCTAGCTCCCTACACTAGATAGTGTCTGCAACTCCTCAGCAATAGGTACAAACAATGCCTTGACATTGGACACGATTACAGTTGAAGAATCACTTGAGAGGAAGAAGCATCTTGAACCTACATTAGAATTTTAATGGGAAACTAAGATAGGGGAATAAATGCAAATAGAATAGTAGCAAGAAGATCAACATGAGGAGGAGCACATGGACCAATAAATAGAGAATGAAATAGGCCATCATACATGAATAACCATAAGGCAAGGAGAATGAATGGGTTTCTCAGAGGATGAGCAACAGTTTTAGTTGGGGGGGGGGGGGGGGGGAAGGGTATGATGGGCTTCTAAATTAGACATAAATTAACGCTCATCTAACCTTTCTTAGGCACATAAAAGATATATTAAATCTCTCCTTCTACAATTAATAATGTTTTTTTATTCTTTAACATTTTCTTAGGAATTTTTTAGAGATAATTGCATATTTGTGCCTAATATTATTTATTTTTGAAGGATATTGTGAGAATATTGGTAAAATTATGAAGATTTGGAGAAAGAGATAATTTAGGGACTTTCTCCATACTACTAGAGGATCAATATTGAATAATAAATGAATAAAATATCATGAAATTATTGAGAAATTTTGGAGAGATTTTGGAACTCCAATGATTGAGAAAATCTAGGAATGTGTTCCTTGTCATTTACTGCAAAATCCTAGTGTTGGGAACTAGATCCAATATTTGAGGGATTTTGAAGGGGAAATCACCCTCCTTTCAAGGGGAATTATTCCTCATCATTTTTTTAAAGTACCGATTCAAATTTTCCTCTATGGGCATGTATTGTTTAGTCTCAATGTGGATAAAACTTGTTTTCATGAAGCTCCATTTTCTTTTCTTGCAAGGATGTACTTGGACTGATTCAATAATGAAGATTGGTGTCATTTTTAGCTTCTAAGGCTTGGTTTCTTCCATAGGAATTTGATTCCTCCTTGGGCTTGGCCATCCCATGAGCCTCAGAGCCCTCTTTCACAATTTCTCTATGTTCTATTGACTTCTTATTCACATACATCTCTTATTTCTTTTTTGCATATTTCTATATTTAGTATTGTTCCTTTTCTTGCTGTAGGATTGAGTTAAATGATTGAAGTAAGTTATTTTGCAGGATTTTTATAGGTTCAAAAGAATTATTTATCCTCGGAATAAATTTTGGAGGTCATCTTAATCATTAAGCTACTTGGATTTGGTTACTAGTTCACGAATATAAGATTTCTGGAAATGCCTTATGGCGAAATAGTAGTAAATTTATGATATTTTTTAGAAGGGGTTAATGAGATAAATTTGACTTGATTTAACTTTTATTAGGTTATAATAATGTTATATTTGATAAAAAAAATTACTCCATTTAATTTTCCCTTGATTAGGTTAGGCCTTTGATAGATTAACTAGCTCACTAGTTCTTGAATTTCCCGATTTTAGAGTAGTAATTTTCTGTTATTTTTATCACGTGTGAACATGGGTATTTTGGAGTGATTCCACTTGGAATGGAGACCTAAGACATCATAATTAATAAAAAAAATTATCCCATCCCATTTTTATTTGATTTACTAAGTCATTCGGTGAGTTATTTCCAAAACGACTTGCGTGTAGCAAAACCAGAGTTGCCTGTAGCACTATTGTAGCATGTGCAAACTCGACTAGATTTTCTCTGAAAGGTTGGTTTTTGTCTCATAGGATTGAATCATGACCCCTAGGATCTAAATTCATGATCGAGGAAGAATAAAAACCACTTAGGAAATTCATTTTTGCAAATTAGATTAGGTATTTTTATTTGAATTCATGCTCTTAGGATTTAAACTACGAATTGTTGTTCTTTCCTAGGATTAATTTCTTTTCAAAGAAACACTTCCATTTCTACAGTTAGTTTAGGCTTTGATTTCATGAAATTACCTCCATTACATCATATCAACCATAGAAGGGCACAATGTATTCTGCACACATAGTGTCGATACCTCTTAAGTTACTACGAACTCCAAGCTTATAATTAAAGTTGGTAGCCTTGGTAGTTGCAACATTCTTGTTGCAATACTAAGGCTCATCACATACTCAAGCCTTATACCATAGAAAAAATCCTATTAGATATAAATTATTGATCCTACAAATTCGATCCCTCTGCAAATACAAATTCAAATTCTCTTCTCTACTATGAATCCTGCTATGATACCATGTAGAATTTTAACGTATATTCAAAACTGCTCTTGTAATGTACTAAAAAATAAGACTCAATTCTACTCTACTCATCCGCGGAAAAAAATTTCACGATTGAGAACACATGTCAAAAACATGCATCATGATTTAACAAACATACACATACATTTTATCTAGGGGAAAGAAACTGCTCAAAATCCCTTCCTATCTATGTTGCATTAATTAAATATTTTTCATGAATACAATATGCTCGATAAAGCTTGAGCACAACCTACACAAATATCTTCTATCCTCTGCCTGATTGAATGAATTTGGAAAACACTTAGCCAATTCCAAGCCTTCCCAAAATCCTATTTCCTTAGGTTGTTTGATGAGGAATTAGCCCTTATTAATTAAGGGAATTACTCATTGAAAATTGTGCAATTCCTTTAGGCCCTTCTTTGACTGCATGCACCACCTGTATAACTTGGAAAATTATACAACTAATAGTACATTTCCCTTTAACTCCAATCTCAAAACTTGGTAAATCGAATTTCATGCATGCATGAGTTAATTTAGGATAATTGATCATTTAACTATTTAAACACTGAAGTTACACCCCACTTTTAGACCTCCCACTAGTTCCTCCAACAGTTGGAACTAGTTTAACTGACCATAGCTCAATTTAACTAAATTAAATTGTTACAACTGAAATTAACTCAATCTAGGCTTTTAAAATTTAGGAATCATTGTACACAACTCAATTTCATGACCCCAACTCATATTAACTAATATAACTGAGTAATAATAATTATTCCAACTCAATTAACTCATTCAAGTTGTCTAGTGATGTGGAATTTCTAGTTTATTCTAGTTTAATTCAAGGGAATATTAAATTAGGAATTTCATGATGCATTTTAAACAAGGGTTTCACCTTTGAGCTCAACTTCACACTTATAGGGAATTTCTCCTAGGGTGAGTCATTCCATGGGGACCTACCACTCTAAAATTCCCCAATCAACATTCATTTCCACCTTCTTACTCCTATCGGTTTTACGTCATGGGCCAGGATTCAAATTTTGTATGCACCTTTGGTTATTTTGGGGACGTCCTCCCAGTTTTATGTGGCTTTGGGACCTCCCTGTGCTGTAATAATGCGTCAATCAAATCCTTTATCTTACTTTGCATCCTCTCAACTATGTATGACCTACTCCACGACCTCTACCACATACTCCCAATGTTTCATCATTCAGGGAGTTCCCTTTTGCACCAAGATTTTCATATCTTCTCTAAAAACTCGCCGCCCAAAAAATTCCTGCAAAAAAATGAAAAACAATTCTTCTCGATTTTCCCAAGAAAGTGCTTTGTGGATGTTGTGGAACTTGCATGGAGTTTTCTAAATATGGATGCAAAATGTTGAAACTGAAATATGCTTCAAACCCTCATTATAATGGATTCATAACCTGAATTTGATACCACTGATCCAGATCTTGGGGGGAGGCCCCCAAGATTTAAAAATTTGAAATGGATCTAGAAAGATTTGCAAAATTAGAATGCTAGAAAAAAGGAGAGAGCACAGTAAATAAAAACACAAAGAATTTTTTTATCAAAACAAAGAATAACTGTAGAAGCTACATTGTGGTGGACAATCTGTCCTTTTACAAGATGTGACTTATTACTTATAACATTTTTTATTTACAATACCACATGTAAATTCCATGGGTGGGTAAATACCATTCATGAATGAATATTATGGGTGAATGAATACCATGGGCATATGTCACTCACAATACCATGGGTGGAAAAATACCATGGGTGATGAATACCATGATTAAATTCCATGTGTAGATGAATACCATGGGTGGATACATACCATGGGTGAATGAATACCATGGATATATGTCACTTACAATACCATGGGTGGATAAATACCACGTGTGGATGAATACCATGGTTGTAGGACATTTTCCATTCAGATTAGGTTGTGGGACCTCTGCCATCCAAGAACCTCTTGCTCTACCTATTTTTCTCATCCATGCCACGTTATCCCGATGCTTTGTCATCCCGAGGGTTCTCCTTTGCATTGTTCTTTGCAACGTCTGAGGAACCCATGTTAGTATGATTTTCGATATTGGCTCATCATGCACCAATAATAACTTGTCCTACTACTATGCTATCATCCAAGTCCTCCTATCTCTTTTTTAAACTTCTCCATAAATGAATTCGCCAAACTTTCACGAATTTGACCCTTCTCCATTAACTTTAGTTGCAACTTTTGACTTTGGGGATACTTAACTTTGACTAGCAATAACTTCTGATCAAGGTGGCCTTTCTCAAAATTCTATATACCACTAGAAATATATTTTAGAGATATATCCATATAATTAGGTTCCAATAGGTTCTAATATTATCTTATAAACTAGAATTGGATCCAAATTCTTTGAACCTTAACCAATTAGCTTCACCACTATTGTTCACCATTCTTCTTGGAAACATTTGAGCTTTGCAACACCTTTGATCTAGATACAACACCATTGACACCTATGACATCAATGACCTAATGGAAACACCTTTGCCAATAATTGTCCAATGTCCTCCTTATGACATCAACACCTTTGACAATGAAAATGTATCAATGCTTGACATCAATTACACCTTTGACATCAATGCTTAAAATTAATGACATGTTTGACATTATTGCTTGATGTCAATGACACCTTTAAAATCATTGTTTAACCTCAATGAAAACATATTTTAATAATATCCCTTACACCAGTGACATCAATGACAACAATTATAACATGAAACCCTTTCAATAGAAAACCTAATTGGAAGGTGAGGCTGCTTTACTCTCTTTCTATGACTAGAAAATGACAGTGAGTACAAAGAAGTAAGGCTTGTGGCCCATTAGGGTAATTTGGTGGTCTAAAATGGGCCTCCTAAGGAAATTATAAAATAATAGTGGAAATAATAAAATAATATTAGATTACATCATCAAATTTTAGAGGGAAAAAGGAAAAAAACTATTTTTTCAACTCTTATTTTCAACTTATCACCCTATGGGTTTACTCAAATTTCGAGCGGCAACACTCGATGGATGCATAATTTGATTCTTCATCCAAGGAGTACCCATGTCACATACCTTCGATGGACCATGCTACACAGAAAATGAGAAATACATGAAAAATGTGATTGCAATCACATTTTTTAATGTATTTCTAATTTCTCGTGTAGCGGGGTCCATCGTAAGTATGCAACATGGGTACTACCTGGACGAGGAATTAAATTTTTCATCCAACGAGTACTCCCACTTGAAATTTGAGTAAAAAAATAGGGAGATAAGTTGAAAATACGAGTTAAAAAAGTAGTTTTAGTATTTTATTATTTTTAATCTTTTTAATTTTTTACTCCAAAAATGGTGAATCATCCCCCATGGTTGACATCATCATCTAGAATCCTATTTGTTCTTATAAAGTTTATTTTGGTTGCACAATTTTATTAGGAGACCCATTTTAGACCTCATAATTCCCCTAATGTACGGAATACTACAATACACAAATCATCTTTGTTTTCTTTCACCATATCCCTCTCAGCTAATCTTCTCATCGATTGAACAAATACAATGGAAAGGAATGGAACCCCTTTTCCTCCTACTGGCCCGATTATAACACAACCTAATAGCTTACTAGTGGTTAGGTTTAACTCCCTCAACTCTTCACCAACTTTAAAACATGTAATATTCTAGATTATTCTTCATCATGATCATGTGGCTATACCATTTTCCATAAATAATGGGGGCTGACATGGCATCCTCTTGAATTATGATGGCAAAAACATGAAGGTCAACTTTTGAGTGGCATAACTTTTGCATATAGACTCTGATTGAGGTGATTATCGTGTCATTAGAAAGGTGTCTATGGGAAGAATATGTAAAAGAGGCACTCAGATAAACTGGAAAAGTTTTACCCCAATTAACATCATTTGATGCCTCAAAATGATCCCAAAAGATTTCAAACCCCAATTTTCCAAACTAGGTCCCACTGGTAAAAATGGTCATATGAGCTGGTTCCTCCACTTTTTCCACTCTAAAAGCATTGATATGGATGAAAAAAAATACTATCATCCAATACAGATCATAACCACATTTAGGTGATCATGAAAATCAAGATTTTAATGAAGAAATAAATTGATATAATGTGGAATTTTTCCTCTCCCTTTTATCTAATCACATTCAAATTTGTAATTCTCTAACGACACATGAGGGCATATCTTATCTCACATGCTAGCAATATAAAAAATATATGAAATCCAAATTTTGGATAACAACCCTCCATAAAATATGTATGTAAGAAGGGTCATCTTAATGGTGGACTATCTTTGAAGTACCCTTTAGAGGACCGAGAGATAACCCAAGATCGAAATCATTATTCGATTTAGTATTAGATTTTGAAATGGAACCAAGAAATGGAACCCAAGGGGGCTTATGATTTGATTTTCCCTTAATTAAATTGGAAGAGAAATTATAATTTCATCTCATGAAAACTTGTATTAGTTAACTGAGTCACAAATACTTAGTTAGCTTAGGAAATTCGAGTTTAAGGTCAGAAAGGATGCATGTAGAGTTCTCCCATTATTTTAGGGTGTCCAATTACAGTTATTTGTCAATTGTAATTAATTAACTCAATTAATTGAGATAAAATCAGTTTAACTATTTCTAACTGATAGATGAGCTAGTGATAGGTCCAATGAATTAAATCTGATTTAATTCACAAATAGTGGTCAATTAGTTAACTGATAATTTTCTATAAATAGGTGTTGGATGTTAGTTCTAAGGAAGGCCAAGTTGAGATTGAGGTTAAAGGGAATATAACTATCAATTGTATAATTAGAAAATTGTACAGGTCATGCATGAGGTCATCAGGTTTCCTTGAAGGAATTGCGCTATCAATTCTTGCGAATTTCCTTATTAATAGGGCCACAATTCGTCTGGAAATTTGTAAGCAAGGCTAGTTAGACAAAGGTTGAGAATTGGTTAAGTATTGGACCAATTTTGTATAGATCATAGTGAGAGAATTAGCAGAGTGCAGAGGTTTCTCAGGTATGGAAATAACATTATATTGTTTCATGGTATTGAGTTTATTCAATATATAGATAGTGGGGTTTTGAGAATTTTCTTTCCCCAGATACATCTTTTGTTGTGTGATTAATAATTTATTTCTCTTACTTGTTATGTGATTGTGCGATTGAATTTGGTTTCTGCAATTTGTAGAAGGATTCATTAATTGTTTTAGTACATTAAAAGATCATATTGAATCTCTTTGGATAATTTATACATGGTATCAGACCAAGAATCACAATAGAAGAGAAGAACCAGATTTTTTTTTTAATAGGTACATTGAATTTGTAGATTTATTCTTCAGGACCCAACAACAGATCAAGATGTCTTTCAATGGCTTGAGACTCGAATATGCACTTGAGGGAAATTCAGATTACATAGCATGGAAGGATAGGATGGAGGCAATTCTAGAGGACAACAGACTGAAGGCATTCATTGAAAGTGATATTCACCATCGAGCAGCAACATATGCTCAACTTCTTGATGCACGAAATAATAATGTAGAAAAGGCGAGAATGTTCTTATTAGACAGAGTTCGAGATCATATTGTCTCGATTCTCCATAGAAAGAAAAATCCATATGCTATTTGTAAGGCCTTGACAAATCTCTTTCAGAATAGTAGTGACCACAGGAAGTTGGCGTTGAAAGACAAGCTCAAAAATATCAAGATGGAGAAGGGCGAAACGATCCAAAAATACTTGACGAAGTTCACTCAATGTCGAGATGAGATTGAAAGTGTTGGGATAATAGTTTCCGAGGATGATTTGGTGAGCCTACCTCTTCTAGGCCTTCCCAAGAGCTGGTATAGCTACCAGGAACCTGTGATGGGAGGGAGAAGATACTAGACTAGGAGCGATTATGGTCCAACTTGGTACAAGAATAGATTCGAAGGAGTACCAGAGATGCATCCTCATCAAATACTTATGATGGGGAGAATTGTGCCTTGGATGGAAAGGAAAATAAAGGAAAAGGGAAGGCATCACATTGAAAATCAGAGTTTGGAAAGGTAGGCAAGAAGCCAGACTTCTCAAAGGTAAAATGTTTCAACTGTCATGACCATGGACATTATTCCAAAAAATTTCCACAAAACAAGACCAATAAGAAGGCCTCAGGAAGAGTAACAAGTGAGGGACTTGCTTCACAATTAGAGTGGGATTTCACTCTCATTGTATGCATGGTGTCATCTGTGATGGGTTCTGTGTGGTAATTTCATAGTGGAGCTTCATTCCATATGGCCGACAACAAATAATTCCTTAGTAGCTTGGAGAAGAAGGATCTCCAGATCCACATCGAGATGGGAGATGACAGGAGGTATAATGCTACCAGTGTAGGCACAGTTAAATTTCAAAGGGAGTGAGGTAATCCACTCACATTAAAATATATTATATATGTTCCTTGTTTAGAGAAGAGTTTGGTTTTTGTTGCTATGTTGGAAGATTGTGGCTATGATGTGATCTTCAGTGAAGGAAGGGTATTCCTTTGTCACAAAGCCACGAAACATGTGAAAAATATTGGGATTTGAGTAGAACCTATACAAATTGTATGTAGATGATCATGCTGCCTTGAGCATGAAAGAAGAGAATGCGGAGAGTCGAGACATCAGTGAGTTATGGCACAAGATATTGAGCCATCTACACAATGGCACTTTGAAGATCATGCAACAGATTTCTATAGGACTTCCAAAGGATACAATTGCACATAGCGATACATGCAAAGGGTGTACATTGATAAAGTATACCAAAGCCACATTTCACGATAAGGAAAGATAATCCAAGGCGATCCTTGAGAGATTTCACTCAAATGTGCATGCACCGTTCTCAACAACTTCCATTGCAAAACACAGGTATTAAGTGATTTTTGTTGATGATTTGTCAAGAAAGTGTTGGATTTTCTTTATGCAGAAGAAATATCAGACGTTCTCCAAGTTTTGTGAGTACAAGTCACTTGTCAAGAAATATACATGGAAGAAAGTGAAGGCTTTGAGGAGTGACAATGGTCAAGAATATATCTCTAACTAATTCAATAACTTCTGTGCCTCAGAAGGTATTCAAAGAGAAGTGATAGCACCTCATAACCCATAGCTAGAATGGGTTTGTAGAAATAAAGAACAAGATTATTGTGGGAGAAACACAAGATATGTTGCATGATTAGGGGCTATCATTGCATATGTGGGTGGAAGCATTCAATAAAAAAATATTTGTGCAAAACATAATTCCTCTTCGAATACTTGGGATGATTACACCAAAGGAGCCTTTTTTAGGTAAGAGACCATATGTGTCGTATTTTAAAATTTGTGGTTCATATGTTTATTTCCATGTAACCAAAGATTACAGGAAGAAGTTAAAGCCAACAACAGAGTTGGGGATATTTTTGGGGTACACATATACACCTCACAACTATCGGATGTACTTGCCAGCAGACAGGATGAAAGTGGTCAGAAGAGATATGAAATTAGATGAAGAGAAATCCATGTGATTGTCCCTTGAGAGGGAGATTTAGTTGGATGCAGTTGAGGAGCTCTTGGCTCCAAAAGATGAACCTCAAGATGTGGATCAGCCAAAAGAAGAGGAACAAAGAGTGGTATAAACCACTCATGCAAACCCATCCACCAGATATGGAAGGAAGCGCACCAGAGAGGTTGACAGATTGTTGCTAGATGCGAGAGAGAATGTGGGATCATCCACATCACAACATAGGTAGATAGGTTCCCTAAGTACACTAGATACATGGATATTATAATAGAATGTATTGAGATAGAACCATCCTTTTTCAAGGAAGTAATGCAGTAGCCAGTGTGGGTTGATGTTGTGGTTGAGGAGTACGACTCCATTATCAGAAACAATGCATGGGAATTTTTCCCAAGACTAGAGGGGAAGTCAGTTGTAGGATCCAAGTGGGTCTACAAGGTGAAGCAAGCAATAGATGGGAGTTTGGAGGAACACAAGGCCAGATTTGTGGCTAGAGGGTTCTCTCAGGTGGAGGGGATTGACTATGATGAGACTTTTGCACCAGTCGCAAGGAACTCATCGATCATATCCATCCTTGCACTCTCAGCACATATGGTATGGAAAATGCATCAGATTGATGTAAATAAAACCTTTCTCAATGGAATTATTTAGGAATAGGTGTACATTGAACAGTCAGAAGGTTTTGAGACCTTAGATAGGGAGTCACATGTGTGAAAAATCAAGAGAGCACTATATGGGATGAAGCAAGCACCCCATGCTTGGTATAATAGGATCGACAACTATTTCACTGGGTTGGGCTTCACTAAGAGTGAAGCGAATGTGAACCTTTATCAGATTGTGGTAGGTGGTAAGATTTTTATTGTTGTGCTTTATGTCGATGATCTGATTCTTACAGTTGATGAGCATCTCATCAAGTCTTGAAAATAGTATCTTGCAAGAGAATTTGAGATGAAGTAAATGGGGATCTTGCACTCTTTCCTAGGATTGGAAATATGGAAAATAGGTAGGGATCTATTTGTATCTCAGGGGAAGTATTCCAATAATATCCTCAGAAAGTTCCACATGGAGGGAAACAAACTCATGGAGACTCCTCTAGCATGAAACTGGAGGAAGGAGGATGCTACTTCAAGAAAAATAGTGGATTCTATTTTTTATAGGCAACTTGTGGGTTCAATCATGTATTTGGTGAACACATGACTAGCCATATGCTATGCAGTTAACCAACTTAGCCAAGCTATGGTTAAGCCTACCAAGCTCTTTTGGAAGTCATGAAAGCATTTTTTGAGATACCTCAGAGGCATTACAGAGTATGGGCTATGGTACAAATGGATAGAGGGAGTGAAGCTTCAAGGCTTCATCGATGTAGATTGGGCAGGGAGTCCATCCGACATGATGAGCACATCAGGAGGCATGTTAAACATAGGATCAACAATAGTTTCCTGGTACATTTGCAAACAAAGATCAATTGCACTCAGTTCAGTAGAGGAAGAGTACATGGCGACCAATCAGGCAACATGTGAGGCCATATGGATGAGGAAGATACTTGTTGGTTTGTTTGGTAAAAATATGGATCCGACGGTAAGATATTGTGATAACCAAAGTTGCATAAAAATCTTGATTAATCCAGTTTTTCATGACAAGTCCATGCATATTGATATCTAGTATCATCATTTTAGTGATTGTGTGCAAAGGCGGATTATGTCATTAGAGTACATTCCCATGGAGCAGCAATATGCAAACATCTTGATGAAGGCACTAGCAAGAAGCAAATTCGAGTTCCACAAAGACATGATCGATGTAGCAGATACTCTATTTCTTGTTGAGAGAGAGTGTTGAAATGACACCTAAGGGGGCTTCTTATTTGATTTTAACTTAATTAAATTGGAAGATAAAATGTAATTTCATCTCATGAAAACTTGTATTAGTTAACTGAGTTAGGAAGATCGACCATTTCCACCACCGTAAGTTGAGCGAAGCCTTAGAAATCGAAAAGAGGTTGGTTAACCTTAACATGGACGATGGGTGGAGTGTTAGCAGATGCTGGATTCTCGCCCTTCACTCTTAGTTGTTGTTTTCCCCCCCTACCCGGTTCTCCCTCTTGTCAGTTCTCTTCCTCTTACCCTGCCCCCTTTTTCTTCCTTTGATCCTCTTGCTCTCAATTGCTTTCTCCCTTTTTGTTTTTTAATAGATTATAATTAATTAATTAATTCTAATTTTGTTTTTAATTATAACATTTATAGCTATTCTAGATAAATAATGTAGCTATTATATTATGATTTAACATATTTAAATTACTTATTAAGTAAGAAAATAAGAATATTACAATTACATTACAATCATATAACATATATCTATTACTTAATTCAATTTTAAATTATTATAAATATTAAATTAATATATAATAATATATAATAATATATATATATATATATATTAAATTTCTTATTTTCCTTATTCTAGTCAAAATAGCCATTATTTACAACAACTAGTTGGAGCTTTCCTTATCTATTTAAACTGGTTTCTAGATCATATTTCTCATCTTGTCCTGATGATGAACCACACTAGTTGGTTCGAAACACGTCGACAAAATATGCTTAGATGTGATTATCATCGAAATATTTTATATACATTTTATTGATGCAGGAGCATCAAGCTCAAATTTTATTAATTAATTGTGTGAAATAGGGGGTGAGACTTTTTAATTATTTTATTAATTATTTTATTCATTTTCATAATTTAAGAGAGAAAAATGTAAAGGTGAGGATTAATATATATATTCTTTTTATAATTAAAAGGATATGAGTTAGGTAGCTAATTTAGGGAGTAGGAGTTCTATGTACGTGACTTTGTTGAGTCCACACCCAAAATGAATCTAAATTAGATTTAGTTGAGGATTGGGTGGAGAAATTTATGGGGTGAAATAAATACATTATTTATGTATAAATAGGAGTGTTTTTTTGAGGAATAATAAGAGCTTAGTGAGTGAGGAGTACATGAAGAGTGGGGAGTGGTTTGAAGGGCCAAGGGCCAAGAGGTCGCCCAATGAAATATTTGGCCAGAGAAATTTTATATTTTATATCTGTAGTTGTTTTGAATAGCTCTTTCTCCTTCATGTAAATTTTGAATTGAATGTTTTCATGGTTTTATTTGAAGAAAATTTGAGAATTTTCAAATCGAGTGAAGCAGTGAGTTTTTTTATATGCTAGGATCTGCTTTCTAGCAGAATTCCTGCATCATTTGGTATTAGAGCAGGACACGATTTCCTGCGAGGAAAAGAGTTGATTGATATATTATACTTTTCATTTAAGTTTGCAATTTATGCATGAAATTTGAGAAAAAATTGAACGTTGGTGATCGATTGGCAAAGTTGTAGTAGTGCTGGACATCGCATGGGATGGTGTAGCAAATCTATTAGCGTGCAGGTAGAGCTGTAGTATCGAAGGTGAAGTAACATCCGTTTATGGAGTTGTGCGTACGCAAGCAAGTCACAACTACAAGTCACTGAATGAAAGTTCAACTGCTGAATGGATGTCGTGGTATTCCAGTCCAAATAGTAATGGAGCCATTTGTTTCATGGACATCATATCAAGGAAGTGCCCGCAAATTAATTGATTTTCATTCACATCTACAACTGACTGAGTAATTAGTGATACCTTCCCTCCAAAGGTGTGGAGTGAAATGAAAACACAAGAATCACAAATACATCGAGGAGTAAGTAGCCTAAAAACTATGAATGATGGCTTGAAGCATAGTGTTTCGAGGGACGCTACTGTGTATTGAAGGTGCTCCATCCGCAATGGTACCCTGAATAAAATTCTGAATTGCCTCATGCTGGCTAATAGCTACACTCTCTTGGATAAGTTCAATTTTGTTTTGTAAAATAATTATATGCTTAAGATGCATGATCTCCACCACAGTAAGATGCTCTGAAGTTTGAGGTTGAGGACAACTCTCATTTTGAGCAATAAAAAGCAGTGCCCATCCATGATAGGAGCACCATTGAGCATAGTATCCATGAGAATATCATGACCCGGACAATCAACAAAAGACACATGTCTTAAAAGCTTCATATGAGTGTTTTCAAATCTAGCAACATTGCACAAAGAGGAATTTCTCTCATGTGTGATGAGGTGTAAAGCGGATGAGTAATGCCAAGACCGGATGAAGTAGAGCAACCGGTAGTGAATTCTTCCAAGAAAAATGACGAGACATTTCAATTCTCTTTGCGTTATTGGGCGGTGATTCATATTAGAGACTCTGTCAACTGCTGCGTTAACATTTCATGTGGGTTGTAAAATCTTCTACGATTTGAATCATGCATATTGGTCATCAACACTTGGAAGGCGATAGCGTTTGCAGTGAACAGATTTAATATTATCCAAGTTGGTTTGTGAAGGATGAATGTAGGTTGAAGAATTATTGATGGGATTCAAATGCCATATTTTTTTTAAATGAAATTGTTATTTGCACCCACAATGGTCCTGCGAGGACTCGTAAAATTCTGTATGAGTTGAAGCTTGCGTAAAGCTATAATATTTCGTATTATAGAATTTTTTTTGGAATTTCCATGAAGAAATGAATCAATTACACCATTTTGAAGAGTAAGCTTGTAAGCTTGGGCCAAAGAAAAAAATTGCATATTTTACTATACTGATTTAGAAGTGTGGGATTTTTGTTTTCTTCCTAAATGTTGGAAGTACATTTGGATAGCTTGCTTGTGAAGAGACCAGTCAATGGGCTGAGAGTGGATTCACTTAGACAAATTAGAAGGGCGCAGAAAATTGGAAAGGTATGTTAACTAAAATTATGGGGTGAACATATCCTATGTTGACATTTTGGGTTTTCTTAACCAAAATCAAATTTATAGACAAGTATTTTTGCAGAAATGATATGTCTACATGTTGTCCAACATTAAAGTGAAAATGTTGCAAATGCAGAAGTTTAAACGAAGGAAAAATGAATGGGAAAATGTGCTAATCCTGGGTGATATGAAGGCAAACATGCATGTTTATATGAGAAGGTTTATTATGCATAGTGTGATGATTTATTATGAATAATGTGGATTCTTCACAGTTTTGGTGAAGTCATTTTGGACTAAATCTTGTAGTTGGGAAAAGAAGAATTCTTTTGATTGGTGATTGTAAACATAATTTCTTGATATTGTAAAAGCTTTGTTTTACCATTATGTGGCGGGTTCTAAGAGGTGATATTCAAGATGAACACAATGTACGGGATGTACATCGAAGAGGTTGCTTGTTCTTTGCACACAGGTAAAGAGATGTGAATTGATGTTGCATGGTGCATAAAAGTGCAGGGAAATGGTTGCATTAAGATGACGAACTTGTGAGCATGCAAGTATTGACAGCGACAAAGATGGCACAGAAGAGTGGAATCCATAGAATTGAGTTTGCAGAGAGAAGGTTTGTTAATAATATTAACAGGACATGAGGTATGATAATTCAGGAAGGTATTTTTAACATTGAAGATTGAATGGTTTATTTATTTTTACCTTAAAATAAATCTTGGAACACTTGAATTGAAATTCAACTAAAGACATCAGCATCATGTGAAATGATAAGACAAATTGATGATTTTTTCATAAGAATGAAGTATGAAAGAGTGTGAAGATTTACATCCTAAATGTATTAGGGTGTATGTTTATTGAATAATTGTATAACTTCAATTAAGTCAAAATATCAACTATCATTGTTATTGGGGCAAAGCTTGAAGTGAAAATAGATGTTAGAGTCAAATGAAAGTTTGGATAGTTTGTATTGAGATTTAGTATTTTCATCCAAGATGAAGAATTGGTGTAATTCTGAAGTCAAAGAGTTGTAAGATAAGTCAAGAGTCTGAATGTAATTGGGTGCATGATCGGCGGAGCCCGGCACCCAAAGAATTGGTTATTGTAACACATGCGTTACTAAAGTGGTGTTTGTAGAAAATTGCAGCAAGAGGGTTGCCAAAGATTGGTTCCAAGATAGATAACCAAGAGAAGCCAAGAGTAGGAGGAGAAATCGCAATTTGATGAATGGAAAGTGTGAAGGATTGCTGAGAAGTGGATTAAATGAAGTCCACAGATGAAAAGATGCAGTTAACAAAGAATGGGGAGATGACTGTTGATAGTCATTTTTGAAGATCTAATGTAGACCATAGCAGAGGGAAGAAGAAGGAAAATGCCAAGGTAAGTGGCATATGTGAACAGTTGACAGATGAAGAGTACGAGCGGGAGAAGGTTGAGATAACAATTCACCTTGAATTGCTAATGGAGTTGTTGCAGGAAAATGCGAAAACCAGATGCATGGTTGGACCATGAGAAAGAAGGTAAAGTGGCAGAAGCTACATGCAAAAAGGGAAAAGCAGGTAAACATACATTTGGCAGAAGAGCTAAGGAAGCTCGAGCAGATAGTGAGTTGTGAAGAACTCAGAGAGGCTGAGTTAAAAATTGATGTTTCCATTTGTGGTCCGGAAAATAGTGCAATTCTGGGTGAAGACATCAGTGAGGAAGATCTCATGAACTATTAGGATAGTTCAGAAGCATCTGAAGATGTGTTGGCGAGAGAAACATATGAGGCCATGAAGCCTTACATTTTTTCTCACAGTTTATGTATGTTTGCAGGATGTGTGAAAGAGGGTGAGCAGTTTGATGGAACTGTCACAAAGGAGAATGAAACTCTTGAGGTAAAGTCTGGTAGAGAATTCCTTTCAGAGAAGGAAAGTGTTGATTGGTTACAACAGGATGAAATCATAAATGAATTCTTATTTTGGGTAAGACAGCAAGTCGAAGCTGTTATGGAACAGGAACAAAGTGGAAATGCCGAAGAAAAATTCCAAGGAGATATATCACAAGGTGTTGAACAAACTTTGAAGTTTGTTAAAGAAGCATTGAATTTGAAATCTGTTCAGAATGATGCTGAGATAGCAATATCTCAGAAATAAATGAAGACAGAGGGGTTTCATGGAAATATTCAACAAAATATTGAAGTAGGGGAAGAAGGACCATCTGATGATTGGTCAACAACAAACGAAGGTATGGAAAGTTGTGTAAAATTTCCAAGTTCTACTCCAGTTGAGATTGTTAAGTTATACAGAAAGTTGGATCTTCAGAGAAGAGAGTTGTAAAAGTAGAGGATCTATACTTAGGGTGAGTTGCTGAAAGAGAAAGACAAAGAAATTATTCTGAATAATAATCAGGAAACAGGGATTAAAGAGGTAGGAATGATTCGGCAATTCGAAGAAGTTCATTATTGTGAACCAAAATAGGGAGAAATTCTTGAAATAGATGATGTGGAGGAGGGACTAACTAATAGTATCATAGATAATTTAAATCAGCATACTGATGTGCTGATGGACGAGGAAATTTCAGAGCAGCATACTGAAATGTTGCCAAAAGAGAAAGAGGCACTGAGGCCTTATGTTTTTTATTTTAAGAATTGTTTTGTGAGTACATGTTTTATTGCAGATGTTGGAGAAGATCTACTGGACAGAGAAATTAGACTGATAAGGCAGATAATGATGAAAGTATCCCGGAAGAAGCCAACAACAATAAAACAAAGGCGAAGTAGCAAGAGGAAAACAACAGAAGACTGTGAAAGCATAGCCAGTGGGGCAATGCAACATAAAGTGTGGAGACCTGGAGAAAAAAAACAGACAGAAGCAATGACAAATGGAAATTTGCAGCACAAGATATGGGATCCAGGCAGACAAAGATCCAAACACATGATCAGGCAATCATGATTAATTTCAATCTTGGGAGTCTGATGCAGGAGCATTAAGCTCAATTTTTATTAATTAATTGTGTGAAATAGGGGGTGAGAATTTAATTATTTTATTAATTATTTTATTAATTTTCATAATTTAAGAGAGAAAACTGTAAAGGTGAGGATTAATGTATATATTCTTTTAATAATTAAAAGGATATGAGTTAGGTAGCTAATTTAGGGAGTAGGAATTCTATGTACGGGACTTTGTTGAGTCCACACCTAAAATGAGTCTAAATTAGATTTAGTTGAGGATTGGGTGGAGAAATTTATGGGGTGAAATAAATACATTATTTATGTATAAATATGAGTGTTTTTGTGAGGAAGAACAAGAGCTGAGTGAGTGAGGAGTGGTTTGAAGGGCCAAGGGCCAAGGGGCCGCCCAATGAAATATTTGGCTAGATAAATTTTATATTTTATATCTGTAGTTGTTTTGAATAGCTCTTTCTCCTTCATGTAAATTTTGAACTGAATGTTTTCATGGTTTTATTTGAAGAAAATTTGAGCATTTTCAAATGGAGTGAAGCAGTGAGTTTTTTTATATGCTAGGATCTACTTTCTAGCAGAATCCCTGCATCATTTATGGATCACAGAAGCCAAATTCATAAGACTTGTTTAGTTTAGAAAATTCAATTTGATGGTTAGAGAGGATCCATGTAGAGTTCTCCCATGATTTTAGGGGGTCCAGTTACAGTTATTTGTGAGTTATAATTACTTAACTCAATTAATTGAGTTAAAATAAGTTTGACTATTTCTAATTGAGAGATGATATAATGATGGGTCTAGTGAATTAAATCTTATTTAATTCATAAGTATTTGTCAATCAGTTAACTGATAATCCACTATAAATAGTTGTTGCATGTTATTTCTAAGGAAGGCCCAATTGAGATTGATGTTAAAGGGAAGATAACTATCAGTTGTATAATTAGAAAATTGTATAGGTGATGCATTTGGTCATCAGGTTTCCTTGAAGGAATTGCGCAATAAAATCTTGGGAATTTATTTATTAATAGGGCCACAATTACCCCAAGAATTTGTAAGCAAGGCTGGTCAGACATAGGCTGATAATTGGTTAATTATTGTATCGATTTTTCCTAGATCAGAGTGAGATAGTCAACAAAGTGCATAGGTTTCTCAAGCAGGGAAATAGCATTGTGTTGTTTCATGGTCTTGACTTTATGCAATATACAGATAGAGTGGTTTTGAGTTGTTTCTTTCCCCAGATACATCTTTGTTATGTGATTGATAATTTCTATCTCTTACTTGTTATGTGATTGTGCGATCGAATTTGGTTTTTGCAAATTGTAGAAGATTTCAATATCTTTTTTAGTACATTACAAGATCAAATTGAATCCCGTTGGATAATTTCTACATTAGATGTACCTATAAGGTATCCAAGAATTATCTCATATTGTACTCTATGTCAGTTAGTGACCTTCCATATTGAAAATACCGATGTGAATATGGAGCCTTAGGTGTCAAAAATAGTATCTTATCCCAAGTATACTATAAATGGAGTCGTGGACGATCTAAGGAATATATTAAATGATTCTATCATGTTAGTGGAATCATTAGAGAGAAGGTACGAGCATGAACTGAAATAAAAAAGGAGTTATCATGTAAGTAGTAGAATAATTTTGTAGAGATATCCCTGAACATGATGGAAATAAGTACAAATACATAACACATGCCTCATTTTTTGTGAACTAGAGACTATGCAATGTAAAATTAGATAAGGTCTTCTCCACTTCAATCTGGGATAACTTTTAACACGTTGACCAGTCCCCTCTTCTCCTTTTCATGTATGCCTCATGTTTGTGAAGATTGATGTTGCATATAATAACATAGGATTACAACAAAATCCAAGATATATTTTCTTCAATTGAAATATTTCCACCATCTAAGGCTTTCTCTATCATTTAGAATCTACTCAACAAGGATATACATATATATTCTAAGTTCTTGCTTCTTTCTTCCTTTTTTTTTTTTTTTTTTTTTTGAAAAAAACTTATAATTTCTTGGGTCATGTGATATCATTAAGAAATATATTTAAAAAACACTTTTAGGTTACAACCACATCGATGCTACCTCCCTAAGAGGCAAAACACTTTCTCAATTTATCCACGTAGGGCTTCGAAAATTTTGACATTATTGTATCATGAGAAAGACTTAATAGTTTAGAAAGAGTTAAAAAAAATACAAAATAAAACTTGAATGCTAGACACCTATTAAGGCCCATCTCTTCAACATTTGTTTTTAATGTATTTAACATAGTCTTAAAGACATATGAATTCACCATATTGAACTAGAGGGTTGGATCAACAATATAGATTGAAAATCTTTTATTCATAAGTACATAAGTTGTTAATCTTAAATATAATCCTTTCATCCTTAATAATTATAGATAATTTACACCTATTTTTTTTCTTTGTAAAATAAGAATATCCATCTCATAAGTTTTTATAGTTTTCTTATTTATTGCTAAAACTATTTTGAGATGGTGATGACGAAGGGAAATCAACATGACCTTAACATATGGAACACCTTCATTTAAAATTATTAATATGTGTGGAGAACTTTACAATGTTCCTTATAAGATGTTAATTGAGAAAAAATATGGATGCTTAGTCTAACACAGTAGAAAGAATCCCTAATGTCTTATGACATTGCCTAAAATGTTTTTCATTCTTAAATGGTGAAATAGACTTATGATTTTCCTTGATAGTTAAAATAAAATGGTTAGAGTGGTATAAACAAAAATATAAATAAAAGAAATAAATACAACAAAGAGCAATAGTAGTTAATTGCTTATTGATATTTTGAATAAAAAACAATGTTCACTTGGTCTTTTAGGACAATTTTTAATTGAGAAAAGTTTCAATATAATACAAAAATAATTTCCATACCAATTGCATAATTTCCATTAATATAAATAATTTTCAAATAATTAAAACTCTTCAAACTATTAATTTTATTAATAAAACAACAACCAACTTATACACATTTTCTAATAAACCATCTTACATTTATTAATTACATAAACTAACATTCTAATAAATCATCTTACATTTCTTAATTACATAAACTAACCCTCTAATATGCAAAATAACCATAGCAATATATTCTCTAATAAAAAATTTAAAATGAAAAATAAACCAAACTTTTATAAGATCTATTCCAATGTGTTGGTCTACCTATTTTTCTAATAAAAAAGACCTATTTTTCTAATAAAAAAGGACAATAATCTATAGAATGTCTAGTTTGAATTTAATAATATACTACCAAAAAAGGTCTAATTTTAATATTAATTCATAACTTAAATACATAATCTTCAACATCTTCCTCATCCCAACATTTTTTTTACAAAACAATCAATAACAATATATCCTTTGATAAAAAAACGCAAATGAAATTAAAACCAAATTTCATATATTCCAAATATAACATCGAAGATAAAACTATTTCAACTATCCCAACAACCAAGATAAAACTAGTCCAATGTTAAACTAGTTAGACTACCTATTTTTCTAATAATAAAAAGAATGATTAATAATATACTATTAACAAAAAAAAATATAATTTTAATAGAGATTGGTTAATGATATACTACGAATTAAAAAAGTCTAATTTTAATAGAAATCCATAAATTAGATGCAACGTCTCCCTTATCCCAACTTCTTTTTAATTTCTCAACAAATACTCAATATAAAAAGAATATGACCCTTTTGATTCTTAAATTGTTATTTTAAAATATATTTTATTATTTCAAAACCATTTTAAAATATATGCTCTTATTTCAAAACTCTAATTCGATTTGTAAAACTCTTCATTGTTAAGCCATCTATAATGGCATTGTTATAATATATTTTTTTAACTTTACAAACATATCTTTAACAATTAGTCAATTTTTAAAATTATTATTTATTTCTATATACACCTAGGATTAAAAAAAAATCAAGGTAGGGAATAGTTTTTTATTTAGACCACTAATGGATTGATACGAGTCATAATTCCAATCAGTTTCAACTCAAACTTTCATTAGTGAAAGCTATTAGTATTAATTAGTGTTTAGAGTAACCCCATGTGTCACAAATGCCATGTGGTAAGGAGCTCGTTGACCCCGGCAGGGATGCTTCCTTTCGTCACAACATGCATATTTATTGACGGGAGTACTCTGAGTGCGTAGTGGGACTTTGAACGTAGCAATGAAGTAATCTCGTAGTTTACATGGTTTAAAATTCAGCAAAGATTTTATCAGAATCTTGTTTACAGTTATTAAACTTTAGTATTTTGAGTGCTCTAAGAGTTTTTGATAGTGTTGAATCCATTTCCACTATCAAAAATGGATTCCAAACACTCCAACTATCTGATTTTTTGAATTTTAGTTGATCAGATTCCGGTGAAACACTGTCGTCCGGGCTATTCCATTGCCTGGGTAGACAACTCCATGAAGTAATTAATTAATGATACAGTTTGATTGTTTTTTGGTGGGCATTGTTTATTGAGGTGACCATTTGATTATAATATATAATTAGGAATAGTTAATTCTTAACTATTACTAATAATATTTGTAATTAAAATTAATATTAATGATTCAAATTCATTATTGTTTATTAAGAAATAAGTAAAGGTTTAAGGGGGGATTAATATTAGGTGAAGGAAGGGGTATTTTTTGGAGAGGGAAAGGAAAGAGGAAAGAATAGAAGGGGGAGAGTTAGCAAGGTGTCTTTTTCAAGGTAAAGGAAGAGTCCACACGGGGTCATTTTTAGGTTAAAGGAAGGGAAGAGGAGGGAGGCAATGAGAAGGGGAACATAGAGGAAGACAAGGGTGACAACAGGGAAAATGACTAGTTTAAGAGTGGGAAAATAAGGGGACCCAATTTTTGCTAACTTCTAAACCTCCATCCCTATTGAGGTTTTCTGGATGCTTGATGATTTCAAGTGTCTCACGCATTTTCCTTTTGTAATAGTGATTTTCCTTGGGAATTACTTTAGCATCTTCTACGCAGATGTGGTGGAGAGTTTTATTCGAGTGATCTGCCAGAGTCGAGGTTTTGGTTCTCCCAATTCTGATGTCAGCTCCATGTTCTTTGAGCCTAATCTTGAAAGATCTTCTTGTTTCTCCAATATAGCATTTCCCACATGAGCAATTTATATGGTAAACGCCTTTTTGCTGGAGTGGATCAGGGTTTTCTTTGACTGATTTCATCCTTTGTTTGATTTCCATTAATGGCTTAAATGAGGTTTTGATGTTGTTTTTAGCGAGAACCTTGGCTAGCTTGTCGGTGACCCCTTGGATGTAAGGGAGGTATGCTTTAGATTTGAGGGTTTCATCTCGAGGATTTCTTTTGTTTCTGGATCTGGATCTTTGTATGGCTTTGATGATGTCCCTATTTCTGTATCCCATGTTAGTGAATGCCTTTATTAAGTATGAAATTTCCTCTTCCACGTGATTGTCATCAGAAATTCTGAAGGCTCGCGTGAAAAGAGTCACGAGTACCCCCATTTTCTGTGCCGGATGATGGTATGAGTTAGCATGGAGATAATTGTCTGTGTGTGCCTTTTTTCTAAATACCTTATGTCCAATGGAACTATCTTTATTCCTGATGGGTAGTACGTCCAAGAATAGAATGCATTTGTTATCTTCGTCCTCCATAGTAAACTGTATATCCTTGGATAAGCTGTTAAGGTGGTTTTGGAACTTTTTAAGCTCTTCATCTCCATGAGGCCAATCTACACTGGTGTCATCCACGAATCTAATCTAAAATTTTGTTTTAAGTGGGTACGAGTCAAGGGCCATTTTTTCAAATCTTTCCATGAAGATATTAGCCACTACGGGGGATAGTGGAGATCCCATGGCTACTCTTGATGTTTTCTCAAAAATATCTCCTTGGAATGTGAAGAAAGTTGAGTGCAAATAAATTTCCGCTAACCTAGTAGTCTAGGGATCCACAACTTCCTTGACAACCTCAACGACTTCATCTAAGGGTATCTTTGTAAAGAGCTGGACCACATCAAAACTTACTATCTTGTCACCAGGTTATAGATTAGCATTTCTAATGAAATCCACATAATGTTTGGAGTCTTTTATGTATGAGCCAGTTTTTCCTACTAGAGGTGCTAAGGTATTAGCTACATATTTCGCTAATTCATAAGTTGGAGCCCCGATAGTGTTAACAATAGGTCTCAAGGGGGCACCAACTTTGTGAATTTTTGGTGCACCATAGATACATGGGGTTATTTCACTATCTGGTGAAAGGCGCTTTTTTAGTTTATCATCCAGGTTTGATTATTTGATGGCTTTCTTGATAGTTCTTATAACCTTAGCAATTGGGTTTTATTTAAGCTTCTTATAACTACCACTATTGTAGAGGTGGTCTCTCATCTTACTAATATAATCTTCTTTGTCCATAACCACTGTCGCCCCTCCTTTATCAACCTTAAGAATTACAATGCTGCCATTCTTCCTAAGGTTTTTAATAGCCTTCAGTTGTTCTTTTTTTAAATTGCTTTTGGGGGGTCTTGCTTTATTGAGGATATTGGCACATTCCTGCCTTATTAGATATTTATCCTTGTCTTCAAAGTTCTTGATACCATCTTCAATGCTGCATACTATCTCTTCATTGGGAATCCGACATGGGGCCAAGGAAAAATTCAACCCTTTTTCTAGGACTTCCGTTTCTTCTATATTAAGCTTATGAGAAGAGATGTTAAAAATTGTTTTATTATTGCTGTCATATTTGTTATACACATTGGTTATATTATTGTTGTACATAATATCTTTAATATTGTAATTGGGATTATTCGATGGTTGGGCGAAAGTAAGTAATTTCGGTGAGGCTCTTGTTGCCATGACAACTGCTATACCAATTCCTTCCAGCGTATGCGGGTCTGTTGCTGTGGTTATGTCAACAATTTCCATAGATTGAGCTACTCCACACGTCTATTCAACCTGTAGTAGAGCCTACGGTGTGCCATCCTGTTGCCGTGGTCCATCAGAGTAGCCGGAGGTAGCTGAATGCGTTCCACATTAACCTGTTCTGTCACAAATGCACTATCTACCGTCTTCTGGAAATCCAGTGAATGTGAGAGGCCGAATATGGTGTTGTCTTCACAGTTATCAGCCCCTTCCTCCCACGTTTCCTTCGGACCAGTGATGGATGGATTACTGTTGGACGTAATGTGTTTGCTGAACTGTGTGTTGCGGGGGGGGGGGTTTGTAGTGGAATGGGGAGGAAATTTTGCGGGTACTGGATGGTGTGCTGCGGGCGGCGGTTATGCCGTGGATTGGAGCGGATGGGAATGTCTTGCTGTTTTCAAATGATATCTCCAATTTTGAGACTGTTGCATTCACCCAAATAATCGAGCCCCGTTTCCTTGATTGCAGTTTGTTTAACTTCCTTTCTTATTTAATCCAAGCGGCATTGCCTTCTTTGCTTGCCTTTAGTGCCGCAGATGCGTCAATGACATTCCACAGGTCACCCTGGATGCTTTTAGCAAGTTTCAGTTGATTCTTGAAGGCTGATGTTGCGAGTCTATCTAAATTATATCTGGTTTTCCGTATTTCATGACGAATGAGGAATTTACTGAGTTGTTCGAATGCTTTGAGTGTGTGCTGGCTACAAAATCTGTGTTTGACCAATGCAAAGGTTGGTGTAAGATCCAGATCACGACACTGTTTTAGGAAAAACAGATCTGCCTCCCTTTTCCGAATTTTAACCCTTGTTTTTTCGAGATTACGAATCTCAGTCCAGGTTTCCCTTCCGTACAAGGTACCAATTATAGATTTCAGATTTCTGTGGTGTGAGTTTTGAGTTGCTGAATTCAAAATCTCCACAATGTGCATTTTTGCGTCTACGTTTCGGGTCTAGAACAAGACCCATCATCAGGAAAAATCCTACCAAAAAGAGAGGAGGTTAGATATCATTAATATACCAAAGGAGTGCATGAGGTAGGCCGACCAACCATAAAAATAATCAATATTTTATAATTGAATAAATTAAATAATGTTTTTAAATTTATGCAAAGTTTTCAATTTTAAATTGTTAGCCTTAATTCCTTATATTTTATTAGAGATTAACTATATTTAAAATAAGGTTAATGTATCTCAAAGAAGTCATTTGTTATATGTATTATTAATAAATTGTTAATATTATAATAATAAATCAAATATTTGATGTAATAAATTATACTAAGAGTTCTTTTTAAGGTAGGACTTGTTATATTGAAATTGTTCATATTAAAAAGGTAAAAGTTTAACTTTAAGGATGCTAAAATTAATTAATTAGTGATAATATTAGAGCACACTATTCATAACATTAATTAATTAAAATTTTCTAATAAGTGTTAATGTTAAAAGTTAACCCTATTAAAAAATTAATGTCAATTTTAATTTTAATATAATTAGGAATAATTAATTATAACTATTACTAATGATATTTAATAATTAAAATTGATATTAATGAATCAAATTCTTTATTACTTATTAAGATAGATGTAAAATTTTAAGGGGGGTTAATATAAGGTGAACGATTATAGATTAGTATTAAGGGGGCCAATTTGATTATAATATATAATTAGGAATATTTAATTCTTAACTATTACTAATAATATTTAGTAATTAAAATTAATATTAATGATTCGAATTCCTTATTGTTTATTAAGAAATAGGTAAAGGTTTAAGGGGGGATTAATATTAGGTGAAGGAAGGGGTATTTTTTGGAAAGGGAAAGGAAAGAGGAAAGAACAGAAGGGGGAGAGTCAGCAAGGTGACTTTTCCAAGGTAAAGGAAGAGTCCACACGGGGTCATTTTTAGGGTTAAAGGAAGGGAAGAGGAGGGAGGCAATGAGAAGGGGAACGTAGAGGAAGACAAGGGTGACAACAGGGAAAATGACTAGTTTAAGAGTGGGAAAATAAGGGGACCCAATTTCTGCTAACTTCTAAACCTCCATCCCTATTGAGGTTTTCTAGATGCTTGATGATTTCGAGTGCCTCATGCATTTTCCTTTTGTAATAGTAATTTTCATTGGCAATTACTTTAGCATATTCTAGGCAGATGTGGTGGAGAGTTTTATTCGAGTGATCTACTAGAGCCGAGGTTTTGGTTCTCCCAATTCTGATGTCAGCTCCATGTTCTTTGAGCCTAATCTTGAAAGATCTTCCTGTTTCTCCAATATAACATTTTCCGCATGAGAAGTTTATACGGTAAACGCCTTTTTGCTAGAGTGGATCAGGGTTGTCTTTCGCTGATTTCATCCTTTGTCTGATTATCATTAACGGCTTAAATGAGGTTTCGATGTTATTTTTAGCGAGAACCTTGGCTAGCATGTCAATGACCCCTTGGATGTAAGGGAGGTATGCTTTAGATTTGAGGGTTTCATCTCGAGGATTTCTTTTGTTTCTGGATCTGGCTCTTTGTATGGCTTTGATGATGTCCCTATTTCTGTATCCCATATTAGTGAATGCCTTTCTTAGGTATGCAATTTCCTCTTCCACGTGATTGTCATCAGAAATTCTGAAGGCTCGCGTGAAAAAAGTCACGAGTACCTCCATCTTCTGTGTCCGGTGATGGTGTGAGTTAGCATGGAGATAATTGTCTGTGTGTGTCTTTTTTCTAAATACCTTATGTCCAATGGAACCATCTTTATTCCTGATGAGTAGTATGTCCAAGAATGGAATGTAGTTGTTATCTTTGTCCTCCATAGTAAACTGTATATCCTTGGATAAGCTGTTAATGTGGTTTTGGAACTTTTTAAGCTCTTCATCTCCATGAGGCTGATCTACACTAGTGTCATCCACGAATCTAATACAAATTTTTTGTCTAAGTGGGTACGAGTCAAGGGCTCTTTTTTCAAATCTTTCCATGAAGAGATTAGCCACTATGGGGGATAGTGAAGATCTCGTGGCTACTCCTGATGTTTTCTCAAAAATATCTCCTTGGAATGTGAGGAAAGTTGAGCGCAAACAGATTTCCGCTAACCTAACAGTCTCAGGATCCGCAACTTCCTTGACAACCTCAACGGCTTCATCTAAGGGTACCTTTGTAAAGAGATGGACCACATCAAAACTCACTATCTTATCACCAGGTTCTAGATTAGCATTTCTAATGAAATCCACATAATGTTTGGAGTTTTTTATGTATGAGCCAGTTTTTCCTACTAGAGGTGCTAAGGTATTAGCTACATATTTCGCTAATTCATAAGTTGGAGCCCCGATAGTGTTAACAATAGGTCTTAGGGGGGCAACAACTTTGTGAATTTTTGGTGCACCATAGATACATGGGGTTATTTCACTATCCGGTGAAAGGCTCTTTTTTAGTTTATCATCCAGGTTGGATTCTTTGATAAAACATCAATAAAACATTGTCGTTATAATAATAATAATAATAATAACGAAAACTATGTTATCAATATTACTGGTAGTATAAAATTTAATATTAATATTAGTGTTATTGTTAATATTAAAGTTAATATAATATGCAAAGATTTTAGACATCAATATATTTTTTTGGTTAAATTAAAAATTAATTTTACTTATAATTAAAAATTATAATTTCCTTTAAAAGAGAAAAAATACAAATAATTTATAGTTTATGTCATGTGGATTCCCATAATAATTGTGAATTAGACTTTACATAGTGAGTAATTTTGGTGAACTGTTTTTTACTATTTATTTACTTTGTTTTAATGTAACATTTCTACAATATATTTAAAATATAGCTTGGGATAGATAAAACATTACATATTCAATAATTTGGTGAATCACTCTTTACTATTTATTTACTTTGTTTTATGTTTGATATTTATTCAAAAATCCATCATCCACCTATCAAATTGCAATAGTGGGTATCATTAAACAAACTATTAACACAGATAATTTTCTCTACTCTACATATATTTATTAAATATTAAATTATAATTATTAAATATTAAAGCCTTAGTCTAAAAAACCCATAGAATAACCTAGAAATTCCAGTAAGATTATGAAAAATATGAAAAATTCAGGCAAAGATTTTTGAAAATCTGGATTACTGTCGTTAAACTTCAATATTTTGGGTGATCTAAGGGTTTTTGATGGTACTGAATCCATTTCCACCATCAAAAATGCAATTCAAACACTCTAACTGCCTGATTTTTTGATTTTTTTTTACTGAATTACAGCAAAAAACTATCGTCGGAGCTATTCTATTGCTTCCGTAGAGAACTGCAATATTAAATTATAATTAATGGTATGTTTTCACTATTTTCTTCTAAATTAAAAATTATTTTCTTTATCAATAATATATTTATAATTATTTAATTTATGATGATCATTTTTAAAGTGATAGATTCCAATTCTTAATCGCTATCAGTATGTTCTTACCAACTGAATTAACAAAACACTCAAAGCAAATACTCATAAATATACTCAAACTCAAATTGCGGCATTTATATATTTACATTAAGCGGCAAGTAATAGCTACTCTATAACCCTTGTTTATTAATATTTTATTATTCTAAAAATGTTTAGTTCCTACCATTTAATATTATAGCTATTATCTTACACTTAATATTATAGCTATGATCTTACACTTGTGTTGAATGGTTAAATTGCATATAACAAATAAACAATAACAATAATAATTGCTATTGATATGGATTTTTATTTTTTTAGAATGATACATAAGTATTTAATAGTAAGATAATTAATATTGTATATATTAAAAATATATTGTTAAATAGAAAGTTATTTCAAATTTATATTGTTTTGGAAAACAATAATTATTTATCAATCAATACAAATCAATTAATATTTTATAAATTTAAATATATATTATTATAAATTTGAATATATATTATTAAATTTCGTTGGTATAAATGTTCAGTTGCATGAAGAGTATTGAGGTGATTTCAGGTTTAATAGGGTGCTTTAGAGTTTGATAGGGAGAAAAGTTTTCACAAATAAATGAATAAGTATAATATTAAATTATTAAATTAAAATAAGTAAATAAATAATATAGATCAATTTTTTTTAATTAATAAAATTAAATTAAATAAAAAAATAAATAATTATATATGATAACATTTTAAAAAATTAAATCAATTAAAAAAAATTAATATTATACACATATATATTTTTAAATTTGGTTGGTGTATGCTCTTTATTTATTATTTTAGTTATTTTAAATTAAATCATATATGTCCAAATAATATAACATTTTCAAAATAAATAATAAAAAGTGTAGACATAATATCATTAAGGCTTTTATGTTTTTTTTCTTAAGCTTGGTGGGACTATATCATTATTATGTCCAATATATTATCTTGGTTGGAGTGGGAAATTGAACCGGTGACTTCACATCAAGGAATATCTTAACAGAGCACTCAATCACCGTCTATCCAAGACTCCGTGGACATTAAGGCTCATATATTAAATACATAGCATTCATTAATAATTTATTAATTATGATTATATCATTTTAGTGGTAGGTTACATTATGTCACTTTATTTCCTTCCTATAATAAAGGAGATTCGATTTTATAAGCATCTTATGTTGTCTTATGCATTGGATTCATGTAAAAGAATGTTTTACCCTTGACATGGACTAATATTTATTACATTTTTATCATTTTCAAGGTGTTTGGTTCATAACATTTAGTATTGGAGCTAAAATCCTAGGGTTCTGCTCCTTTGATCACATCATCTAAATTTTTTTCACTATTTTTTTTTCTCAAGGGTGGGGGAATTTCAAATAAAACATTTTTGGGGAGATTGAGGAGACATATCAAGATATGGGTGGTAAACATTTCAAGTTCTTATTCACTATAATTTTGGAAATATGGCTGATGGAAAATAGGGTTTCTTTCCAATCCTAAAGTCCATTTTAAAAGATTCAACTTGGCATTTTTGGAATAAATTTTAGGTGAGAAGACTTAGAAAATGAAAATTTGAGAAGATAGTAAATATATACCAAGTTTCATGTGGTAAAAGTTTCAAATTCACTTTCATTATATAATAGGTGATATAGTCTATGTAATATAGGGTTTGTGGGTAACCCTAAAATTAGTTATAAAAGAATCATCTTGAAGCTTTCATTATAATTTTTTAAAGTGAAGTTTTGGAGCTTGAAATTTTTAAAATTACAAGGAATCATAGTGATTTATAATATAGTGAGACATCATTTTTTTAAACATATTTTGAATCATTATACTTTACGAGATTTATATTGCGAAAGTTAGAACTTTTTACTAGCCTAGGAATTGTTTGTTATTTTTTTTGAGAATTTTTGGACTTCGAAATTTTCAAGAGTTTAAAAAGACATATCAAAATACTACAAGCCAAAATTTTATACCCAAACGAGCTTAAATTTGAAATGTAACATTAGGACAAAGACTAGCTATCTCGATAGTCTCTGAATTAGAGTTTTCAATGTTGTATTGACCTAACATTTGATTGGAAGACACAACTTTGGTGATTTAGAATTTGTGATAAAGATAAAAAAGAGGACTATTATTTTTTTTTACATGGCTACAAAGGTGTTATAAAAAATTATCACCAATTAAACCTCTAAAAATTTGAAAAAAATGAAGAGATAAAAAACTAACTATCCAAATACACAAACAAAATAGAACAACATATAGAATGGAATATGGATGAAAATGAGAAACAAATGCTGAAACCTCAAGTTAGAGTGAAACCTTTCAATATAACCTTCCAAACTCTCCTATGCTTATTGTGTCATTTTAAAAGTTTCTTCTCTCTAATGTCCCTTACTTTGCAGTAGTGCTACTCTCTTTTTTTTTTTTAAGAAATGAGTATATATTTTCATTAAAACATGTTGGAATACATGCTAGAATATAGTACATATTGAACCCATTATTCTTCTTCAATCATCTAAAAACTCTATTGTTGTTTACTACCATTTAAACCCATTCTAGATAAATCTATTTTGAACAAGTTTTCTTGATACAATCTCCAAAAAACACCTACAATCGAATCGCTATATGTTTTCAAAGCATATAAAACCACTTTAGACATAAAACCTACTACATATTCCTTATAAAAAAATTGACTTCGTATTCATCTGCTTTAGTGTTAGGTTAAGGAAGAGAGGCCTTATCCATGTTGGTACTGATTTTGTCTCCAACCTCTTCCCGCAGTTCAGATTGTCCTGCATTTGTGCCACGATTCCTTCTAGTGTATTGTTACATTCCTCAATCGCCCGTCCTTTCATCGCTGGGGTCATCTCATCCATGTGAAGACTCAAGATTTCCATTTCCATTTGTAGCCTTTCCATCTTGATTTCCATAATCCCTAGTTTATGAGTTAACTCATAGAATGCATGCGTCTCAAATAGGATCATTTCCATATGTCTGATGGACAGTGATACTATGAATTCAAGTGAACCCTCCTGTTGCTCCATAGTACTACCCTCCTCATCGAGTTTCCATTATACATGGTGATCGACCAACACCAATTCATCCCTTGGCATTGATAAGATATGCTGTAATTAGTTGATTTTGGCATCACAAGGATGCTCCTTTAATCTATATATTTTTTCGAGCCCACTATCCTCCATTTATGGCTTTTGACTATTCCTTTTATGCTACAAGAGAACATAGATAATGTTCGAATGAAGAAATACATCGCCATCGTGGGAAGAAATCTATCTGATGCGAGGGGCACATGCTTGTTGCATGCTTCTCGAATGAAGTAATAATTAAATCAAACACTCTTCTTTCCTCCTTAAGTTTATAATCAGGCCTCCAATTGTCCATTCTCAAGTGTTGCATTCAATGACCAAAGAATGTATGGATACATGTTTAGGTCCTTTGATGTCGTGAACTAGCCTTCGCTGCATGAGGAGGTTTATTACTATTGTCACGATTATGAAATTTGCACTGTCTGAATGAAATGATTTACGCTAATGTCGTTTGCTATGATTATATATGGTTAACTCCTTAATATAATGGGTTCGAGGTTTAAGTCATTGGTAGAGGAAAGGAGGAAAAGAGCTCTGCGGCGGAAAAAAAATGGTGGCTAGGGTTTTTGGCAACAGACTCCAGGGAGAAGGGGCAGAGATC